>CM031859.1:24862487-24891791 GCA_018697195.1 Certhia americana
TTCCCTTCCCAAACCTTCCCTTCCCAAACCTTCCCAAAGCTTCCCAAACCTTCCCAAACCTTCCCAAACCTTCCCAAACCTCCCCAAACCTTCCCAAACCTTCCCTTCCCAAACCTTCCCAAACCTTCCCAAACCTTCCCAAACCTTCCCTTCCCAAACCTTCCCTTTCCAAACCTTCCCAAACATTCCCTTCCCAAACCTTCCCTTCCCGAACCTTCCCTTCCCGAACCTTCCCTTTCCCCTTCCCCTTTCCCCTTTCCCCTTCCCCTTTCCCCTTCCCCTTTCCCCTTCCCCTTCCCCTTCCCCTTCCCCTTCCCCTTCCCCTTCCCCTTCCCCTCTTTTTCCTTGTTTCTTGTTCCCTCTCTTTTCTCTCCTTTCCATTTATTGCTCACTTTTCCTCATTTTTCCCCTTCTTTCTCTTTCACATATTGTGTTCTTACAAGGAAAGAGAAATGCAAATAGGTACCTATTCATACACAGCTGCAGTCTTGCACTTTGATTTTTTTCACTTGCCAGTATTTTAACTGAGATCACTACATTTGTCTGCTCATATAGACTTAAAATATGCGTTCTCTTCCATACATGTAACATGATGAGTTAAGTATTTTGATTTTTGTGGGAACAGGCATACACTTTAGTCTCACAGCATACAATTTTTGGTTTGAACAGCTACATAAGACTGATAAAAATGCAAAAAAATATTAACAATTCATCCATCTCATGAAATGTGTTGGCACAACAATATGAACCTGTATACAATACACAACACATAAACAATTATTCCATTTCACTTTGATCAAATTTCACTCAATCATTTCTACAGGGGTTTAGAGTAACTTTGAAGGTAACAGACCTCTTTTTATTTTCCAGAATAGGTAAAATTTTAATCTGTTGTGACAACAACTCCAATAGCAAATACCTCACTATGTATGCTGAAATTCTGAACAAAAATGATACTGGTATAAAAAAAAAAACTGCTGATGTTTAACATTTGTGTATCACTGTAAAAGCATGTTAAATTTTATCTTTTCACGACTTTGCATAAATCTATATACAAAGTTAGAGTCACTGTGGTCAAATCTCAAACAAATCTCTTAAGAAATTCTCAGTACTGTATAAGAATCATCAACATATGCATACATACAACATGCAGTAAAATAGACCAAAAATTTCAAGCAATGTCAATCAATAACCAGTGCTGCAATAAAAGAGATTTTACATTTTAAATGTATATAGTCCTTAAAAAATCTCCCTTGAACTATAAGCCTGCAGGGTAAACTTCAGAAAATTTAATTTAAAAAAATTTCGCAGAAATCTTTTTACATTTTATAGACAGGACAATTTCTCAAAGAAAAGGCTTTAGAGAATTGTTGCCAATCCCTAACCCTTGTTTGTTTTCCTTCCTGAGCTAGCCACTGAGCTCTAAATCTTTCTCTCATTCTGTTTGCCCAGAATTGCCCCTGAATAGGTTTTTCTTATCCCAAGGAACCACTCAGTTATTCCCACACTCCTGAAAGTCTGATATCTAACCATCTCTTTTTCTTGATCCGTTTAGGAGATCAGCTTGGCTAAAAGATAGCAACGTTACACACAACATCCCCTTTCTGCAGTCCTAAATCCTTCTGCTACCTTCCCAATATTTTGGAGGTGGGTTGTTCTTATTGTTAAGCTTCTTTCCCACATTGTTCAGTGTATAATAAAGCTGACGTATGAGAACAGGTCAAAAATATGTCAGCTCTACAGAGATTTGCTAACACAAGACATTTGAGACCCTAAATGTCACAGAAGACTAAAATCTGTAATCATGAGGAGAAACCCCCCCAAAAATGGTAGTTTATTCATGATTCCTGAAACTTTAGTTTAACTCTGATAACTGACGCCAGACTGAATTATCTACTAAAATTCAAGGAAGACCAAACAAGCACAAGCTAGTGGCATCTACCTTTCTATACGTAATTGTAGCAAGAGCACAGAGAACTGCAGACAACACTTGTTACTTTATTCTGAACAGCATCCATTTCTCTTTATCTCCATAAGGCAACAAGTGATGATGCCTTGCAAGACAATACACTCTACTAGTCCATGGATTTGAGGCCAGTTTGGCTTCTTTTGGGAAATACATTCCTGCTTCTTAAACAGAAAGCTTTTTAAGCAAATCACCTGCAGTAAAATTGCTGGAATTGCTCCGGGTCCTCAAATATGGAAAGAGTTAATGAGGGAAAGCACTGAAGAATATTTAGCAGGCTCCAGGTTTCTGTAAAACCCATAAAAACATGCTACTTCAATAAAAAATATGCCAGATTCCCACAACAGCTATTAACATAAGCCACTGCTGTGGTTTCACCTATTAAGATTCTCACATTGTAACACTACACAGTTTCTTTTTATAGAACATAAGCTTTGCTTATAATCCTTCTACTGCACTTAGATGAAGTTTTTTTCATTTGACCTCTGGAGTTGGATTCCTAGACTGCTTTTTGCCCTAACAGAGAGGACTCATCCCCCAAGCCTTTAGAACAAACAAACAAAAAAAATTTAAACTGTATCTTATCTTTCCCTAAGAATGTGTAACACTTGCTTTCCTAAGAAACAGACAAGCCCTTCGGCCTATAAAATCCTCTCAGCTTTAGCTTGCTCCCCTGTGAACATACAGCTCTCCATGTTTTTGTGTTTACTAGACTTCATATTAATGTCTGAATGTTGATAGGTTTGAGTTCAGTTGTAACAGTAAACAGATACACATGCAGGTCTGAAACCCAGCTGACAGGCAAACTTTGTTAACTATTGCCACTCTCTACTGGTTTTCTCTATTCCAATGAGTACCAGCTGCATCAGCTTCAGAATTAATATGTTCACGAGCATGCACTCCTGGTGATTGAGCTTCTGTCTCCATGTGTTCCTATGTCTAATGCACCCCCTGCAGTTTGCATGGACTCAGGCACAAAGAGGATTATAATAATGATCTTCTTTCTTCTGCTATTCTTTTTATTATGTTACACCTAGGAACAAAATCCTCCTGTTCAAGATATTGGTCTTCTCTTTTCCATAGACATATATTTCACATCTTTTTTTATTCTTTTAATTAGCACTATCTTACAACATTCAAATAGAGGACATTGTTGCCTATGGAAAGGATCTGTTATGAAAAATCAGAACAATTAATTTTTGAAATTTTAATTTATTTTTAATTAAGAATGAACACATTTCTTAATAGTATAAACTGTGGTCATTAAAAAACACTTATGTTTGCTTACAACTGGGTAATGCCAAAAGAAAAAAATTAGAAAAGCAAAACACGAAAGTTAGAGCAAGGACTGTTTCACAGGGCTGTTTGCAGACCCCTGGAGCCCAACAGCTGGCTTCCCATGGATTTCCATGTCCCAGGTTTACACAAACAGCATACAAGGAGCAGTGCTTCCCCGAAGACAGCTTGTCAGCTTCCTCCATGCAAACTTCCTTGGCTTCCTTAGCCACGGTGTGCTCGTGGCCAGCTGCACTGGGCATCCAGCCCTGCTACCACCAACAGTGAGCCTGGCTAGCAGGACTCAGTGCCTTGCCTCTCCAATGGCCACACCGAGGGCTGTGCCATTAGCTGCCATGTGCTGCACAGTTCCCTCCCACTCCTCTGCTTGTGGTGAGTTCTCTGTGTGCTCTGGCGGCAGCTCTGTGCTGTCTGGTGAGGGAGTTGTAGGGATGGATGAGGCAGCTGCCACCATAAACATGTTATGCATTTGCATAAACATGCAAGGAGAAGCTGAACCAGACATAGAAAGGGAGTAAGGATGGCCACATCCCCACAGTGGGACAGGACAGGCTGTTGGGTGGGCTGTTGGGACAGGGGAGGCTGGAAACTTCTGATGGACCAGCCGACATGCAGCTGCTCAGGCCATCACTGAAGGCAAACAAGGTTCTTCAAGAGACCCTCAGCCCAGCCCAGAGCTGGTATGTGCAGAAGGGGCAAAGACAAATAAGACCATTACTGAAGACTCCCTTCTGTGAGGTATGGAGGAATCAATACATTCATTGTGTGAGACTGGAGGAGATGCTGGCTTGAAAGATTTCAGGCTCATGTGTGGTGAAAAGGACAGGACAGGTCTTGCCCTGGCAAGGTGGTGCCCTGTTCCATACACCCCACACTTCCACAGGCTGTATTGCAGCCCTGCAGTGGGGCCAAACCCTGGCACGTGGGAGGCAATGCTTCACATCCTGATCCTAGAGCCCCTAGCCCAGATCCTGAGTGGCCAAATGACCAAAGTCCCACCTAAGGGAAGGGCCCAGGAAAGCTAATGGGTATATAAGCCAGAGCACAAGGCACACACAGGTCTTGACCTACGTCCTCTTGAAATTTCTCTCAGGTGAACATCACTGGAACCGGAAGTGGTAGCTATATTTTTTCTTCTCTATATCTCTTTCTTTCTTCTAATTCCTTCTTCTCAAAGTTTGAGTAACTTAAAGTCACAGGGGCTGGAGTTTGCTAAGTGGAATGGGCTTAGAGCTTGCTAAATTTATGCTTTGTGAAATGCTTTATGTTGATTTAATGTTGCTCTAACATTAAAAAGTTCCCAGATTTTCTGAAGTTTGACAGTAAAGTTTTTATCTGTTTGCCCTTTGTCTTGTTAGTGTTTCTCCCTTGCATCTAACTCAAGTTGCAAAAAATTATGTTAAATCCTTTTAAAAGACTTATTGATGCAGTTCTGGGGCCTTACACCAATCCTGACATCCTCAGAGGCTTGTCTGTAGCTGTCTGTCAGAGCAAGGATCTGAGATTCTACACAGGGACCAGCAGGTCTTCCCAGCTCACAGAAGGTCAATCCTTTTTACTCTTCCTTATGGGCAGCAACAACCCTGCAAGGGTAGCCCAGTGCACCAAGAGTTACTGCAAAGCTCTGGGTGTGGGAGGAAAGGACAGGGGACCTTCAGTCCTGCCGTTGAACAGGAAATAGTACAAGGAGGTTATTGAGCATCTAATCAGGCTCTTTGTAGACATCAATGACAGAGGGGTAAGAGGAAATATTCTTAAATTGAAACAGTTATCTTACCACAGTAGAAACATACTTGCTGTCCTACCTACAAAGAGTTCATCTCCCTATATTTTTAAAAAAAATTTTACAAAATCTAAAAGCGGGGTTAATGGATAATATTAGTCATATGATGGGTTTTTTTATCACTTTTAAAAGTCTCTGTTTCAGGTGACCTATGCATGTAGGAGTGGGGTTTGGTCTTTTTCCACTCTCAGTGTGCTGAAAACACCCCAGCTTTCATTTTCCTTATACTTTTTTCTCTCAAAAAATCTAATTTTTTGAAATTTCATATTTAATGAGTCACTTTAATCACTCTCTTTTGCGTTCTAAAATAAGGTCAATCTTTCCAGCAAGTCCTGAAGAACAGCCAAAGCAAAATAATCTATGAGTTTTACTCTTTACTCCCTTAAATAAAATAATTTACTCCATATTTGTAACCACTATTTAAAAGGCTTTAGTTTTTTTTCAAATGAGTATAATTTACTTTCATACATTTACTTCCATACATTTATTTCAGTCTTTTCAGCTGAAACACCTTAAAGGCATAGCAGAACAATGTTCTCCTACCATTATTTCTATTTACAGTTGCAAAGTTATTTCACTGTGATGTGCTTCACCTTTGGTTCCACATAACAAACCCACAATTACAGTGAATCCATGTTTTATGCTGTCACAGAATTCTGTGCTGCATGACTAGCAGGGAATTATAGTTATGTTTTTCTCTCAAAGTTGAAATGTTCTCTAATATGGCGTGTTAGACAACAATAAAATGTGGTTAACATCCAGAACCGTTGCCACTAGTGGCAGCCCACAAGTAGATTTCAAGCAAAGAAAAACAACAGTTATGAATAAACACCCTTTACTATTGCTTTTTCATGCTTACACAGAGCCAGAGATCTTGAGTAGCCTGCAAAATTCTTCTGAAACAAAAACATGACTGTTTTAGAGTTCTTATTACTTCACAAGATCTTCACTTCTAGCCTAAATATACACACATGCACAAACACATACACAGAATCCAGCTGCCTTAAAGGTATGGAACACCAGACCCTAAATCCCAGAAAGCTCCTTCTGAAGTTATTGCACATCTTTCTTTTCTTCTCCTCACACATGCTTCAGTCATATCTGTTGATCAAAGCTTTGATTCTTAACTCCTACATGTCCAACAGCCATTTTGCAATGCCTTTGGGTGAGTACTTTTGAAGGTACTCACCTTCCCTACTCACTCCATGAAAGGGACAATAGGTTGCATTTCCTATTAATTTTCAGTTTTTCCCTCATTCTGTTCATTTACAGTTGGAAATAACAAGAAAAACTGTACACATCATATTTTCTTACACAATTAATTTTTCAGATTTTTTTTCAAACTAAAAATGCTGACTGCAAAGAACTCAAAATATCCTCCTTGAACAAAGGGAAAAGGGGGGCAGAGTCTTCTAGCAATAGCCCATTTAAATTACAGGAGGCGCATGAATGCAATTAGTGCAGGAAATTGTTTTATTATGGTCAGAAAATTATTAATAGTTTTTAAAGCAGGATTCTCTTTCCTGCTGAAATATAGATTTAAAATTCAAATCTACTGCCTATGTCTATTAATTGCATAATAGCTTAGTGAGATTAACTGATACTTGCTTGACTGCTGCCTGCCAGTCCCAGAAGGGATTTTTTGCCATATGGGCTAGCTCATCAACATACAGATAAGGGAAAGAGGTGCTACATTCATGGCAGTCAGAAGTGAATAGGTTATCTCACTGAAGGTATAGAACACACGCACACACACACACACACATATATATATATATATATGTAAAAATCAGGAAAAACAGCAGTGTGTGGTTCTGCTTCAACTAAAGACTGTGGGTTTTTTTACTTTTTAAATGTACTATAAGAGACACAGAGAGGATCAAGTAGTATTACAGCAGAAATCAGAAGCAGTACTTACCTTAGGGATAATTTGTCTTGCTCTCAGCCGAATTTCACAAGCCTTGCTACAATCTTTCCCCCCGTTGCCCTTTTTTACAAAGCCTTGGCAGCTGGCACACATCCAGCACCAAGCCCAGTGCCACTGCTTACATGTTAATAACCCCCATGGATAGAAAGCATTAGAGCCACCAGTGGGAGAAAAGCAGTTTTATCCAAAGGAAACCAAGTTTTTTGCCCTTTACTCATAAACCAACATGCTGTTTTTCAGTCTCTTAGAACTAGACTTTGAACAAACAGAACTGAACTATTTTTAGCATATAATAACTGTTTTAATGATTACAACAATATGAATGGTCAAAGTAAGAAGAGTTCATAATGTGAATTTAAGATATCCTTTATAAAACTACAGGCTGTTCCAAAGAAAGTTATTTTCCCATTATTCAGAATAAAAACAATTAATGTAAACAGCAAGAGAATCAAGATCTTGCAATGTATTGTGAGACCTGCACACTTAAAGCAGAAATTTTTAAGCCTAAAATAAATTAAGAAAAAAAAAAATGTCAGTAATCATCCCTTACCCCCAATACCAAGTCCATAATATAAGCAAGATTATTTTCTGGCTGGAAAACAAACAAAAAATACATTGTAGAATCCAGAAAAATACAAGATTTCTATCTGGCTAAATCCACTGGTAGAAGGAATAGATTTTTTTATAATTTGTTTCATAGTATTCTGTTTTTCTGTTGCAGTCAAAAAATCACTGTTAGGAAGGTGAATGGACTATCCTACCATGGGTATTGCTTTAAAGTGACACGTACAATAATATTGTTTATTCTGTGCATGTAATTGAGGATGTATGCATGGTATCTACCAGGAATATAATGGAACTCTATGAAAAATTTGTTCTTGTTCCAGATCCAAGTATTCAGATAACCAACATTTTGATTTAGCAATTCAGCTTGAATTTGCTTGAGTTTATGCAGCTATGGGAGAAGGGAAATTCAGATGATTTGCTGACAAGTATTTTGAGGAGTGTGCTTCTTCCTGTTGAAGAAGCACTTATATATCTTATCTTATATATATATATATATATATATATAAAAAAAAGATAATATATAATATTATATATAGTATATATAATATACTTATATATAATAAGTATATTATATATACTTATTATATATATAATATCCTATTATATAAATTCTTGTGAAGGGCTTAGATTCAAGTCATGCTTATCATGAAAACCACTTCTGTCAGTCACTGATGAAATAACTGTAGCAAGACGGCAGTGTAAGGCTTGTGAACTAGCTATGCTTGTTTCTGATAATTTATAGTAATTACTTTTACCTATTAATTGGGCACGTGCCCCACTAAATTGACAGCTAAGTTTTATCTGTTCTGCATTTCTAACTAAGTGTTGTAGTATTTACCACAGTTCTGATTTTGCATAAGATCAAAAACTGCCTAGTGAGTTGCAGTTAAATTGGTCAAGTGCACATTTCTGTCTTCAGTACACATTATTTTGGTCACACCTATCTATAAAATCTCTCAAGGTGATGGCAAATGGGCAGACAAGTATCAGCTGTGGAATCTGTCTTCATGTTGGACACATGAAGCCTGGAAACATTCCCAATTGAAGTTGTATCATCAGATATGAACAGTATTCACAGCATTGCCATATCAAGATGTCTTCTACAAACTGGGATGACACTCATGACCCTAACAGCAAAGCCATCGTGCTCTGAAATAATACTTCATTCTCTCCTTTTGTTGAAGTTGTGACTCTTTTGACTAATATCTTACATATAGTACAGTGTTCAGTATTTCTAAAGCAGTATCCCCCTGCTTTCCTTCCCCCCAGTTACACAGTGCAAATAGGCAGCTGTCCTATGAAAGAAATACTAAAGCCTCAATTAAGAGTCTGGTGAGCATTATTTCTGCTTCCTTCATCTTAAATAATGTATTAGAAACGTACAGTCTTCAAATGCATTCTTTTCTTAAGCATTTTCTAATGCATTTCTTATTCTAATGCACTGTTTTCTTACTTCTTCAAATGAAGACCTGCGTGCACGCAAAGCATCAACAAAAAATACTCAGTGAATGTTAAAAATATGAATCGTTCACTGTATTAACTTCTTCAGTGATGTCCAAAAAGGCAAAAGATAGATGCATATGACATGCCACTTTCTATTTCACTTTCTGAATCCCAGTGGTCTAGAGTCTGCTAATGTGTATGAGAACTATGGTAACAAATGCTGCCATGAATATTAAAGAATACAAGTAAAAAGTGAGTCATTAATAACACACCACACCAATATTCCAACACATAAAAATCAGTGGATGCTTTGAAGATCACACAGAAAACCTTTGATTAAAAACGGGATCAGAAAATATAGTAGAAATCATTTATGACTCATAAGCTTGTAGAGAAAACCTGAACTCAAAAGTTCAAATAGATGATTCAGAAATTATAGATACAATATAATATATAATAATATAAAATATGGGCTGCTTCCTTTCCACTCCCTCCCCCCCCCCCCCCCCATTTTGTTATCATTTTAATATGGGAATTGACAGTTCAAAGGATGGGAAGGGTTTAGAATGATAGTGCTTCTTGGGTAATTTATTCCAATATACAAATTTGAAGCAATTTATATGCTGAAAAATTCAACCTTACATTTTGTGTCCTAATGTAAGCACTGTAGAATAATTTCCCCTGTATAGAAAAACTTACAGTGCAGCAGAAGAAGGCCTTCACACAAATTTTCCATAGCACAGATTCTGTATGAATCATGAAGAGAAAATTAAAGTAAGCTAAGTAAGATACAGGACATATTCCAAAATAACTAGATGTATGGAATTTGTTGGTGATAATGAAAAATGAGTAGCTTCTTGTTGCTTCAGAGCAAATACATGGGTATGTATAGTGCTTGACTAGTATCTTTGGTTAAATGCAGATTAGATTCTGAAGTAACTACACTATGGTTGAGATAGAGGCTTTCTAAATGAGAATATGTGGAAAGGTCCACACGTTTGATCCTAAGATCAAGTTAAACACAGAACTAACTGTAAACCTAACTGAGGGGACATGGCTGAAAGCTAGATGACTTAAAAATGCTACCTAGATTGCTAGCAGTCAGGGCTGCAAAACAAATAAGTTACCCATACACTTTTATCTGTGATGGGAAAAAAAAAAAGAAGCCAAATAGGTAAAGATGTCTTTTATTTATCTTGATGTTTATCTTGATGATTTATATATATCTTATATTTATCTTGATGATTTGTCTTGATGTTATCAAGATGATAGAGAAAATTAATATGTCAAGACCAAGATTCTGCTTCTGAAGAAGCCATGCAAAATACATAATATTCAGCTGTGTTAAGAAGGCATATACTATACATGAAGTTTTCCTGTGTGCTTCAAAAATTAAAAAGGTAACATCAAAAGCTGGAAACACTGATCAATTTAGAATACATTCAAAGAACATATGGAGCAAAGAAAATGGTGGTAGAAGATAACAGGCTCCTCTCCCTCCGGGGTGTACGCTAGTTTACAAACTAGGAATACATTGTGATTCAGATAGCAAGTAACAATGAAGGAAACACAGCAAAGGATCCTAGACAGTAAGTGAAAGAGAGAAGAGTGGAGAAATCAGGAATGAATAGTAATGGAATCAGTCTCTAAGATGAGCAGAATGTGTCAAGAGCTTCAGAATACAGAGGAATATGGATGGTACTTCTGAAACTGTGAAAAAGAAAAGGCAAGATAGATGATCAGAACGCAGGTGGAAGCACATTCAGTGTTTATACTGTCTACCTGCAACAACAGAAGAATTAATTCAGTATGCAGAAGTCCTTGTCATCTTTATGCTTATACACCTGCACTGAAGTAAGATGAGGCAAATAGGGGCAGATTTAAATTTCATGTCATGCATACAAAAACAGCAGTAGCTCTTGCACAATGAAGAGGAAACCAAAGGGATCTCTAGAAATTCTGAGAGATAAGTGAGATGCCAAGTATTTAAAAGGATCTTTTGTCTGCAAAGGGCCCTAAAGTTTTCCAAATAATCTGCCCAGTACTATTGTTCAGATGGATGTAGTCAGATATCTTAATCAGACTTAATTGAGAAAGGCCATAAAGAGCCAGAACAGAAATTATTATACTAAAATTTATAGTTAATTCTGCTTGGTCTGGAATTATTTACTTTAAGTGGAACTGGTACATCTTAGAATCAAGATGGAATTAAGAATATGATTAAAGAATATGATTAAACCATAGAGCATGGCTTAATCATAAAATCATTCATTAAAGAATATGATTAAACCATATAAACTTCATATGGTTTATCTCTAAGGTAAAAATTTTTTAAAAACCCTCAATTCCTGTTTTTTCAGTGAATATGATTACTTTTAGATCTGCAACAGAAAAAAACTCCAAGCTTTCACAGAATCACAGGATGGGTTGGGCTGGAAGAGACCACAGTGGATCATCTAGTCCCACCTCCTTGCTCAAACAGGATTATCCTAGAGCACATGGCATCAGATTGTGTCCAGATGGTTCTTGAATATCTCCAGGGATGGAGAAAGAAGTAAGTCCTCATATTCAGGTAGACCTTCCTGTGCGTACAGTTTCTGCCATTGCCTCTTCTTCTATTGCTTGGCACTAGAGAGAAGAGCCTGGAAACATCACTTCAGATTCTCTTATATTTTAATGAAGTCCACTCTCAGTTTTCTCTTCTCGAGGTGGAACAAGCCCAACTTCTTCAGCTTTTACTCATAAGAGACAGGTCCCAGCCACTTAACCATCCTTATTGCCTCTGCTTTGTTTCATATTTCAGCTCTTACCGTAAGTAAAATGTCTTCTTTATATAAACAGTCTATCTTCACATATTAGAAGTCTACAGTCATAGCTACTGCTCTGAGGTACATAATTAATTTCTGCTGAGTATTCTACCCAGGAGATGCATCTCCAACTTCTTTACTAAGTTTTCCCATACGTATTTCATTATGAAACACAAATTAATTTAAAATATGAAAAAACACCTCTTTCTCTGCTTAGATTTAGCCCTGACTTTTACCAGATGTACAGCACCACTCTGTTGCTTATTAATCAGTCATTCTCTTCCTCTGGTCTAGTATGTGGATTTAGACCACATTGTCACTCTGTTCAGTCAATGAAGAGGAATTCCCATTTCACTCAAACCCAAAAAAACTTTCTAAAAGAAAGAAAGAAAGAAAACTGCAAAGTTGCCACTATTAAAATATTCTAGATCATTATCTTATCTTGGTCACTTGGGGAATGACTTCTGTGTACATGGAAAGTGTCTTGCCCTAGCAGAGAGCACAGATTTTTGTTTAGTTCTATAAATCTCTGTGCCTGCAATAGCAACACCACTAAAACTGTGGTCTGCTGTAGGAAGGTCCCCTTACTGTTGTGAGTTTGAAAGGACCAGTTCTCTAACTTCGGATCATGTATTTTCTAATATGCCTTCATCCTTTAAAGTTAAAAAATTAGGTAATGGTAAGCTGGTTACAGAAGAGTCACTGTTTAAAATTTATGTTTCGTAACTTTTTTGTAATTTTCTTATGATAACTGTTTATACTGTTGAAATTGTATAAAGTAAGAGTAAATCCAGTATATTTTTACATCTTGTGCATAGCACTAGAAATAGTCTGTCTATTTCTATTCTAACAAATAAAAATCTTTGTAAACAAGGTGAATGTAAAACACCAACTAATTTGCTTTAGACATCTCCAGTACCCATGAAATGTAAACAATCAAGACAGAAAATACTGGAGGAAGGACAGAAGTACAAAATTACAATTTGTATAGAAGCTGGAAATTATCTAATTTGCAGGCCTTTGCAAAGTTGTTAGCTGTTGCTTTTCTGCTATTTGGTCTTCTGCATAATCTGTCTATTTGCCAAGTAGTTCCATCTAGATGTATTTGTTAATTTTCTCAGATATTTAGAATTACCTCTGGTAATCCCATGGTTCACATGGTCTATATAAAATACAATTTAAGTAAAACAATGTTGTCCTCAATGCCTCCAAGTAAAGAGTACTCAGGAAAATAAAATTACAAATAGTGACTTATGCTTAAATTTATAGACAATTTGCTTACCTTAAAATTCCAAGCTAGCTAATAATCACTATGAAATGAATTTATATCTAATACTCTAAATAAGTATTGGAGAAATATTAAAATAAAAATTTGGAAAACATATCTAAATACTCTCCCACAATTAAGAAAAATTAAGCATCTAACTTGTGTCTTTTATAGCCCACTCCTAAATTATTATTTTTAAATTTAATACTTTTAAATTATTTGATGCTTTGTGAATAAAAACATAAAAAATTCATCTCGTGTCTTTCAAATGTTCAAATTTGATGTTTTACCTGAAAGAAAAATCTCAGTACTACCAATTGCTAGTATTAAAATCTTCCTTCTTATGAAGAAAATTCCGTTGCTTATGTTTTCATGAGGTTCAGTATGAAACTATTCCTTCAGCATAGTTTCAAATTTTTTCTAAGAACAGAACCAAAAATGGCCTGATATTTGTTACTTGACTGTTGTAAAGGTCTAATGAAGATCAGCTTCTCCCTGTACAGGAAATGTGTTAACACAGCACACTGAACTTTGTCTGAGGACTCAAAACTGCTTCCCTTATTTAAAGTGCAAAGCAGGTTTCTCATCCCTAAGGAGCACAGGAAGCAAGGAATTAAAAGCATTTCCTTCTCTTATATGTAGCAGGCATATTGAATAAATGACAATTCACACACATTTACAAGCAAGGCAAAGATATACATACCACAAAACCCTTCTGCCTGGAAAAGTTTAACCTGCAGCTCTCATCTTCCTTAGGGCACATCTCGGAACATATACATGTCTTAATAATGCCATTCTGCAGAAGTGAATGTAAAATCCACTGGGACAGTGGAGAAAAGGAGGGAGATGTGCAAGACATCTCACTATGGCCTAGTGAATAAAGCTGTCACCTAGCTAGAAACAGACGACTTCTGTGTTATAAAAGGATTTTGACTACAACTGTACCACCTATACAAGGAAGAACAGAATTTAGGTAGCCTTTAACACTAAGAAAATCTGTTATAAAAAGAATGAATCATTTTTGGATGTGGGCTGAGAAAACATTTGTAAGAATCAAGAAGAGGTGATATATTTGCAAATAAAGTCTATGAAAGGCAATGGTTATTTATATCAGTTGCATTCTGCCTAGAAAAGCAAAAGAAAAAAATAGCATGGCTTTAGTGGCTTAGACCTACTACTTAGTCTGACAAAAAAAAGTAAAATCTGATATACTATGCTTCAAATAATCAAAACTACTGTAAAAATACTTATCTAAAAATTCAGTTGGGTAAGTAATGAATATCCTTTTGTTTCCTTATATAATAATGGAATTACTGATTAGATAGCATCTCCTCTTGAGTGATCATCACCAAATCCCTACACTCTTGTCTTTCTGGCCCTCAAAATAGGATCAAAAAATATGCAGTAATTGTGAAATTAAGCATTTTCAAGCAATAAACCAAAATGAAAAGTTTCTTCTGGAGTGGAAACCTATCCAACACTAGACAACAGAAACCAGGGAAGGCAGTAGCTGGGATTTGACACCCTCCTCAGCTGCCAGGTATCTGATAAGGACTGCATGCAGATCACCTGGATGCTGAAGGCCAGAATTTTATGTCGTGTGTTGACATGCACAATTGCACTTTCAAAGAACTAAACAGGGATCATTATTCTCTTTTACAGCAGTTCCACAAAGGTGATGGTAGTGGCACTGTTCATCTTTTATGCTACAGAGCAATTATTATACTGTTCAGCCAGCAGGAGACCCAGGTTAATTCTTTTTCTAGGTCTAGGACTCAATATCTCTATCCTCTATGTATTAGCAAATGTCCCAGCTACTAGAAAGCTACCCCAAAGGGCATTCTGTCCCTCAGAGTAGCAAAATTCATGAAAAATGTAAGCGAGGAGGAAAGTATAGATTTTGTAGCCTTAGATGACGGTACTTATCTGAAAGAAGGGAGGCACAGGATGACTCAGATTTGCTTTATGGTGGATGAGGAGAGAGGAACTTCTCTAACATGATTTACCTGAATAATTTTAGATTCATTTCTTGAGATGAATCACACCATAAAAACATCTATTTCTCTGCACAGAGAGAGTCTAGTGTCAGACTCCAGATCCTGTCATAGGCAAAGGAGAAAACAGCATTTACATGGGGACTAGACATCAGTGTTTTAAAGGTCTCATAGCGTATGCTACGTAATTAATATGGAAATGCTGTATTAACATTAAAATTGTTATGCAATAAAGTTTTCCTGCTATCTGTCCTTTTTCTTAGCTGTTTTGTTCATCCTTCCTGTGTCCTGATGGGTCCTATGTCTGACTCTTCAGTCTTCCTCAGCAATGACAGGGGTGAGAGGTTGCAGGAGGTCACAGTCAGCTGTCAACATCATCAGTCTTCATCAGATAAACTGTCACATTTCTTTCTCCTCAGGCTTGGTCACTGTTTTGTGTTCTTTTAAAATGTTTCCCTGTGAGCCCGTTTCCTTCTCCCAGACTGAGAGCTACAGCCTTCAGTGGCCTTCAGCCCCACACCAGCCCCATGCACACAAAGGGCTATGCAATGTCAAGCCCCCCTTCCCCAGTGGGGTCACCCCAGAGCTGAAGCTGGAGCAGGGGAGGCAGCAGCCACTGGCCCCAGCACGGGGGTAAAACCAGAGACACCCAGACCAGGTCAGAGTGAGTCAAAGCCCCTAAACTGCCAGGTCAGGGCAGACAGCATGTTTACTGGGCTGCACTGATGACCTAGATCCCATATGGATACCATCATTAATGTTCAAGGTAAGTCATGATGATGTCTAACTCTATTGCTAAGGACTATGAACTCTTAATGATCTCTTAAATGACCAAATGTAAGATGAACAGTATCTCTTCAAAGTTTGGCCAGCAATGCTGACTTTTCTGATTTGATTAATAGTTCCTTAAATGTCCTTGAAAGCCAGAGAGAGAAAGAAAAGGAGCTGCCTGGGGAAATGTTGTCCCTAAAACTGGTAGAAAACATAGAACTGCAAGGTTCTAAGAAAGTATCTATTTACTCGTGCAGAACAAGAGAAGCTCAATCAAATGAAATATTGACCTTCATCTTCTCTCACGGTTCCTCCAAATTACTTAAATCTCTCAGAGGAGGATGCATCACATTCAAAGAATGTCAGATGGCCTCAGTTCCAATGAACTTAAGAATCAAGTGCTACAGTTTTCCAGATAAAATAAAGAAGTAAGTTGTAATATTGCTTTTCTGGACACTGAAATAAAGAATGAAATACTCAGTTTGTCTCATATATTCATTCAATACAGTCCTCCAGATTTTATATCACTGATTACCTCACCTCATTCTTTGCTGTTTATTTAAAACTCACCTGAAGGACTAAATTGTGTAGTTGAATTTTGATTAGAGAAAGTCCTATTTTTTCTGCTCAGCTGAAGGACAGAAAGGATACTACATCAGGATTTTACTCATCACAGAATTGTTTCTAGTCCTAGTTTCTATGTTAACCTAGAAAATAATAATACATGGTAAAATCTTATCCACTGGTGATTCCAAACAGAAGCCTCTGACATTACTGAACCAGTAATTTTCTAATTTCATATTCTATGAAAAATAATCTATTACAACCAAGTTCCTTGCACCGTCTCTTCTGCTGAGTAAGTCCTTAAAATTTTAGCAAATTAAACCAACCATTTTTTCAAAGCCTTGAGAGACTGTTTAATTTTCAGTCTTCAGAATCAAATGGAGCATGTCAAGAAACCTCACTTAAATAAATACATACATTTTAAAATTGTTAATAATGCCAAGGTAACAAAAAAAGGTCACTTCACTCCTGGAAGATATTTTAACACATGTTCAGTTTCATCTATAGATTATTGAGGAAAAAAACCCAAAAGCTATTTAAAGGTAGATTCCAAGCTAGCAGAAAACTCAAGAAACTATATATGTCATTTTTTGACTACACTGGGATCAGTGCTGCAAATTGTCTTTCAAATTTGTACTTCAGGTTTATCAAATCTGTCACAAGAACTGTTCAGAGGTTTGAATATAATGAATCCTGAATTTTAGCTGTGTTTTGGTCTCAGATATGATTTCTAGTAGAAATCTAATCTAAATGAAAACATAGTCTGATTTACCAATGTCTTGTTAGTTGTGTAAGTTAACATATCTACTTTTCGACTATCAAAAATAGAAGCTTTCTATAACTGTTTAGTGTTGACTTTATATATTTTACGTCCTGTAAAGGGGAAGGGTAAATACCAAACTAACTTTATGGAACTTTTCTTTGTCTTCATCTATTGCTTAGTTCCTGACAGAAAAAATAGTGTCTCAAAAATTTCATACATATAATACGTTAAGAACATTCATTTTTTTCATAGAAGTCTTTCATTTATGCCTTGCTCTTAGGACTTTTATCACACAGATTGTTCAGTATGGATTATCTATAACACTGAGGGGAACCACAGTAAAGAACTACATTTAAGCTGATGAATTTTCTCACAATTAATTTTAAAACAAGAAAAAAATGCAGTAGTAGTTCATATTGAATACATGTAATGAAATGGCTGTGGTTGCTTGGCAACCAGGATCAGACTTATGGCAGAACAATAAATACCTACAGCAATCTTTAGAGATTTTCCTATAACACAAAGATGTAGTTGATATTTCTTGACAGGTTCACTTACCCAGTAAGCAAGTTCTGTCTGTGTGTCTTTTAGTAATGAAAAGTTTGAATTTATCTGTTTAGATTACTGATAGTGTTATATTAATCTTATTTCTTCTTCTCAATTTCTATTGTCAAAAAAGCAACCTTCAGGTGAATCTGTTGAACAGATCTTCTGTCCAGCTTCCTATATGACTTTGAATGTTTTTTGGAGAACTTTTATTTGATCATTCAAGAAGTAACTAACTTTGGGCCACTGTTGCTGGGGAGCCCTTTTCAGAATGGTGTGTCTTTAATGGTAGTGTTAAATGCTTCTGTTTGCTTTTACATAACATTTTGTGTACAAATGACATTGGTATGTAAAATATACCCAAGTCCAAAACTCTGTTTTCTGCACTGTGAGGACCAAAAGCCATTGCAAGGTCCAGTTTTGGAGAGCTGCAGGTAACTATAGACAAGAAGATCTGCATCATTATTAAGCTTAAACCAAGATGTGAACTCACCTTCAGTATGAATGGCTGGAGTACTTGTGCCTGGTTTACATGGCACACAATTTTGTAGCTTCTGACCTCCTCAGTATGAAAGAGTCCCGAACTTGTCTGCTGCAAAATTTAATGGCAGTGGTAGACAGTACTTCTTAGGCAATATCTATAGCTGCTTCCCAAGAACAGCAACATGCCCTTAAAAGCTGAATCAATAAGACTGGGAACTGAAACATTTTCCTGACCTAGCACTTCACCATTAGCATAGATAGAACTTTTCTAGTAAATTGAGCTGCTTCAGAGTTTTGGAAAAAAGAAAAAAACCCTTGTTCTCAGCAAAAATTACAATATATTCACTTAGAATAACTTCTTTCACTTGGAATAACTGCAAAGATGCTCCACTGCCTCCTGTTTTCCAAATGATGCAGTTAATGTGCTGGTAAAGTTTTCTCTTGCCTGAAGTAGCAATAGATCATTTCATGACAGATCAACCTTGTAGCTGCAACTGGCTTTGCCAAGTGTGATGCAATTGTGCTTATATTTAGCATGAACTTTAATGAACATGTGGAAGGATTTTTTTATATAGAAAACTAAACTCCCTCTAGACCAAGTTCTCATCATCAGTGCAATGGAAGCGCAACATATAATGGTAAAAAAAAATAGCAATCACGGTGCAAAATTAACTTTTTATGTTGAGTTTCGTTTCTGTAATCAAGTGTAGCCAACTCAGAGCCAGTGTCTATCTTAAAGTCTTCCCTCTGTTTTATCGTTGAAAAGAATTTTTCAGAGACAGCAAGGGTAATACACCTACCATGGTACTCTGGTACCTGTAGGTAAACCCTAACTTTATTTTTCCTTTGTGTACAGAAGACTTCTGTTTATATAAATTAATTTGTTCTCTCACAATTTTCAATGTTCTTTTTCAATTTTCACCTTTAAGCTACTATCTAAGGTCCAGATTGCTGTGTTTTTAAGACAGATTTTTAAAAAATGAATGAGAATATGGCACCACAATCATGAGAAGAGAAGAATTCATTTAAAACCTTCAGCTATAACTTTCTTTAAGAAAATTTCCTCAGCAAGTTAATGCTCCCATCCTGTAGACAGACTATCTAATGATAAAGGACAAGAGTTTAAATAACACATTTCTTTCTCTTAGGCACTAAGGCAACACTCAGTAACTTACAAGACTAAAGATTCTTCAAAGGGATTAAAATCAGACACAAAAGTATACACTGCAGAATAAGCAAGAGAGTGTTTTATTATATTTTTCGTCCACCCGACTACAGTGGATGAGTAAATCAAAGGTAATGTCATTTGATTTAACTGTCTGTGGAGAATAATATGAAAGTAAAGGAAGCCATAAAACTGTAAGCAAAAGTTCTAAGTTTTCTAGTTATTCTGACACATATCCAGATACCCCACATTTCATTAGTGCATGAATAAGATTCTGGTAGATATGCTGCAACATAGACCTTTCTTTTCTGTTTAATACTCTCACAGCAAAAGTGTTTTCCATTAATAGGCACATACAGATTGTGAGAAATTATGTTCTTATGGCTGTTTACAAGAACAGAACTATTGATGGGACTACAAAGGGAAGTTCAGAATTAGTTTCTGTGTACTAATTCCAAATAATACACTTAGCTTTGATTATCTCCCTCGAGTTCACTCTACCTTTGGTTCCTCATTTAACATAATATCACTGAGCTGTAATATTGTTCCACATATGAGAGGTTCAGCAATTTAACTGTCTTAGTGGTCTTAAAGTGATTATATCTATGACGCAGAACTAGAAAAAGCCTTTTGATGCTTAACACCTATAAACCTGTCATTGTAGATCACAGAAAATCTATTATAGCAGTGAACACTTTCTGCTTCAAAATGAGATGAGCACACAAGCCTTTTATGGCAATTTGAGAGGCATTTAACAGTGTGCATCACTATTCAGAAGCTTTTTATACATATATTAAGTCCAATGTAATACCTGAGCTTAAGAAGGTGACAAACATTAGTTAATAATTCTGTCACTTCATCGACTGCACCAAGTGTTAAAGAAAATTGCATTGGAAGACATAGCAGAAAGTAAAACAAAATGCACAATAGCTACCACATGCTGTCATTTTAAAACATCACACTTAAATGACACTGTAGAACATTACAGACCATGTCAAAAAAGGCAAGGAACTGTTATAAAGGATGCTGGTTAACTTTGGATTCATGGAGGTGGCACCATCTCAGCAAGAAGAGATTGACAGGACCAGCTAGATCAGCTGGACAAGGAAGGCTTACAAGGCCATGACCCCTTTTACTCATTGCCAGTAGTCCAAGTCCAAGTCCAAGTCCAAGTCCAAGTCTCATGCAATAAATGAGACTGACCCATAGGAAGCAGTAATACAATTAGATATGTAAATTGCATGTCAGTAACTAAAAGTACACCTGTCAGTTTATCTCTAGTCCCTACCTTCAAAATTTACTCTAAAATACACCAAATGTATTTTTAAAAAGGTGATAGTTCCCTGCATAGTTTTTAAATGTGTATTTAGCATAAAACTAACAGTTCTTAGTTAACAGATATCTATTAATAGTTCTGAAAGAGCTGTTAGTTGTCTTGTAGTTGCCATAGTTTTTCAAGGCACGGCACTTGGTGGAGGTTCCACTTTTGGCTATTACATTGTTGGAAGTATGGTGAAACACTCTAAAATGGCTGTGTCCACTGAGCCTTGAGGACACCTCAGTTGACAGTCATTTCACAAGCTCTGAGAGCTGTTTCACAGAGGATAAAAAAAATATTAGAATACAGTTCAAGATGTAAATGTCTAAATGAAACTACAAACATTCTAAATTCTTACTGTATTCAGTACTAACCGCATTTCAGTCACCTGAAACTGTTAGCAATACCCTCATTTACTTTTCAAAATTGAACTGAATCTCAGTCCATGAATCTCAGTCTATGAATTCTTTCCTTTTATTCCTAGATGTCCTACAATTACTTTCAGAGGCCACTTAAGCATAATTAAATACAAAACTAAAAAACCTTTAAGCAGACTCCTAATTTCCATTTGGAATATCTTGATTAAATGTTGATGGTGCAATATGTGATCCCTGTTGAGATAAACCAGGATACCCTATAAATAGTTTTTTAGAATAGAGAAATAAAAACTACAAGCATCTCAGTGAAGAGATATCTAGAGAAATTGAGAGCTGCCACCCTTCCTAGATATTCTCTAGTAATTCTCAGAGTTAAAATATCTTTTCATACTGAAATGGAAAACAGATTAAATCTCAATATAGGAGGTCTACAACTCATGCAAATAGATTGGCTTGGCACAGTGTATCATAACTATAGTATCAAGAATTCCACTGATGTTTTAGATCTATACAGTGCACGAAATATTTGTCTCTGCTTATGATTTTCAGCTAAAATTGCAAATCATGCAGGGGTCTTGTAAGAACACTTAGGTCTGGAAAACAGAAAATAAAGAGAAGATCTCAGAATTATAAAAAATGATTTTTCTGTTTTTCTCTGTACCGGCCGGCTGTTTTTCTTCTGTCACCCGAGAATGGACAATTTTGTTTTCCCCAGCCAGAGATCTTGAAGGAAAGGGCGCAAGACTTTTCTTCTTGTTTTCTCTTCATTATTTATTTTTTCTTATAATTACATTCTGTTCCTGACCTGCAGAGCTCTTCATTGCAGGTCAGTTCAAGGCACAAAACTCCAAATACCAAAGCTAACTACCTAATGCTCCATACTAAAATGCCAAATGCTCTAAGGCAAAATGCTTAATGCCTCATACTTAATGCAAAATGCACAAATGCTCCCACCCTCAGGGTGGCGTGGATATTTATGCTACAATCCATGAAATCAGTATTTATAATTCTACTCCAATAACTATTATCCATGTTAGAAGGTTAGACTCTACTCTAAGCCAACTATAATGTGCCACCTCACAGCAGAACACGGAGTCAAGGAAGAAGATGGAAGAAACCCAAAAGCCATGTGCTTCCTCCATCTTGCCATCCCTTGCTTACCATCCTAAAAACCCCATATATCTAAGATTCTCACCCTGTGATAAAACTACACACTATTCTACTATTCAATACATATTCTTGAAAACTCTGCTTCATTTCAGAGCTTAAAGATCCTTTTTCCACGAACAAAGGTTAAAAACACTGTTTGTCAGAGATTCTAAAATCTCCCAAACATGCAAAGAAATATCTCTCATATTTCCAGTCTCCGACAAGAAGATATTTAGTTTCTGGGACATTCAAATCTAACCTGATATTTGTGGTAGAAAAGTTTCCAGTTTCCATTTTCAACCCCCTATTTTTGAACCTTTCTAATCAGAAATGTTCTTGAAATAGACACATAATACAGAAAGGCTGAATTCTACTTGGAAGTCTTTAATTTCTATGCTTAGCTCCTCTCAGTGATGATGTACTATTATAATTCAGCATTTGTAATAATTGACATCTGAGGCTATCAATGTTTCCCCCCCGTGTTTTCCTCAGTAACACATCCAAGCCAGGCCCATCATATTTCCATACAATCTAACCCAGAATGTTTTCAGAACTTTCCATTTACATTGCAGAGTTTCAGCAGTGTCCTAAGATATCATAGGCTCAATATCTTGTCTTACTAGATCTCTGACATTCAGGAATAAATTCATGAATTAATCTGTTTAAGCAATCTACTTCAGTTGTTAGACTACCATAGTAATTAAGTCTTAGTTGACTACTATTTGCATAAATACATACAGCTAAATTAAACATAGAACTAAGAAACTAGGCCCCATTAAGTCTAAAAGAATTCTTCAGCTAAAAGAAAAGCTTCATGAACCTATCTGAGCTACTTACAATTAGACAGGAATGGTACACAGAAGTAGCATTCAGTCAACTGCCTGAGTTTCTGCCTGGGTGATGTGGATCATCGGTTTCATTTGATAGTATAAACTTGTTCTGTCTTAGTGAACAACTGTCAGCCTTAGTAAATATGTGGTCAATATTCAGGGACAAATAACTGTAACTTCATGGAAGACTGTGCAAAACAACATCAGAGAGATGAAACTACA
Organism: Certhia americana; assembly: GCA_018697195.1. NCBI lineage: Eukaryota > Metazoa > Chordata > Aves > Passeriformes > Certhiidae > Certhia > Certhia americana. The sequence goes on from CM031859.1 coordinate 24,885,726, forward strand.
ACCCAAGATGAACGTAGGCACAGAAAAAAATTAACCTCATAAAGGTGGCATTAGTTGAGGAATTTTCTGTTCTCAGTGTTAAGTAAGCTCAAGCAGGACTCTGCTATAGAGACATGAACCAGTATCTGTCCATGTGTAGAAAGGGATGCTCAAAGAATGTGTCCTGGTTTGTTCTTGATTCATTTTTTCGTATGGAGTGGTTCTCTGTTAGGGGCCTTATAAGCTTCCAGTGGACCTGACAGAGAACCAGCTAGTAGCCAGTTTTAAATACTGACACATGATTAAACCAATGAAAGGGGTGAATATGCCTTTGTGAACACACAATTTAAACCAGAAACATCAGGAATAGTTCGGGGTTTTTTTCTTTTCTGGTCTGTGTACAGATAACAGGGCTGGCCCAGTCCCACCAGCAAATTTTTCTCACAGAAATTTTTATAGCTATTTTTCCCTGCTAAATGTTTTTTCTCCTTCCTAAACCTGACTGGTTCAGGAATGTTTTGCTTGACTATAGCTGTATCACAGCTACAGGAGACAATGAGGCAGGAGACATTACAGACAATCAAAAATCCTATGATTGTATCCTTGAGGGAAGAAATGATAGCAGCAATCACATGAGAGGCACTATGTCTTTCTTAAATTCAGCAAAGCCTGAGGAGGAGTTAAACATAGGCAGTTGCAGCATTCTTGATCTAACTTTGAAATAACTCTGGCTAAAGGAGTGTGTCATTCAGAGGGAATGTTGTATGCTTATAGAACTCCCTGCAATCACTGTAACATCAAAATAGCTTCATATTCCCAAGAGTACCCTTTACACACCCACCCTGAGTTAGGCATGTCTACCTTGAAAACTCAGGCCATTCTTGACAACAAAGATGAACTGAACTGATATTAACCTCAGAATCCTACTTTTTACATTTTATTTATGGTGCAAGGTCAGATCACTTGCTTCCCTTGCTTTTGCAAGGTGACAAAGGCTGACTGCTGAGAGAATCTATTCTGCCTGACCAGCCATTGTAACTCACTAATGGATTATAGAAAACACTGCAAAAAGCTAAGAGTATATCAGAGAAATCTGAATAAGACTTATGTTAAGGGTACGAAAATCTGCAATACGAACACCATTTTCTTTTTAATTGTGATGGAAAAAATTAACAAATCAACTTAACCATTTGTGATGCTTTATTCAAGACAAATCCAGAAATAATTTGCAAGAGTTCTTGGGAAAAGTTCTGAATTTTTTTTTTTGTTTGTTTGGGGGTTTTTTGTGGGTTTTTTTTTTTGTTTTGTTTTTTGTTTTGTTTTGTTTTGTTTTGTTTTGTTTTGTTTGGTGTTTTTATTCTCTGGTTTCAAAAGGAAGATCTTATACACAAGATAAGACATAGCCAAATGCATCTTACAACCTATTTACATTTAAAATCTATTTACATTTTAAAAGTTCAAGTCTCTATGCATAAATAAATAAGATTAAATCCTTTGTAATGCTAAAATGAGCTTTTAACAGCTGACTTAATCCAGAGATGAAATAAGCATCACCAGAGAAACAAACTTTGGATAAAGGTTCAGAATTCATATATTAATCAGGTTATGAAAGACAACAGATGCAATATAATGTAATAAATAGACATAAATAAAAATAGTGAAGAATGAAGAGTAAACATGGCTTAGCAAGAAGAAAATAGTTAATAAAATGCAACACAATAGCATAAAGCTATTGGAATTCCGACTATATGCAAAACAGGACTATTCTGGTATCAATTTTTCTGATACTAACATGACACATGAAGAGGACATGGAGGTAAATTCACTTGGAAATTGAATGTTATAAAAGTGTACTCTCTAATATATTTTTAAGTGAATAACCTAAAAGCATTATAATTTAATATAATTTAGCTCTAAACCTTTGCTATTTTATCTAGACTAAAATAAAATACTAAAAGTGTGAATGCGAAATATGCAAGTGCATGCTACACATCTACTTTCAGATTGCTGAAACAATATACATGTTAAATTTCATTATACTGAAAACAAATTTATTACCTCTACAGTCATTTGTGTCTTTGAAGCAGTGCTATGTTTTCTAATTCTGTCCATGCTAATTCTTTCTTCAGAATATATAACTACACACACACATACATATACACCTATATCTCTGCTATATCAGATCACAGGGTTTATCCAGTGCTGACATATGCACATAAGTACTTCTAGTATAACAACAAGCTGATTTTACCTAAAAAGGTAGAATTTTTGAGTATGTTGTATTGGTTGTTTTGAATACAAAGGCTTGATTTTTCATTTTGCTATTAAAAAAACTATTGGATCCATAACTAATGCTCACTTTACATCAGTAAAGCTCTGAATTTTTGGGATTAACAAGCAGAATACATATTATTGCTGAAGAGTACCTAGCTGGGAGTATCCCAATGTAAAGCAACGTAGTACACATTGCTCCTCTTGGAGTCTGACAATCTTTCTAACAGACCAGGAATAATTTCATTCAGGATGAATTTCATTAATTGTGAAAGTTTATTGAATGCTCTGAATAGTTACTAATATGTCATCTGGAAAATAATAACAAAAAAGTGGATATCTCAGTTTCAGCCTTATTTCCAAGCAAAAGTATTTGGGCTTTTTTAAATATGATATTATGTGCAGCATTATCAGGTTTGGAATGCATGTGTTGCTCAATTTAGTACTTAAAGGCATAGAAAGCTTAATTTCTCCTTCTCTTCATGCTTATTACTTTGTTTCAAATTTGCCTCAAATATACTCATTATAAAACACTTACATGGAATTGCCTTCCAGATGTACAGAAGGTGACAAAGCATACTCCAAGCCTTGCCCTGACCAGGAGCACAGTGTAAACAGAGGTCAGATTTTGGAACCCTGTTCAAAAGAACACTAGGAAAAGGATGAGAGTACAATGAGTCTCATCACATGCCATGGACAACTGACAGTAAAACAGTAGCAGAAACTACTGGAAAGATGCATCACAACAGCATTCTACAGTGATTTGATTGACGGCCTGTGCTAAAATCTGTCTACGAAAACTGCACATACACCCCTTGCCATCCCAGTGATTAGAGATGTAATAAATTCTGTAATAAATTCAAAGAGCTGTAATAAATTCAAAGACGAAAGGGAAACAATTTTTATGTGGATGCAGAGGACCTGAGGAGCTTGTTCAAAGCTGCTGGCTAGGGCCCAGTGCTGACAGTAGCCAGAGCTGTGGACTCCTGAACTCAACAACATTTTCTTTTCTCTGTCCCCTTACTAAACCCAATGTCTAAGTGGGATGATATGGTGTTCCCTTCTTCTCTCCTTGTGGCAAAGGGGTTCCATGTTTTCAGTCTCTCAAAGGTGGAAGAAAATATCTATTTACATATAAAAATCCAAAGGAATTAAGAACAGGAACTGATTTACTTCAGTCTTCTTGTGCTGTATCCAAAATAAGCTCTCAAAAATCAAGAATCATTAAGAATATGATGTTTTGACGACTTCTGGACATCCTGAAAGTTAGAGACAGAAAAATGTCCCTGTTCTCTGCCTGGAGAAAACAAAGCTCTGGGGAGATTTTGTTGTGGCTTTCCACTACTTAAAGGAAGCTTCTAAGAAAAATAGGGACAAATTTATTAATAGGGCCTGTAGCAATTGGACAAAGGGTAATGGTTTTAAACTAAAAGAGGGCAGACTCAGACTAGATACAAGGAAAAAAAAATTTTACAATGACAATGGTGAGACATTTTACCATGTTTCCTAGAGAAGCGATAGATGTCCCATCCCTGGAAACATTCAAAATCAGTCTGAATGAAGCTGTAAGTATCTTGATCTAGTGGAAGTTGTCCTTGCTCATTGCAAGGAGATTGGACCTTAAAAGATTCCTTCCAAGCCAAACTATATTTTACTGATTCTATGACTCTATTATGCTCTGAACCCAACACTGTGACTTCAGTAATAGAACCAGGTATCGCATGTATCATAGCCATTGGTACAAGAAATTGTACTGACTTCCTCTATATCTCCTTTGGAACAGTACTTACAAGAATAGTCACAGACTCATCAACTGCAGTGAAAAAGAAGATCAGAAAGGTTTTTTATAGTTAGTGCTTTCCTTCCAAGCACTTTTCTCTGATAAAGACATATGCAATAACAAGTTACTGGATTGTATGTTTCTATTACCAGATCGCAAAGCTCTTTGGTGGCAAGATCCGATATATTAGGCACACATTCTACAGATGGAGAAATGGACACATGGTAAAATTACTTTTATGAAGTGAACACATCAGAAGCAGGGACTGAAAACAGAAACAAGACAGAAACAATTGATGTTTTCACTGAAAAATGATTGATGCTGTCTTTTCTGAGAACCTTAGTAAGGCAGTTGAATTATTGGCTTGTACACTTTAGGGTTTCACTTGACAGTCCTCAGATATCATCATTTGTATGGGGAACCATTCATCTACTCCTCTTTTTCCTATGAAGCATGACACATCTAAGAGTGCATTCAATCATGCCCCTACCCCAGCCACCAATACAACCCATGAGACCCAAATCAGATTTTTTAAATGAATAAAAAAAATAAAAAAATTACTGTGCTGCCAGACACCATGAATTTGTACTTATTACCTGCACAATTTTTGTGGAATAGACTGTACTGCATAACTTTTCTCTTTTTCTGATACATCTTTATGGAAATCTAATTTCTCCATGGGTTGTTAAAAATGTCTAGGAAAAAAGTTATCAATTGTTGAAATATGCAATTATATTTTTATTAAAAAACAAACAAACAAACAAACAACCCCCCTCCAAACTTTTTAATTGCTTTTTCTTTAATTATATACTTAAAAAATAAAACACCATGAGTATCATTTTATCAATTTAGATATTGAATATATAGGAAAAATAAGTAAAAGTAGGGTTATTCATGTTTGTGAGTAGGAAGGGATTTCTGGCTAAAATAATTAAATTATTTTTAAATTTAAATTATTTTTAAATATAAATTATTTTTTAATTTAAATTAGCATTACAAAAATTCAAACATGAAAAATATGCAGCTTATCTATAAACAGTTCTTAAAGACAAGCCTAGCAGTAATGTAATGCACATTAATCAGGAGTTAGTGAAAAGAATTAGGAATTGAGTGAATCCTACAAGGTCTTATTAATGAATCTGCTGGTAACAGTCCAGGATCATGAGAAATCTTCTGAATTAGTAATTATTTAAATTTTTACCCATAATAAATAGCTAAAACACAGAATTGACCATCAAATGAACTTTACTGTCTGTCTTTTAAATTTGTTCTTCATATAGACTACAGCTGAAGAGAGTGAAAGTTATAATGTTGAAGTATAAAATAATCAAGAACTAATTAACAACTCCTCTGGTATGTCTTCTGTGCTACAGATATCACAAAATTAAAAATATAGAAAATGTGTTCACAGTTAGGATTTTCCCCTGGCAAACCTAATGTGTAGTTTATACTCTTGTGGGGTAAAGGTAAATTTGTAAATCTTTGAAGGAAAAAAAATGTTAATAATATTAAATCATTTAACACAGCAACAAATGAGATTTCTATAAATTGTGAGCAAATATTAGTATCTAAAATGAAAGAGGATTGGGGAGAATGGAAGCAGCTAAAACAACAAACACTTTTCTCAAATTACTCAAGTATCTGCCACATTAACTTTTTCATTACTTTAATTTTCAGCTGCTTAGATTCTGCAGTTGAGGTAGACTCTGCAGCTTTATTTGCACTACCCAGGTGACATATCATGTCCAGTAAACAAAATATAGGAAAATCCTGTGGGTGTCCAATAATATTAGCCTCAGAAACAGCTATTTTGAAATTGAGATTCTGTCATTATAAAGAAAAACTCCAGTGCATTTCATATTCTCCTCATCAGATATTTTTATCTGATTTTTTATCTTATATATTTTTTTTTTAATTTTTATCGTTTAATAATATGTTCTTTGGATTGTAAATGTTGTGAAAAAACCACAGACATTTATAGGCTCAAGAACAAAAAAAAAAAAAAAAAAAAAAAAAAAAAAAAAAAAAAAAAAAAA
>CM031859.1:24891891-25310536 GCA_018697195.1 Certhia americana
AAAAAAAAAAAAAAAAAAAAAAAAAAAAAAAAAAAAAAATAGAACATAGATAAAGCTTTTAAATATCAAATGTCTTAACTGCCAGGCCCCTTGTTCTTGAAGGCAAGGAGGGAGAAATGTTAGCATGGACTAATATCTATATATAGCTTTGCAGTTTTTATTGATGGTTAACAGCAAGCATGAGAAATGAAGCTTTAAATAGGTTTCCAGTAGTCCACAGGCATCGTAATGTATCAGAAATTTGTCATCTGTCATCAAACTTATCAGCTGGCCACTGTAACATCTTTAGACCAGCCACAAAGGATGCCATTAGTCCCTACTGCTAATATTATTCTCATGGATCCTGGTGTTTAATGGAAGAAAGGTTTGCAGTAACTTTTCAAATGTATGAAAACATGCTCGGCATTATTAATTGGTCCTGACACAAGCAGTAGCATTTCTGTACACAATTGAGCAAAAAGCCTTACTCAGTACAAAGCTTTCATCAAATTATCTGCCAGTGAAAGCTGACAAGCTGATTGAAAGTGTCAGTGAAAGGGGGAGGTGATATATAACAATACAATTTTCATTGCACAAAGTGATATTTTTAGCCTTTGCAATTTGTACTGAAACTCATTATTTTTCTCCATTATGGGTAAAGGGGAAACTCTCTAAGTGCCCAAGCCTGTGACTTCTCTAATTTTAGATCTAGCTCAAATGACTGTTTTCTGCAGGGAGATGACTAAATGATATACAGTCACTCACCAGGCATTTGTGTCTTGATCACATTTAGGGAAAGCTATCAAGAATTAAACTCTCTGCAGCCATTACACTGGTAGATATATTAAAGCTAGGACTATGCTACATTAGATGAAACATAATGAAGGATGTTGCAGTGCAATCAGTCTAGAACTGATGTCACAGGACAGATGCCTGTGTCACAAACACAGAGGGCTACAGCACCAGAATTCAGCACCTGCTCTCGGTTAAAAATTTCTTGGCTCAACAGAATCACTTGCCATCCCTTTAGACTCCTTTTGGGAATTGAAACAGGCTGATGGAGTTTTTTTTATAACAGCAGGGTTTTACTGAACTGCTTGGACACACCTGTGCACAAAATGATCTAGCAGTACTCATAATACGTACATAGCTGAGAAAACTGTACTAGCATCTGAGAGGAACATGTAAAACTATTTGAAAAACATAAGAATTCTTTAAGTTAAATCAAAGTAGTCGAGTGGTAAATTCAAACTAGTAAAATCAAATCATTCATAGAATCACAGAACATCCTGAGTTGGAAGGAACCCACAAGGATAACTGAAGCCCAAATCCCCTTCCTGCACAGGACAGCTCCAAGAATCACACCATGTGCCTGAGTGTGTTGTCCAAATAACTCTTGAACTCTGTCATGCTTGGTGCTGTGACCACTTCGCCAGGGAGCCAGTTCCAATGCCCAACTAACCTGTGGGTGCAAAACCCGTTTCCTAGTATCCAATCCAAACCTCTTCTGACACGACTTCAGGCTATTCCCTTGGATCCTCTCATTGGTCACCAGAGAGAAGAGATCAGTGCCTGCCTCACATGGCTTCCCCTCTAGGCTCTTCCCCATTTTCATATCCCTCACTTGGAGACTGACCTTTTTGTTAGTTTGGGGGTCATTTTTACTGCTATTATTGTTTTTATTACTATTGTTATTATTTTATATTTATGCACTAAAAATAAATTCAAATCAAGGCAAGTGTTTTCGTGGAAATATATTTGCCATTGTAGAGGTAATGAAGCACATCTAAGAATTCTCTATTATAAAGACATATCTAGATACAACAGATGCCTTCAATTTAAAATAAACAATTTTTATAAAAATTGCTATAAAAAAGACTTATTGTTTATAAAAAAGACTTCAGAGTAATTTTTTAATTCATTCCTTCTTTATTTCAGAGTCAGTTATTTGAAGTATCTACATTAAAGCCACATTATAGTAAGACTGTAGTGAAACAAAGAAAGTAACGGATTTGACCCTGAAGCACTTTTCAGGGGATAAAATCCTAAAGCCACATGGCCACAGAGGATAAAGAAATATCTTTTCCAAGTTTACACAGAAACCAAGTCCTGTACCTGACTTTTAGTTAAGTTAATCAGAGAACTCTTTGCTAGACTGTGTGGGAAAAAATTCACAGGCCTCACTTAGAAGCAAGAAATATTAGAGGTCATGGCACAGAGTGACAAAGGTCTTCCCCCATGTATCCCTCTATGTATTCCTTCATCAGAGCCTGTATTTTTGTCTCAAGTTCCTCATTCCAATGCAAAGTGAATTGAGATATGTCTCAATGTTATCAACCTCAAGAACAAAAATGTTTTTGTGTGAAATGTACTAAGGGAAAAAATAAGCTTGCTACTTTCTCTTCTCTAGCTTTTTCTATATTTCAGGGTTGAGACAATTCAGAAACAAGCATATACATACCAAGGTTAGCAGCACACACAAAACACATTCAGTAACTATCAGAAAGAAAATAGAACGAAGGTATAAGTCACATTACAGGTAAACTGCAGCAAATTCTTTAGAAACCTATAAATTCCCATTAGAAACCAGAAATTGTTTTAGGAAGGAACAGAACCACCTGTCTTCTTTCTCCAGGGTAAAAGCATTAAGATCCAAAATTGTTATTGAAAACTTGCACTTGGGATGCTTGCTTTGTAGGTATGAATTTGAAAACATGTGTTTTCCATGGATGAACACAGAATCTAGATGGGATTTTACAAAACCTTTTTTTGACATCTGTTCAATGCTAACAGCATTATTTGATCATTTCATGGGAATATTCGAAGTCAAATGCTTATCTATACATAAGTAGAGCATATGTGTGTTTATATATATATATATATATATATATATATATATATATATATATACACCTCCCCAAAACACTGAACGGCAGGACAAAATCTAAGACTGTGTAACTTCTTATCTTGCAGAGGTAGAACTGAAATTCTCTGCAGAAGTAGACAGTGGCCACCTAGTGACTGAAGTCCACTTGACAGGAACCAGCAACTCTACCTCTGGAATTGCAAGACATAGTTTATAGTCTTGCAAACCAGATATTCACCTAGCTTTACTTCTATAGAAAAAAAAAACAAAAAACAAAAAAACCAAAATAACAAAAAACCACAAAACACTGAATCATGAAATGGAAATTTGGTTTAGGTTATTGTACAGCTCCAGGAAGCAGTTAGTGGAAAGCCCCAAATCCCTTTTGGCGTTCTCTCCCTTTTCCCAGTCCATTGTTAATGTTAAACTCAGAAGAGCTTTGCAGCCATCAGGTACTTGAGGCCCTTGGAACAGCTCTGGGTTGAGTCACTGAGGGGAGTGACTGAAGTAATGGGTTGTTGGTTGCTTCTATCCCAGTTCTGTGTTCATCCTCAAAACACAGTCAGCTAAATGCAGATATGAAACATTTAAAGCTATTTAGAACTTCATGGAAATTTTATACCACATATGCAACTTCTCTAGGAGTAGTTTGCGGTAATCTGAAACCTGTAAATGGACTTGAATATTATGGCATTACATTAAATATTTGAGTTAAAGATCACCTTAACCCATTATAATGGAGGGACTTAAAAGTAATAGAAGCAATAAAGACTCCAGAGCAATATAAGTTCAAGATTTTAACAAAATCTACAATACTTTATTATTATTGTTGCTATCATTATTATTATTGAGATAAATCATTTGCTCAAAGCACTGCCATTTAGAAGAATGTATCACTTTGTATGCATTTAAAACACTGCGTCTTAAAAATTCTGAGTTGAGCAATTATTCTTGCTAAGATACTAGTATGAGGAGATGGAGAAGCAGCACACCAGATCCACCCATATCTACTTCATTTAGTATTTCCAAGTGTTTTTTACCAGCAAAAAGAAAAATGGCTTTGCAAAATGCTGAAAAACATTGGCTACACTTTTTTATTTCACAGCATACATTATTATTCTAGTTCTGCCTGAAGTGTCATATAAGTTGTACTTGCCATTTTATTAAGGTTGATTAAAAAAGAAAAAAAAAAAAAAGAAGACAGGGTAGACATACTTCAAAAACAGATAGCTAAATTATCTTGTAAATTCTGTGCCTGGTGGTGCATGATTCTTCAAAAGTTCATAAGAAAATTATTTCCTTGGTGGAAAGAGGTCAGGATCTGAAAGTCAACTTGATACCTAATCAAGGAAAAGAACAAAATCACTAGTAATAAAGTTTCTGTAGGTCAAACATTTCCTTGGGCAACTTCTATGGAAGCTGACTATTCCCAAAAAAGACTTTAAATTACATCTTTAGAATTCTATTATCTTTAGTATGGTAGAATTTGAGGATGCAATTTGATGAGAAATCAGTTTGATAAAAGACCCTGCAAACAAAATGGAGCTCTGATGACTATATACAAAATAGTGTTGATTATAAAACATTAGAGACCAATTCATTAAAAATGTGCCAGTAATGTATGCAGGAGCATATAAACAAGTAAACATAAAAGCAAATTCAATGACTTTTTTTAATTATAGTCATTTCAGGACTGAACTATATATTGAGGGAGAAGAAGGGCATCGTATTTTCTTTCTCTTGTTTGTCCTTTGCCCCAAGTCCTGGGCATAGATTGCTCAAAAATATTGTTTCTTATCAGTGGCAGACAGTCTTCCAAATGAGAGTTATAAGGTACAGACAGGTATTCAGAGGGCTACAATATGGGATGTTTTTTAATCATCAGCATGTTTTAATGATAACAGAAGGAGCCTAGTCTCAAAAAGAGGATTGAACAAACAAAAGCAGGGAATTCTTAGTGCCATTTTCTGATTTCATGTACGTGTAGATATAAATGAACATGAAGAAAGAATAGGTAGGTGACCAAAAAACTAAGCCACAGCTAATTAAGATAAAAGAATGAGGTGTGCAAAAATGAAAGACTGCTGCCAAAGAACTGTAGATAAAATTTCTCCCCATTAATATAAAAAGAAAATGAGACCAGTGACAGGGAAAAAAAAAAAAAAGTAAGAGGATAAGAAAACAAGTAAGAAAAATAATGTATGTCTGGAACAAGAAGGAAGTCAGTTGGAAAGATTAATAACACAATGGTAAGAGAGTGTCAAAGACAAACATTCTAGGGCAAGTGGTAATTCAGAAGCATTTTTTTCTCTGCCTTCGAATCCTCTGGCAGAGATTGCTATGCATCCTTTAAGAGATCTTTCTTCTATCTCTGGGTGCCTTGAAAAAGCAGTCAGTATATTGGTTGTGCTATATCTGTCTCAGGATAGTTTTCTGTTAAGATATCCTCAATGACCTCTCAATGAGAATGAAAAATTTGAAAATTGGAAAAGATTAATTAATGTTAACTTGGGAATTATGTTTTGCAATTTTTATTTACCACTGGTGTCTTTAGGGACTTGATTGACAGTATTATTCTAAAATTCAGAAACTCCTTATTAAGTCCAAAGACTATTTTGACCATCTTAGTAACTTACTGTTTTGCTTATAGAACTAAACTATACAATCAAGTGAAATCATTGCCTCTGAGCACAAACTTGCTTATTCTGTCCAAAACTAAGAAACTGTTTGTCTCTCCCCCTCTCAAATCATCCTGGTACATGGATAAAGATAATGGATACATTAAAATTTCCAGGTTGTAAAAAGTAATCACAAAACATACCTTTAGCATGCAAGATGAAGGTACAAGTGTATAAGGATTGCCAAAAGACACTTCTTACACAGAAAACTGAATAGAGGCTTTAAAAAATGAGTCAGATTAAGTATGAAGGTTTCCTTGGATGTTTCTATATGTTGAGCTGAAATTCTCCTAGGCTTAAGGTGAGAGAAAGTATGTAAAGTCTTCCAATAGATGCAAAGATGCAGAGTTTTCTTTCACCTTATGTCAGCCCTGTCTTTTGGTCTTATTTTTTCTGGTTTGTGAAAGCCTTTTTTTCTTCTGCATTTATGCAGTAACATTATGAGCTTCAGCAAAGTACAGGATGTATATTTTCCTTTTTTCCTTTTGTGAGAGTTTTGGTTAGGATTTTGTCATCACACTTACTATAAGGCTCATTCACTCTGTTTGCTCTCTACTGATAACACACCATAGTGTTATTAGTTTTTGTGTATTTAGTTTTTCCCAAAATAATTTTTATAATCATAAGAAAATAATTTTTTCTCTGGATGTATAAGATACTGATATCTCATTAACCATGATACAGAGAGTCCATGTGTTATTCTCATGAGGATAACACATGAAACAGAAAAATGTAATATTCAGAAATGCATGCTGGGTTGAAAGAAAAAAGACATCTATTTCTGTGAAAGCTTAGTTTTAAGTAATTCTGCCAGATGTGGGACACTGCCTTGGATTCAGCGTATCTTATAATGAAATTTCAAATTATTCAGAGATGTTAAAAATTAGCGTACAGAAATGTTAGTACCATGTCCACACCTGTAGACTGTTAAATCTCTTGAGTGACTCAGGTAACAGCACATCAAAGCAAGAGCAAGAGCAAAGGATACAAGGTAATACAACCCCAGTACCCTGAATTATCAAACTTTAAACAGCTTAAAATTTTGGTTCACTTTCATAAGGACAGGATTTAATTCTTCAGTAAGGGACAGAGGAAGACATTCTGTTTTACAGAGAATTGAGTACTTTTTGGCAGAACAGTACTGAAGGATCCAAACTGGCACAATTTTCTGTTTCACCAGACTGTAGTGGCTTCACTGGACTTTCTTGTCAAATATCTATAGATATAGATCTATGGAAGCTCATATACTTAGTTTTAGTCTACGGAAGATTTTATCCAGTCCTTTTCCAAATATGGATAGCTGCTGATGACTGAAAGAGATTTTCTGACAATCTCTATCCTATTTAAAACTCTATGATTAGTTTCTATTATGCATCAAGATACACATTTCATACCCTGACAAGCTTCTCAGAGTTGTACAGATGCATGACTTAGAAATTATTTTGTTGCTTAGATTGCTTTTACTGATCTCCTGGGTTCTTTCAAAGGACCAGATTCACAGAAAGATATAATAATCAACTAATCATTTGACACGGTACTGTTTAATGTTTACCTTTCTGGTTCCTGGCACAGAACCCCAGTTGTCTTTGCAGGTAAATGCTTTATGAATGTCCCAAGTCAATTAGCAGAAGCATCACAGTAGGCACTGAGAAGGATCAGTACAAAATTAATTTCCTGTCTCATTTTGTCCAAATCATGAAGCAGTAACCTGAGATTGAACACTGGGAAATTTCTGTGATTCATTTTCTCATTCAGCATTTTACTCTTAACTGAGGTATTTCTAACTGATTAAAATGCAATTGTTTTAATCTGTAGAGAAAAATAGTTTTTAGCAAAACAAATTCAAAATAGAATTTGGAGTAATTAACAGAAAAGGTTCTGGGTTTAAAACCCTTTAATACAATCTGCTGAGATCAGATACTAGAGAACAATTTACCTACTCTCTACTTAATTTTTTTTGAACTTCAGAAGTAAGGCCCTGTGAGAGCACAGAAGCACCTAGCTGTACTGATGGGGCTTTTACTAGGACTACTGATTTGAAGAAATCCTGTTTTGCCAGCTATCTCCCTTAAAATAAGCATTCTCTTGTTCCAAACTATATTTATAAATTTTGTATTCATACTACATTGGAACATGCTTTCCTTGCTCTTCCTGAAAATTCAAATTGGAAACACCAGTTTCTTTGGCAATTTTACATCTCTCTTGTGTAGATGCAGTTTTGTTCCATTTCCTATCCCCCACCCCAAGAATATGACCAATAAACTGTTTAACAGGAATTGTTCTTGAAAATCTGTTACAGCTTTTGTGTTGCTGATTGTACCTGCCTGAAAAGATTTTGCAGCTATGGTAAAATGGAGATGCTACTGACATTCAGAGACCAGGAAACTGCAGGAGCCAGCAATGACAGATTGTGAGCATGGTGCCATTTCTCATTTAACCACTGTTGGGATCATCTCATTTGAACAGAAAGTGTTCATTAGATAGGTCACTCTATTTTCAGAATTTCCAAATAAAAAATACCATTATAGAGAGATTAAGAATTGTGTATGTGTTTGGGGTTTTTTGGTTGGGTTTTTTTTTGTTTTTTTTTTTTTTTTTTTTTACTACAGTGTGCATTAGGAAGTAAAAAAAAAAAAGTAATGGCCAACACATTTATTAATAACCGCCACATTCTGAGAGTGCTTTCCTCTCTTAAAGCAAACAGGGAAACACATTTTATTGTCACAGGAGGGTATAAAGCTGTCTATAAGCCACACATCACCAAAACTGTAAGTTATGTGCTTTGCTTATAGCTCTGTCTTTACCTTTTACTGTGATTGACTACTCCTCTCTTTTATGAACACATCTTTTAAAAACATTTCTATTGATCAAACTTTGCCTTCCCTTTCTCTCTTCTAATGAAATTTCAGACTTTTGTTCTTTTCTTTCAATTTCTCTCTGATCCTCATTGTCTCCTGCCTCATCATACTTAGGAGATTTCCCCCCATGTGCTTCTTGTGTATTAAATGGATTGATATTCTATTTGTTTATACAGTAATGGTGCTGATTTACTCATATTAAATGCTTTACTGGACCTAGTCCTGGAAAAAAGGTCCATGTTTGCACTAAAGCTCATTCCACAAAGCCCATGAGGTGTCAGGCATCAAAAAATGTTCTGAAAACTAATGAACTATAATTGGTAAGATAACCAGAATGTACAGGTACTTTTGATTTACTGCTCCTGAAGGTCAACTCTATCTGTCAGATACCTTCCTGAAGAAAGGGGTCAGGGTCTTCCTCAATGTACTTGGTAGTTATTTTGTTCTTTTTATGAACAGCAGTGCTAGAGATACTGTAGCTGCTACCCATTTTTCATATATTGTTCAGAGTTTATGAAAGCGGATTTCAATCTTTGTGAACTGAGAATAACTTCAGAAGCTTGGAGATATCACCCAGAACTAGAAAGAGAGTCGCCAGCTTTGGTGAAGACTCAAATCTTACTGATGTGTGCTAAGCTGTGAACGCAAAACTGACTGTACCCAAGAGAGTAGATGAAGAGCAATCCTGGAATCATTAGTTTTCTGCAGTGAGATGAAGACTAGCCACGCACTTTAAAAGTGCTCAGTTCCAACTCTCTGGTACAAAAAGAAACCTAATATAAGTTTTTCATCGATTTGAAAAAGAACAGCACTGAAAAGTGGACCATTTTGAAAAAGCCAACGTTGAAACACTTATAGGGATGATCTGGCATCTGATTCATGACAGGAAGACATACTCATATAAACTACAACAGGGCTGTGATTTAGTATGTTCCTGCTATCTTCCAGTGGCTAGACATTGTTCAACACTAGCTGTATTTCTCTCTTTTGCAAAGAAGCTAGAAATGCTATCATTGCCTTCCACAGTTTCACTTGTGTTTTGGTTTGAACCTTTCCTCTTAGAACTTTGATCAGTGTGGATTTAGAAGGGGCGAAGGAGGCAAAAACATTATCTCTAGTTTTTTGGGGTTTTTTTCAGAGCAAGAAGTCAGTTTCCCTAATTGAAATCTCTCATCCTATTTAAAGGCAGCTTTTAATTAAAACTGTGTATGCAAATGCCTGCATCAATACTGATTCTGCTTGTCTCTGTATTCTGAGAGCTTAGATTTAAATCTCACTCTTCCTGGGACATTGTTTTGCTCAAAGTAAAGAATCTCACATCTCTCCTGCCTCTAATGAAGACCTGTAAATGATGAAGAGAGTAACTGAAAATAATCTGAACATGAGAGCAAAGGATCAGGAGTCTTCACTGAGAAGAACCTGATCCTGACAAAGAGAGGTTGACAAATTGCACAATGCTGTCCTTCTGGAGGCAAGAAAAAAAATTTTCCACACATGTGAACTCATACGATTTATCTAGATTTATAACTGGTACTATGGTTAAGAAGAAACTTGATCATAAACAGTGAGATACCTGGCATAAAACAATTACTAAACTTATTCCTACAGTGAATTGCAATTTAGACAGCACAGTAAAAGTCACAGTGACAAAAATAACCATTAAATTTCACTTTATTCTGTTTTTAAGATCAGATGACCAGTATGACTCTTCAGCCCTCCTGGTAAAAGCTAAAATAACTCCCTTAAACTACAGAACTACATTTACACTTTCAGTTTTAGAAATGGCTTAAGTTTCTGAGCTGATGCCTATTACATCAAATGAACTTGAAAATAATATAGAAGGCTTTTGCAGTATTGAATTTCAGAACTACAAGACAAGGAAACAAAAAAGTCTCATTAGGGTCATGTGCTAGTAATGTCCCAGTACTACGAATACTCATTGGTCTGGTCCAGCATCTCATACATTGGCAGTATAGAGCTGAGAAAATATCACAGAAGGATGGATACCTTCTTACTAAATAGAGTAGGAAGAATGGAGGAATAGTAGGAGAAAGGTCTAGAAAGCTATGGGTGACAAGAGAAACATAAGGGATTTGCCATTTTCCAACAGAAAGAACAGGGGCATTATTTTAAGTCTACATTTGCTAATCAAGAAAAACTAGCAGGAAATGCACTATTTTGTTTTCATTTCCACATTTTTTTTCATTTTTCCAGTCAATATCTACTGTTCTATTCTCTCAGGATAGGACTTGTTATGGTAGATATTAAAAATTGTCTTTGGGAAGATGAGAAATGAACTTTACAATCAGTGTTGTATCTAAGTGATTGAGCAGTGCTTGTTAATTTTCCTGAGCCCATGAAGAAGTATACTTATTTTCTCATTTTCTTTTTTTTTTTAATGCACTTGAAATGTAAAGATTATAAAGTGCATTGAAAAGTGATACAGAGATAAAAATTAACAAATAAACCAGTTTTTCTCACTTGTGCAATTAAGAATCTGCAGTTACTGGTCTTTCTTCGAAAGCAATATTGCGCTTTTATTCCAGTAATTTTCTTGAAATAGAACCTGTGCACTCTTTATGAGAAGAAATGCTGTCATATAACCACCACTGCACTGAGAAGCCACAATTCCAAAGGGTGAGAGGGAAAAAAACCACTGACTAAATACCTGGAATCTAAATACCTGGAATCATCTGAAAATGATGGACAAAGACCAGTATATTAGGTACATATCTGAAAATTTTATCTCCAAGTGTGTAGACTTAGCACATGCTCAGATGAGCACCAATCCTTGGGCATCCTTTCTGGTGCATAAACTTTACCACAACAGCCATGCAGTTTTCATTAGGAATTGCTCACACTCCCTAGGGATTGTTCATTGCTTATGATGCTGTTAGCATTGACTAGAACATGCTTTGGTCGTGGACAGGTGCTGCCCACTAACTGCTTAAGCTTTGTATGTGCATTTTATTGTGTTCTCTAATGCAAAAGAAAAGATACAACTGCTAGAGTTGAAAAAGGGGAGGGGAGGGGAATGAGGTGATAAGAATACCATTAGAATTTCTCCCCCCAAGAAAACCTGCTATAATGACACCATCAGAATTTGCAGGAAGATAGACATGAAAATGACAGCACAAGAACAAGGGAAACATACTACCACCACCAGCACATTGCTCAGCTTGCAGATATCCAGGCTCTTCTCAGCAGAGCTGCAGTCCAGTCTGCCGGCCTGTTTTCCCATTACAAGCTCTAACAAGAATTTAATTCCACAATTTCTAATTCACATACACCAGCACACCAAGTGGACTAGCAGCACTACTCCGTCCTAAGTTTGTGCTTCTTTTAACTTCTCCACAACCTTATATTCTAATTCCCTCCTGACTAATCTTGCTACCTCTGTGTGAAACATAGCCAACTTAATTTACACAGCCTCACCTTTCTATGTAATTTCAGTGTTTATAGCAAAACCTCCTCAAGTTTAAGTCTTCAATTAGCATTACTTGTATGTTTATGAGTTTACTTCTCACAATTGTATCCTTTTTACAAAGATGAAGATCACTTGGTTTGTTCAGCCTAGAAGAGGTTGGTGTCACAGCACCAAACCTGACACAGTTAAAAAAATATTTGGACAAAACTGTCAGGCACATGGTGTGATTCTTGGGGTGTCCTACACAGGACCAGGAGCTGGACTTGATATTCCTGATGGGTTCCTTCCATTTCAGCATATTCTATGATTCCACGATTTCTGGAATTCTCATGTCTGATACCTTCCTGGACATGTAAAACTACCCAGAACTCAAATATTAAGCAGACTGACCACACTATTTACCATGCAAAATTATTCTGCCTTTTAAGCTGTAACAACAGGTGTTAAACCCATGTTTTTCACTCTGACTACGTGTAATACTATCACCTCACTTACAAAATCAGCAGAGCTTAGCAACCTCTTTTAATATAGCTTATGCCACTCTTCTGCATAATATCCCACAGATGCTTAGAGAGCTTATCCTCTGAGAAGGGCACCTCTCTAGTTGACTAGTTAAATCCTGAATAAATATTCTCTACTTGCAGTCAGAGTAATGGTCTCCTCTGCCACAGGAAAGGGGCCTAAGAAATTTTAACAATTTGTGTACCTTGATTCCACTTCTACCGTGTATATTTGCAACCAGAAAATTGTTGATTGGGCCACAACAACTGTAGTTTTTCAGATATTGTTCAGCATGACTGTGACACATCTTTTGGTACAAATGTTCTTCTCTGTTGTAGAAAGTAGAAGGTATCTGGTTGCTGCAAAACATTCAGGACAGTATGTAACTTTATGTCCTCTGCCTGCATGGAACCATATCTAACTTTCCAGAGGTAATCAAAGTCACAGATTCTTCAAACTTCCCTCACCTCTTCCAGGGCCTATGCAGTAGCATGGCTATTCTCCAATACGTTAAGCTTTCAAATATATTTTTAAAAATATTGTAACATGTACTCTGAGAAAAATAATGATGAACTGCAATTTATCATTCAGATTTACAGAGCTGCTACATGCATTACATGAAGCTGATTTTAAGAAGTGTGAAAACTTCTCCTACATACATTTCTACTTGTATTCCTTTGCTAATATTATTGGAAATAAACACCTCCCCCAGCCTCCCTCCTTTTTTAAAGGCAATAACTTAAGTACAGAACAGATAAGGTTTCAGAATTTTGGATTTACAAAACATTCTTACATAGGCATACTAGCAAATTTACGTAGGTTTGAAAATCCTTTTCGTATCAGATACCATAAATTATCACATATTAGTTGAGGCCTGTTTAGTTTGTAAAGATACTCAGATTTGCTAGGGTGATGAACATCACCTCATATAGTTTGAAAGAATAGCAAGAACTAGAGTTAAGTATTCCTTTTCTAATTCATTCTTCTACTGTGAAAAGGGAAAAAGAATGGTACTGTTTGCAATCACAATTTCTTCTTTAAGCAACCAAGTAATGACAGCATTCACAGAATGTGAAACTTGAGCTATGAAGGGAGGTTTTTTCCCTCTACCCTTGCAAAAAAAAGGTAAAAATGAAGTCAGCATATATTAAAGGGTTTTCTGCATTCTTTGTTTTCTATTAAAAGGTAGATGCCACTTGGAAATTAGGTCAAGTTAAAAAATCACAAACAATAATAAAGGCCTTGCAACTTCATGTTCTTTTTTATAGAATTTTACTGTGTTTGCCAAAAAATATAATTTACTGTCACCTAAGATTGGCATACTGTCACCTAAATCTTTCTCATTTCAGTGAATGTTTCTGAAATGTGAACAACTAAACTTCTCCAGAAACATGTATGTAATTGCAATGCAAAACAAAAAATCTAAATCTAAACTCACTGGTCAGTGTAAAGTATGTATTGACAACTGATTGGCTGAAGACGTTCATGTAATCCTGTAGTCTCTGTTAAATTGAACATTACACAAGTAGCACTCTCAAAATATTATTTTAAAATTAACTGAATTGTTAAAATTCAGGTGCAATCAGTGGGTTGTTTTTTGGGTTTTTTTTTCAAACTCTGTGTATATGAGTGGATTTTTTCATTGTTTAGATGTTTGGACAAATGGCAGTTTATCCTTTCTATACAAATATACAAACAGAATCTGAATATTTATACAAATATTCTTTGGCCATATAATATCTACTGACTTTCCATAAAGCAAATGGATATTAAAAAATAAAATATGAAGGTATTTTTTGCTTGATCTCAAGGTTACTGGATAGACATCAATATTTCATAGCTTCGAAATTAACTGCTGTATAGGGTTTTTTTGGTTTCTGTTGACTTTTTTAAAGTTCTTGACAATAACATTTCAATCTCTGTTTTATATGGCACTTTAAAGAGTTACACTTAGAAGCATTGTTGCAGAAAGAAAAGAATGGCATTCAGTTCCTGATGCTAAAGTGTACTTCAAAATGAAAGCCAATTCATCTGACTCTTGAAGTAGGACCACTTGTTTATTTGCAACAGGGTTATAGGTTCATCAGTATCAGAAATTATGTGATTCTAAGACACACTATACTGTGAATAAATTGATTAAATTTTGATCAGAAAGTTGTAGCAGATTCAGAGAGAGACAGATACAAAGGATAGAAACACGTAATAAATAAGTGAGGAAGGGGGGAGGTCTAAAAAGCCCAGACTACCTTTCCTTTCCCTGCCACATTACCTCCACCATATCTGCCCCCAAAACCCACCCATTGACTCAATCTAATTAATAGGTTTGTGAGCAGATAAAGCACACAATACTTCTCCTTGACTTCAAAAATACTGAAAACATCCACTTGAGTAAATATATTGGCTGAACTCAGCTTGTTATAAGTCAAAACATTGCCTAATTTCTTATATTTTTCACTCTGCAAGACCCCAAGAGTACTTAAATTTCTATATTTTGGAGTATTTTCCCCAGTGAATGCTTACATGAATAGCTTTTTTCATTTAAGTCAGTGAACATTTATCCTATTTTCCTGACATTCACTTTGTCTCCCTTCCCTCTCCACCTTCAAAAAGGTTTAGCCAAAGTTTACTGTGCGCAAAGACAGGTTCTTTAATGTAAAGATTAACTTAGTGATGACAGAGGCTTTATCTTTGTTCATAGCTTATCCTTAGAGGAATGACTCTCAGTAGCAAAGAGGAAATACCCACTAGCTTTTGCCCTTCTACTGCACTACTAGTGAGCGGAAACACTGCAAGGAAGGAGGAGAATGGTCCTTCTCTTTTACCAGAAAAGAGTTTGTGATAACAACAAGAGCTGAGAGGTACCTGAAAAGAGCAGGGAGCAGGAGCAAAGGTGTGTTTCAGCAGTGATAGTAACTTTTTTTTAATGGACTAAATACAGACTATATAGATATTTTTGTTGTCAAACTGAGGCTCTAAGTTTTAAAATGCATAAGACTTAGAGATTGTGAAAATTCATAGTCCTTACATAATTAGCTTATTTTCAGAGATACTCTGATAATATAAACCCTAGCATTATGCAACTATGCTTTCAAGCAGTCTGTCCATTATTTCTCCAGCCATAATCCTACTCTATATAAATGGATAACTAGGTCCTACATCAATGCAATAGCAACAGCACCTCTAAGTTTACGGTATCTTAATTTTGCTTCATGACATGATAGAAGTTTCTTTTCTCCAGTGCAGAAAAAAGAGCACAGTCCACCTTCTCTCTTACACTGGTATTCTAACCATATTCTCAGCCTCCTACTCACCTGCAATTTTATACCAGCAGAACAGCACTTGCTCTCACTCCAGGCAAAACAACTGGCATGTTAATAAATTCTCCATAGCACATATGTCATGGAATAAGTTCTCTACTTATATTTGCAGAGAAGACTATACTCATTGTTCCAAGCTATCAGTAGACTTCATTTTTGAAAAAAGTCAGAGAAAGGGACTAGAAGGGGGAAAAAATATATTGTATAACCTCATAAATATTATTATTATTTCATTATTCCATAAATTTACAAGTCCATCAATGCTTTTAGCATTGATTCTGCTCAGTAAAAGTTAATCTGCCTATGATCAAAGAGAAAAGAAAAATTTAAAAAACAGTTACATGAGAAAAAAAAAGGCCACCGAGATATATAACAAGAACCATGCTGTCAAAAAGGTCTTGCTTGCACATCTTACCTTGTCTTTCCTGCTTCATGTTCAAATGAGTCTTTGCTCTCCTACCATTTTCCATGGTTGTTGCAACTCAGGAGTATTCCCAACTCAGAGCTCCACTACAAACCCCTGCTTGGTCCGATTGCATCCCTTATCCAACTTTTTCTGTCTATTAGCCCCTTCATTTTCTTCCACTAAAAAAGCCAGGTTTTGTTTCATCACTTTGTTTCAGAATTTAGCGTTCTTACTCTCTTCTCCATCAACATTCCTGTGTAAACTTGATCTCCCTCTCTGCATTTTCTGTCTTCCCCCTACTTCTCCCTGTTGAAGCCTGAAAAGGCTGCATGCACACAAAGATCATAAACATTTGTATTATGTTTTAGAGTGTTTCCTGCGAAGTAGGGTTTCATAAGTCAGTATTGCAGTATTGCAAGCACAGGGCTTCAGAAGAAGCTTTCAACAACTCCTAGCAAAAAAATAATTTCTTCTTAATATGTAGGTCTATACAGTGGGTATTTACTGCCATATAAAGGTGCTGAATTTTCAAAGGCTAAATCAGTATTTCTATGTCAAGCAAAATGACCCATGATCTTAGAGATCCTTTGCATACAAAATGATTCTACATTTCTATGATTTCACTTAAAGTATCATTTCAATGTAACATTACATTTGAGAAAAATTCAGATTATTTTTTACCTTTCTGATAGGCAACAAACTTTGTTGGAACATATTTACCAAGAAATACAGCATAGTGATGATTAGGGTCTATTACACTTTCCCCCAGCATACATGAAGCCAGTAATCATGAATTAGTGCTGCCTTCTCCCCATGAAAGATTTAGTAATCATTCTCTGTTACTGTGTGTACCTAGAACTATTTACATTCTAAGCATTTTCACATTCACACTTATTTGAGGAGTGAAACAGAGTAATTATTTTACAGATGTCTCAGTTTCAATTGCTCATGTATACAGCTAATTAGCCATAAGTGGGACTTTTAGGCCACTTATAACCTTAAGATATCAAAATCTACTTCTGCTGGCTGTTGATGATTAGATTATAAGGATACTTTCCACCTGTCCTATGAAAGATGGGAAAGTTTGTAACACAGAATACCCAGTGGACTCCCTTGTCAAGTTAGACAACAATAAATACTTCAAAGAGTAATACTCTTTAAAAGTTTACAAAGAAAGATTAGACTCAAGTGACTAAGTCTAGGGAAGAGACAACTGAGAGGTGATCTCACTAAGGCATGTAAATATCTCAAAGTTGTGTGCCAAGAGAATGGTGCCAGACTCTTTTTGTGGTGCCCAGTGACAGAATGAGGAGCAATAGACATAAAATAAACCACAAGAAGTTCCACCTCAACATGAGTAAGGACTTCATTACATTGAGGATGGCACAGCATTGGAACAGGTTGCCTATAGAGGTAATGGAATTTCCCTCTGTGGTGTCACTCGAAACCCACCTGGATGTGTTCCTTTGCCAACTGCTCCAGGTGACCCTGCCTTGGCAGTGGGATTGGACTGTATGATCTCCAGAGATCCCTTCCAATCCTAATGATTCTGTGAATCTACTATTGTGTGACAAGCAGAGACACATTATGAAATAAACATAAACCAAACAGGAAAGCAATAACTTTTCAAATACAAAATAGACCCAAAAAATCCTGGAAGAGTGGGAACACTGGAGTCTGTTTTGTTAGGTGTTGATAGTTTATTGGTAGTTTTTAAAAGTTATATTTGCTTTTAGTTTTCCAAAGTGATTTTGGTAGAAATCCTCAAACCTTGAAGAGCTGGTTTGTGTTTAACTGAATAAGCCCTTTTCAGCTACAGCTCTGTAACCACCCTGAGGGAGTTGAAAATGCTCATGATGATTTATATAACGATGTTTACTAACCTCAGCTGACAAGGACAATTTCAGAACAAATACTGAAACCAGCATAGCTACTGTAACTTTCAAACCCAAGACTGATGATTTTATCTTGTTTGTTATTTTTTAAGAAAAGCATAATTGGCATATTAAATTTGTGACTTTAACTGACCAAACATATTCAAAATTTCCATGTGGTGCAATTGTTTCATTAGACCTGCCTTAGCTAACTCTCCATATTCCCTTTCCACTAGACAAACCAGCTCTGCAGGATTTTCTGCAGGGAAAGATAATATAAGCTTTTTTTGATATTAACTGTTCCTCAACAACTGTCAAGACTTGGGACAAGTGCTGCAATCTTGCTGTCACAAGGAAGCCAAAATTTTAAGCTTCATTTCTCTAACAAGATCAAATTTTTAGAAAAGGAAGATAAAATAAGTCCTAGGTTTCATGACACAGTTTTCAGTTTCTCAATCATTTTGTTGGTTAGGAGTAAGACTCTTGGAACACTTGCTCCATGTTCTTGCAAAAAATACCTCTCGCCTGGAAACTTCTACTCCAGGGACTCTGACAGAGAAGAAATCAATTTGTGAAACAATAAGGCCATATGCCCTTCCATGTGAAAATCCCCATTTCAGAAGTTATCTCTAGGAATAAACTTCAACTGATTTTATGCCTTCTTTGAACTACTCATGGAAGAAAAATAAAGGTAAGGGAGAGGATAATATAATCAATTGTTCACAGCAGTGTTGCAAGGATCTTAAAGGAAGTGAGTAACAGACTTTCAAACAAGGCTTTAAAGTAGAAGCAAAACTATAAAAGTACTAATGTTACTGTAAAAGGGACAGGCTATGTTGTCATTTCAAGGTAAAATAAATCAGCTATTGAATTGCACTTGGATAAGCCCAAAATGGTTTGTGGTTTTTTTTTTTTTGGGGGGGGGGGGTTGGTTTTGGGCTTACTTTTTTTTTTTTTTTTTTAAATTTTTTGTTTGTTTGTTTGTTTGTTTTTGTTTAACATTGATTTATGATAACAAACTAAGAGTTTTGTAATTCATTATGAGTGATTTGGATGAGACTCTAAATTTTATCACAAGAAGTGTAACAGCTGCCTTATTGTTTGATTTCGTTCTCCAGGAGTTTTCATTCTCCAGAAGTCCTTGTTATATAAATGAATGATTATAGAAAAGCAAGAACAGACCAAACATACCAATCTCTCTGCAAGTCTCCTACTATTCTTCAGATCTGATATAAATTTCACATGAATAACTTTGATCTTCTCTGATCAGTCAGTACTCTATTGCATCTCTTGAAATAGAGATGGGAAGTCAGAAACTTCAAGCATTCAAGATACAAACATCTATATTGTATGTTTGATGCTTCTAACACTTGATTTGGGAATTTTTTTATGATTACTCTATACAGAGTTTACACTTTATACAAATATCCGGCATGGACCCCAAAAACTGCTCCTTAGTCCATCCTTGTAAAATGAGTCAGGATTTTTTAATCTTCCTTTTGTGCCTATGCACCATTTCAAACATACCTTCAATTTCGTTATGCAATTTCATAGTACAGTCCCACAGTGTTCTAAGACTCTTACTTCTACTAACCTAGTTAATCAGTTCTTCAACTGATTAACTTGATTTTCTCAGGGAAATGTTTTTCATCCCACTGATTATTCTATTTTCAAGGCATTAAAGAACTTACTGGTTTGTAGAGTTTCACTACTGATCTTCAGCTACAATAAACATTTACTGTTTTACTGTTTCCTACCCTCTAGCCGTACCCTTTCCTTAAAAATATGTTTTATGTGAATCAGCAGCAGACTTCTGGTCTTCCATCAATCCATTATTCACACAACAGCCAACTCTTCCAAATCTGCCAAGAAGTTTTAGAATAGAATTTCTCTTAAAAAAAAAACCAAACCAGACATGTTGATTGTTCCGGACTAGGTAATATTTAGCTGTGTGTACACCAATTCTATTTTTAAGTATTATTCCTTTTACCTTACCAAATAAAGCAGGATATCAGTCTTATGGCTTTTAGCTTCCTGGAGCTATCTTAAAACCTTTTCTGTCATCACAGTCAATGTCTTGCCTGAAACTGACTTGTTATTGAAGTCATCAAAAATTTTGGACGCTCATATTCTGTTTATTCCACTATCACTGATGTAGTTTGTTTTCCAAAAAAGATTTTTTGAAAACTCACATTCAAAGAAGGAATCCAACCTAAATGTTTCCTCAGTTTCTTGTAAGTGAAGACAGAATAAAGTGAAAAAAAAGTAATGTCCCTGGCTTCTCCATTTTTTTAAATCTTCATTCATCAGCCTTGCTCACTGATATCCTGCTCTTGCAGGATGCAGAGGAAAATGTGTTAATAGATAAGATATATTGTGCTAGTTGTTTTTCAAAGCCTTTTTGATCTGCCTTATATTTGTGTTTAGACTAACAGTTTCAGAATTTATCATCTTTAATTTTCTTCATTTAGACAATACCTAGCCAAACTACTTTCCTGCAGCACTATTTGGAGTCCATTTCTAAGTACTCCACAACGACAGATAATCTCTGTCATGACTGCTTTAGATCTGTAAAAAAACTCCACTAAATATTCAGAGAGGAGGGCACCCAATTTTCTAGTTCTGTGATTAGAACAGCCAGAACAGACTACTGGTTTCCATCCTTGCTTCCAGAGCTGTTTCTACAAATCATAAACACATTCTAAATGCAAATGTGAGTGAGATAGAAAGCATGGCCAGAAAAGCCGTAGCTGATGAGGCTCTATTTTCCTTCCTTCCCTGGTGAATTCCAGCATGTTGCACTGCATCGGAGTTCCTAAATGCTTGTAATCTTTTTAAGTGCAAATTTATACCTTGACTGTCTGTGATACTTGATATCTGCTAAGTAAAGTGACAGGAGATTAAATCAACACCATGAGGCATCACAGTTGGTAAGCCCTATAAACAATAAAACATCAGGCAGACTTTAGCTAATTTGGAGACTGGGCTTTGATCATACTGAGCAAAGGAAGGTTGTAAGGGACATAACAAGTAAGTTATGGATCCTGGCAATAAAAAAAATCTCCCTCATTAAATCTCTTGATTTGCAAATACTTGAACGATGCGTGTGTTTTACTTTCATTTCATAGTTAACTACCTTTCTTATATTATCCAATAAATGTATCCTATATTGCACTTAAGGTTTCTTAAACCATATTTTTTCCTCTATTTTAGAAAACAGAAAGTATGCGAAATAGAAAGTTATCCTGATGATAACTGTCTCTCAAGGAATTGCTACCACCATTGCAGAACCCCTGGCTAGCTTTGCACTTTTCAGCTCAGATATTGTACATATTTGTGTGCAAATATTTTCAGATATTCTCAGTAAGAATTCAGGAAAAAAGGCAAGTTTTGTTAATTGGAACTCTCTAATAAAATTCTGAGACAGTATTTTTAAACTATGCATTTGTGCTTAGATCATTGTCAGCAATTAAGAAAATCTATACATTGCTACTGTTTGCTCTTTTTTTGCCATTAAATTTAAGTGTTGAAGCATGAAGGATGAGAAATAAATTCAGTAATGACAGCTGGTATCTTGCCTAGGAAAAACAAAAATTACTGATGCTTCATGTTAAGGAAGCTCTCTGCCCCTCCAGGAGCCACTCTGTCTGCCACACTCGCACCCCTGAGCTGGGGCTGAGGTGCCTTTGTGGCTGTACCCCCACACTCACACAGTCACACCTGGCTTCTGAGCTGGCTCAGCCCCAGGGTTCCCACAGCTGAGTTTCAGGTGTCATCTTGGTGAAATAACTAAATAACAGAAAGCCAGCTTGAGCTGGTGCCTCTGAGGAGGAACCCTGAACAAAGGATGCCCTGGGCTTTTATCCTCCCGCAGCCTAAGCACAGGAATGTCTGGAGCCCTCGGCTCCTGCCATGTCTCTGAGTGCCCTGTCCCCTGGCTGTGCCACAGGTCCCCAGGCCCTTTGCTGTCCCAAGGTTCAGCGACTCCTGTCTTCTTGCTTTGGGCTCCCAGAGCTCGACCTGCGGCTCCTGCTGCAGCTGCTCACCGAGATACCAGCACTGAAGGGTCCCTCAACACTTCTCAACAAGACATTCTTCCTTTTCCTTAACGAAAGTGAAAAGTGTTCAGAATGAATTATATTTTGGCTAAGTAGACTTTTTATAATCAGCTTCATAAACAACCCACAATCACATTTTCAGGGGCAATTTCTCTTCTGTTTCATACATTGTCAGAAAAGAGTAACTTTCTAGCATTGTAGTTAGTGTTCTCAGAGAGTCAATATAAAGCTGGGGACATGAAAGAAAAAAGGGCCAAATGAAATCACAGAACTACAGGAAGTAAGGACCTAAAAAACCCTTTATCACCAATATGTGCAATTATCTTGCATAGATTTAAGTGGAAAAAGCAGAACTTCTAGATTGATACCATGGCATAATGACGTCAATTGGTTTTGTTAACTGACAGGTAAATCCTCATTCAGCAAAAAGCAAAGAAAACTCTTGGACCATCCAGGAAATAGATGTATATGTGTTTGATAACAATTAATCTAGAGACATTTTTTTCAAAGAATAATGCTAAAATCTCATCCAAATTTCACAAACAACTCCAGGACTACAATAAATTTTTTTTAAAAAATATATATTTTTATAAAATCTAATGTCTAGCAAGTAACAGAGTTTAAGATTCTAATAAGTATTTTCTGGACAGGCCTACAGACTTTTTTTTTTTTTTGGTATTTATAATGTAAATATTAGGAGACCAAATTTTGACATGCAAGAAAAGTAATTACTGATCAGTCCTATCTCTCATGTTAAACACAGAAATTTTAGAATATGTAGTAGGTGTGACATGCAGTGATCTGTAAGATCAGAAGTTTCATTCAGTTGTAGACTCAGGTTGTATGTTTTATATACATATATATCAATTGAGTTTAATTGAAATGGTGCTCCCACATAAAAATAATTTTGCTCATGAATAAAATAAAAGCCAACATGATTAATTAATTTAAATACTATTGTAACTTCCTGAAAAAGGGCAGGAAACTTGCCATTTGATTCCAATAGTGTGGGGGGGTTGTTTGCTTGATTTTCATTTTACATTTAGAAGCACGTGTTATCTGCCTAAGTAAAGCCTGTTAATCTAATTTCAAGTAAAATGTCAAGATATTAAAAGCAAAAGGAACAGGGAAAGTCCCGCAATATTTAAAGGCAGTTTATTCTGAAAAAACACTCAGTGTAACTCCTTGGTTTTCTCCATCTAATTTCAAAGATTTTATTTCACAGTCTCAGAAATTCTGGCTAGGATCTGAAGGTGGAAAGAAAAAGTTGAGTTCTGATGAAGCATTTAAGAATCTGATAGTTTTAAGCCCTTTAAAGGCACTACTGCAAAACTAAGACAGTGGAAATGGCTCTACCAACACGGCAACTTTCTGTGATGGTGAGCAGAACTCTATGTGGTTTGTACACCAGCAGAAATCAATGCCCTTTATGGACAGAATAGAAGCATAATTTCTTGCAAAATCTGACCTTAAAAATAACATTTATGAAATGCACATATCATAATGACTGTAAACATAAAGTTACCAACTGTTTGCGAATGGAAAATGCTATTTAAAACTTTAGTTAGTATTTATTTATTTTTAAGTTTGAACCTTACCGTTATGCATCTGAATTTAAACCATTCAAAAACAGACAAACAGTAGAGTACATTAGAACAATTTTTCCCCTTGAAACACAGCTGCTTTTCTTTTGAGCCTGCTGGGACTTTCAATTATGAAATCAAATCTCACCTCATCATCTGTCATCTCCTGGGAAACAAAAACATGTTGATCTTACCTCCCACTGCTTAGAAGGATGAGTCATTTATTTGCTTCATTTCCACAGACCAAATGCACCTGCATAAGCAGTTGCTTAAATTTAAAAGGCCAATGCTGTATTATGTCCAGCAAATTACATTCCCAGGGATTACCCTATGCATTAGCAAACACTTCAGTACTTGAGGAATTGCTACTGCTTTTCTTGTCACTCATACTGTGTTTTCTCCTAACACAAATCTGAATGAAATAGTTACCAGTAATAACCTAATCAAGCTTGTATCACACTTACTTCATAAAGGCATTTTAACTGATTGGTAAGCGAAAGCTGCATATAATAGTAGCCTGTAATACTACAAAACCAAAGCAGTTTTTAGAGCAAGACATTATCTAAAAGCAAAGATCTGGAAAAAAAGTATTCAGAAATTTTATAATGAACTTGTTGATTATGGGTGGGTACTTTGCAATCTCTTCAAGGTAATGTCTTATTAGAATAACTAAAGTTGTTTTACTGCAGTAAATGTGAGTATTGAAATGTTTTCATTTGAAATTAGTAAAGAGCAATGATTAGCCATCCATTACAAATGTAGTGGATTAAGCTTTAATAGCTCTAAAACATACAGAACAATGCTTATAGTGCTGGAGTTCAGTGAAATGGTTATGTAAACAGCTTTTACAAATTAAGTCTGAGAATATCTGTATCATTTGTATGACCCACACTTGCTTACTCTACAAACGGGGCATGATACCTTCAACAGTTGCTATAGCAATAACAGTAATGATTTTTAAGTAGCCAAGAAAGTGCTTCAGTAAAAATCATTTGAAATAACCTTATCTAATAATAACTCACTGAAACTTTATTTGCTCATTTTTCCTAATTTAAAAAGAAATACATTTGATTTGAAAAAAGGCAATTTTTAGTTAACCACACTGAGGCACTGAAAAAAATTTATATAAGACTGATATATATAATAGACATAAAGAAAGTATCTACATTTTTAGAAAGAAAACAAACAGAGCCTATAAAATTTAAAAATTTGTGCAACAAAGCATATACAGCTAGCTGAGGATTAGATTCTGCCACTTGTGTACAGTAAAATCAAGTTCATGACGGAAAGCATCCACACCCATTTGCAAATGCTTGTATGACTGTACACAGAACTTGCTTTCTTATGAAATGCACACCTACAGAAACATGGATATTTGTAGATATTTATTTGTAGTCTTATTATAACACTGAAGAGTAAAAAAGAAAATGCCCTGCCTTTCAGATGAGAATTTTGCTAACTGCATTGAAGCAGTATCTTATTGTTAACATTGGAACTCAAGTGAGCAATGTTTGTATCTGGTGTTATAGATATGTCCCAGGACAAAGCAGGCACAGACAACCAAAACAAGAAACCTAAATATAAAATTAAAAATACCCCAAAACGATGAGTGCAACATCAGCATTAGGTGGATGCACCAATAAACTTCTTACGTTTACTATATGGGAGACTCCCAGAGAAAAAAAGTCACTTTTGGAATATTATTTATTTACTAGGTGGGCACATGCAAGTTTAAAAGTAAATAATCAGAACAAAGTAAAAAAAATAATCAGAACAATTAAAATAAGTACTTATTTTTTAACTTGTACCTCTAAGAAATGTTTTATTTATCTATTCATTTGAAGTCTCACTTATGCACACAGTTGTACCATTTATGTTCAAATCTAAGTAAATATTTTAGTGAAGTTTAGTAAATATTTTAGTGGTTACAAAGAAATATAATTCTAAAATGTAAGAGACTTAACTAAACATTATTTATAGTTGAGAAAGAGCAGATCTAAGCCTTTACTGATTCTCGTATTAGTGCTGCTGGAGCAGGTTCAAGCTAGCAGTTATTGAACCAAATGTAAAAATGTATATTGTAATCATTATTTTTTAAATGTCTAAAATATTTCCTAATATGATAAAGGAATGACAAAGAAAGGAGATTCTAACTGTCTTAAGAAAACATACAAAGCACAAGAACTGTTACTGCACTAAAGGCATGGCCCTATTTAAGTTTATCTGCTGTTTGTTTTACACAGTTACACAGCACAAATAAGAGACTCAATTATTTAAGAACCAAAAAACAAAGATCTTCAAAATCCAGAAGAAATATAGAAGATAATGTAACCATAATTATAAAACTGGAAAGGATAAAAAGAACTCTTTTCAGAAGTTGGGATGTTGGAGTTCTGCAATGTATTTCAAGATTTCAAAATTCATAAATGTGTTAAGATGCCCCAAAGCACAAATTACATCTCAAAAGATGGAAAGCAACAGCACTGCATTTTATGAAAACTCAGGAATTTCTATGAGTCCCAAGATGTCCAAACAATGCCTTTGTTCAAGTGCTTCACTGTGCTGCTTTTTCAGACATATTAGTATGCTTTTGAAGAGAATAGGAAACAGAGAGAGCATGATGTTAAACTAGAAAGGTGTCTACCTAAAGCCCTTTCTTTGCTGTGTTCTCAAAGACCTTTCCTGTGACCCCAGCAGTAATCTGGGGATGTAGGCTAGAGAAGGCAGACAAACATAAACCCAAAGGTGACAAAGGTGATATAAAGGATATTGTGTTTTATTTTAAAACAAAATTCAATGC
Source organism: Certhia americana (assembly GCA_018697195.1). NCBI lineage: Eukaryota > Metazoa > Chordata > Aves > Passeriformes > Certhiidae > Certhia > Certhia americana. The sequence goes on from CM031859.1 coordinate 24,918,239, forward strand.
ACAGTTTCTATGCCAGTAATGCCAATTCCTGATCACCCCTATTAGTTCAGGGAAGAATAACTGAAACAAATTATCTAACTGACTATCTAATATACACTTTGCCTGTAGAAGCAGCTCAAGTAAAATACAGTTAATTTATATTGAACTGCTCCATACTCAATGTAGGTATAACTTTCACTGCATATTGTGGTTGGAGGATTAAGGCGATTTTGTTCCTTAACCAGAGTTGGCAATTCTAATACATATAACATGCTGTTAATATGAACAATCTAAATGTTAAACAAAAGTTTGAAGGCTGAATTTCTAACCAAGTAATTCTTATATTTTTATTTATGTGAGCTACTGAGTTTCATTGTCCAGGCTATTGACCATATAGGAATGCAAATTCTGAAGTTTTGCCAAGTCCTTGTCCTCACATATGGCTTCATACAATTTCTGAAGCTACTATCTTTAAGTGAATGGGTGATAAATAACAGAGTTTAACAGTTCTTTACTTGATCTCGAGAAAGTCTATTCAATGTGGGAAAAAAAAAAAAATCTAGTGAGGTTACAGTGAAAAAAAATCTCACATAACTAAGGAATTTTGGATGAGTCAGAATAGAACTTGTCTCTATTTTTCAGTCTTGAACAGGAACCTATCTTTCAACATGATGGCTGTCCAGTAGTTTTAAATAAAAGCTGTAAGATTTAATGATTCACAATTTTAGAGGTGGTCTGGATTATAGCTTAGCACCAGAGCATCACTGAAAGATACTCTATTTCATTTCTACATTTGAGATTAAGGAAAAAGGTGAAATATAAAAGGCAAATGATTACTAGAAGAAAATATTAACATATCTTAGATAGAAGAAATAACTTTAGAAATAAGTAGAATAATAGACCTATATGCTTCAATACATGTTATGGAAAAAAATTAAATCACTTCTTTTCCCCTACTGCTTTTTGATATAGACCAATGAAAAAATAAGTATAGTAAATGAAGTCCATTTCTAATCTTTTCTAATTAATTAATTCTTAATTAATATTCTTTAATTTTGTTATTCAAGAGTTTTAGTTTCAAAGTACTAAAATAAATTCAATAAAAAATAAATACCTTTTTTTGGCCTATAAGAACCTGTGTTGTAACCACATTCACATAAATCTAGTCAGCATATGGAGCTTGTTTACCAGATGTCACATAGCCACAGCTAAAAGCTTCAGTTGAGTGTCTAAACAGGTACTGATTCTCCCTCTTCCAGTTATTATGAGGACTCATGGAGAGATAGGTGGGCTAATCAGATGCAATGCATCTTGGAAGAGTTCTATATTTTCAGAAGCTGATGGATTTTCAGCATTGGAAGTCATGATATCTCTAAAGGTCTGAAACATATTCTACTTATATGAAAAGGGTTTGCAGAAGCCACAAACACCAGAATAACTGAAACACCTGGTGCTGAGGTTAATTTTCAGAGGAAATACTAGAGCACTTCATAATATGAAGTTTGAAACATACCCTTTGGAATAAGGTGTCAGAGACTTTTCTTCTCTCTGCAACTGAGAAAAAAACTGTGTACTGGATAGTTCTCAACCCTCAAATTAAATTCAGATACTAACAGTTGTGCTAAGATTAATTCTTAAAAGAATGTTTAAGATTTTTTATATTGGGGTGCATAAAAAATCTATATTTTCTTCCATACCACTAATAATTCTCTCTGTCTTTTGTTTAAAATTCTAAACTTTGTTTAGAATTTTGTCTTTTTAAAATTTTAAACTTCCCTCAGAGTGCTTCTAATTATAAAAGCAATTGAATTCCTCTCGCCAATAAAAAACCTATTATTTTTACTAATATTTACAACGATAAATTTATTCAAAATAATCCATTAGAACTGATGATTTTCAAGTGGTCTTTGGAATCCAGAGAGGTCACAGTTAATTGGAAGCTAGAAAATGTTGTCCTGGTTTTCAAGGAGGACCCTGGAAACTACAGGCCTGTCAGTCTCACTTCAATACCCACAAAAATCATGAAAAAAACAATTCTGGGAAGTATAGAAAAACACCTGGAGGATAACAGTCATCAATCACAGCCAGCTGGGCCTCATGAACAGGGGGTCCTGCTTATCAAACTTGATTTACTTCTGTGACAGGCTAACTCACCTAGTTGTCTAGGAAAGCCATTAATTGTAATCTTTTTGGACTTCAGCAAAGCTCTTCATACTGTCCCTCACAGTATCCTTCTGGATCAAATGTCCAGCATTCTGTTGGATAACCACTGGATGCTGTTATGGGTGTGATGGGTGATAAATTGGCTCCAAGATTTAAAGACACAGTGCTACCCATGATAGAAGCACAACACTGGAACAGAATCGCTGTTTTGTGTAAGGAAAAATATTCTGATTCTTTCATTCCTACTTACATCATGAAAAACTGGACAGAAACTCATATTTCGAAAGTGACTATCTTCAGTATATTTTATCCCCTCCAAACTTTCCTGACTTAATTATTGTGATACTAAATAAATTCTGAACAACAAACAGCTCTAAATGGTCATTTTCAAATTATTCTTTCAGAGTTAATAGTGTAAAACCTGCTTGTGATACACACAATGACTGAACTGCCATATGATTTAGTGTTTGTGATACTTTAAACTGCAACATTTCTTTGGTATTTGAATATATGACAGTTTGCTACAATGCAAATCATGATGTAAGTAAGGATTAACAGCCTTGCACCTGCCCAGACTGGAAATAAAAAAAGAACTTTTACAATAAATCATGCCAAGATAGACTAAACAATTTTTTTTTTCTTTAGGCCATAAAACAGAAAATAATGACTGGAAAGCTCTAAGATATAAAGTTTAGATGGAGAGCTGTCTTCTCCAGCCATTAAGAACAACAAAACATTTTTCATTTGTTATATTTTTGATCTATTAAGATATGCAGAATAGTCATAGCCTTTTTCTTCTGCAAACAGGCACTTAGCAACTGCTTAGTTATACAAAAATGGACAGTATTAGGAACAGTAATTTAAAGGTATTTAAGGCACCTCTGATTTCTGAAGCAGAGCTAAGACAACAAAGACTTGAGAGAAATTGCTCCAGCTCCACATTGTGTATTTACTAATAGTGAAAAATATGTTGTGCCTTTCTTTTCGAGAAGAAGAAAAAAAGAAAAGCTATATATGAAATGTTGCTGGGAGGCCAAGCCAAGTCACAGGGCAGCTTACTATTAACCAGGCATAATTATCTCAAGAGTATTGAGTAATCAGTTCAATCTTTATGACAAGTTGACCCATGTGACATCAAAGGAAAAAATAGGATTGGCTTATGAAGTCATTTTATGTTTTCCATAACTGCACAGAAAGATTTACTGGCTACCTGAAATAACACAAACCTTCTCATCAAAGGTCTAAGGTGCAGAAGCCACTGTTGCTCATGACTCTGAAAGCCTGTTAAAATTTGAGATGAGAGGGTAAAATGGTGAAGTAACATGACACACTGTAGTAGGGCTACTGCTTTGTTTGTAAGAAGGTAATCCCTCTTGCTTCCAGCAGGATAAATATGGAAATTTTTAAGATTGATACACTGACAGAAGTTGAGGGGTAGCCAGCAAGAGTACAGGCACCTTATTTTTCTTCAGTCCAATACTATGTACTATCTGAGTCTTGTTCCTAAACATGTCATCCTGAATATCCTACCCCCGGTTACCTCACCATGCATTACGTTTGTTTTGTCTTGTCCTGATCCTGCAGTTTTCCCATCCATCTGTGTCATACAATTTTTCCTTTTTACCCTCTCCATACTACAACTCCCTTAATTGCAAACACATATCACAGCATTTTTGAAAATTCGAGGTTTTTCCCTTTTTTATGTTTCAAAGCACACTAACCTCCTAGCCTCTTAACATGCGTACAGATATGACTGATCAGAGAACTGAGAAAACTGAGACTTATAGATAATGGTTAGCCAACAGTTCCTCTATTTTACTGTAAAAATCCATGTAAGCAGAGATCCGAACCAAAGAAAAGAATTATTTTCCTTTTTATTTTTTTTTTTTTTTTTGTCTGATCAGGAATTCAGAAAAAAAAAAAAATATTATATTGGGGTGCATAAAAAACTACAGGTCAAGTTTGCTAAGATTTTGAAATAATTTTTCAATTACAGGACTAGAGACCTTGCACTAGAATCCAACAGTGCAACCCTCCTATTGCACTCCTGTCTTTAGTCCAGATCCCAGATACTATCAGAACTTATCACTGCTGGGGAGCAGTGACTCCCTCAAGGGAGTCATATAGGAACCTCTCTACTTCCTGAACCAAGCTGAAGGAAAAGCTGAACTGACAGTGTTTACACTTCCTGAACGCTGCTAAATCATCCCTAAGGATTACTTAACTCCAGGGAATGTAGCAGTATCTTTGAGGGCAATCTGTGCATTTGGGATGCTTTTCATATTGTACCAAATAACAGGTTTTTCAAATAAATAACAAGAGAAAGACTTACTCAGAGGTTCTCATGAGTCTAAAATCCCTTGTTATTTTAAACTACAGAAGTTGATCATTATGATTTTTTTTAATATATTCAAAATAAGGTTTAAGAGCAAAGAATAATAATCAGTAATTGCACTAATTTATCTGGAATGTAAATACAAAGTGTGAGCTACATGGAACACCTCATATCTTTTATCTGCTGTTCTTCAAAGAAAAGTAATCCTAATTGTTTTAGGCTCAGAAACACTACACAATTAACATTTTAAGATTTTCAAAACAGTTCACTTGTTGCGCTGATGAATGTTAGCCCACATGTTATATAGTTCGGTTGGTTCAAAAATCTACAAATTAAATCAGTCTAAACTTAAAATGTTGATAGTATTCAAAAAATCAAGGAAAAAATCTCTTGAGTTACTGGAAAAATATTAACTTTCCTAACCCTAAAACACTTGTAATAGTAAATGATTTTTGTTGTTGTTTTGTTTGTTTGTTGGACAGTTAACTATATAGAAGTTAACTATGCATGTAGGAAGTTTCTTAAAGTACTGTTTTTCAGACAGAAGATTCTATTGAGTATTTCTCTGTTCCAGGAGAAGATGATACTCATAGATCCCATTGGCTTTGAAACTCTAAATGACAGGACATACTGACTGGCATAAATACTATTCTCAAATTACCTCATACCTGAAACTCAATGTCTGATGTCATTGGCAGGTATGCCAAGAGTTCTATTCCCAATATTATGATTCTATCTGCTTTAAAGTAGCTGGAAATATCAAGCACAATGAAGCTTTGTGCAGATGGACAATGCAAAGCCTAGAAGATATTTAGATATTACTAGAACACTTCTGATAATTAGAAAGCAGAAGATATTTGTTGGTTCAAAATGGAATTTAAATTTCTTTTGATACAGAAACCTAGAAATTATCAAATTACATATAGGTTTTTTAAAGTAAGTTTTAATCTATTTTAATTTTTTTTCTTGTTGTAGAAGCCATTTACATAGAATTCCCACAGATTTTCCTATATACATGGCTTGCTTAGAAGTCTGAGCACAAAGAAAACAGAGTAAAAAATGGACTTAAATGTTACAGACTATCAAAATGCTTTTGCCTGCAGGGCATGAGGTTGCACTTAAGTAAAACCAGAAGTAGGCCAGGCTTGCAATTACTCTTCTAGGTCTTCTTTATCAGAACTCTAGGGAAAATGACTGCTTGTGAAAGAGGTCAGGAAAGTTACCAAGTTCAAGCTTCTAACAGCTACAAATATAGAGCAAATAATGGATCAGTGTTCAAAGCACTCACTTTGCATGAAATTTCATGCTAAGCTACATAGCTAGTAACTTCACTATGTCAAAAGTAATTACCTTCTTGATGCAGCAGATATAATAATATATGTTTAAAACCAGCATATGATTACAGATACTGAGAACAGGGAAACTGCAATGGAACGAATAGTGATACATCTGGCTTAACTGATAAAAGACAAAGCTTAAAAACCCAAACCCCTGAATTTTGCTTTCTGTTAGGAGCATTTAATCAATACTGTAACCAAAATTGGAGTTTTTGCAGAGCAATATTTTAAACAAAATAATACTGAACAGGAAGAGCTTTGTAGTAATGTACCATTTTGACTATTAGTAATATTTTCAGACCATATTTCTATGAAATTTCTGTTAGGCAGTCTTAAAGGAAATAATGAAATATTGAACACAAGCAGTGAAAGTGGGTGACTCAATAGAGAGATGAAAAAACACTTCAGTAAAGTATTTGTTATATGTATGTTTTTCTCCATATTTAATAGAAGTAAATCCAGTTTAGCTGGATTAATTAATTAAATTAGCAACTACGTAGTAGCAGATGTGTTCTTAAAATTCATATCTGGTTCTGCCATTTTTTGTCTTTCCAATGACTTTATGAGCTCCATGGTCCACATACATTACATAAACAGAAAAGTCAAAGTAATATTCAATTCTTTTGCCAAAAGCAAAAGTACAAAGTAGCAGCATAGCATACATTAAGGAAAGGAGAAAAGTTTGCATCCTATCCCAGAACAGACATCTAAAGCAGATGGTATGATTTTTCTTCATTTATTATGGTGATATAGATTTATACAGATTAATTGATGTAATCTAATTGCTCAGATTTACTGATTGTTACAGGTAAGATGAATCCCACTCTTGGTGACTATCTAGATACTTTCATAGAGGTAAATTCTAAGAGTCTTTATAAACAATGTCTGAAAGGCAATCCTGTCCTGACCATTACAGGGCACCACAGAATCCCAGAATAACTGAGGTTTGAAGGGACCTCTGAAGTTTATCTAATTTAACCTCACTTGCTCACACTAGAATCAGTTGCCATAGGTTTCTCAAGACATTGTCCCGTTCAGTTCTAAATATCTCCAAGGATCGGAACTGCAATCTCTCTGGGTAACCTGTTTCAATACTTGGCTGCCCTAACAGGAAAGAAAGAAAAAGAGGGAAAGAGAGGGAGGAAAGAGAGGAAAGAAAGAAAGAGAGGAAGGAAGAAAGGCAAGAAAGCAGGTAGGCAGGAAGGACAGAAGGAAGCAAAGATCCCTGCATTCAATTTGTGTCAATTTTTGCTTATTGGGCAATTACTTGCTGGCAGAGCATGGGAAACTCAAAAAGTCATACATAACTTTGCAGAGTGCAAAGTTAACAGACATATGATTAAGAGCTTAAATCATCCTCTCTGATCACATGAAGACATTTGTATAACAATTTTTTTTTTTTTTTTTAAGAATAAATGCATTTACAAAACATTATTTGCCACAAGCAATGTCATGGCAGCAGAAAAGGGCACATGGGGACCAGATCAAAAAATATATTTTTTTACCAGATATATCTCATCTCTCATAGTCCTTTTGTAGAGGTCCCTGCTACTCTAAGCTATTTTAGAACTTGCTGTAATGTATCTATTGATTGCCAGATGAGAATAACTATTCTAAAATATCAGAAAAGTATATAGTACCATTTTTCAGAGACTGCAAGTTATCTGGGTAGGTCATTTGTATATTTTATCAAGTTTTAGTAATACAGTTTATTAATTAATACACTAAATCTGTAAGTATAGAAGAGTACATCAGGTTTAACAACTTGACACATTTCTTCTACTCTGGATACACCAGTTTATTAAAGACCTTACTCATCCAAGGGAAATTTAATTAGCTTTTTAATAATCTTAGTTCTGCGAATAAAAAAACCCAAAAAACAACAAACATAGATTTTCTTGTGCATCAACATAAGGGCAGCTACTACTTTTGGGGACACATTGATGTTCCTTATCTATTTTTTTCCATTATAAAACCCAATCAAACTAACAAAACCCCCCAAAACAACAACAAAAACAAACAAACAAACAAAAAACCAAACAAAATTCCCTTAAGATCATATATCAGTTGGAAATCCACAGTGGTATGCTCAGACAATTTGACCCTTTGAGTGTTGGCACACTATCAGGAGGCAGTTCTGGCTGTATGAATTTGATCTGTGTATTTCTGTATGCATACTGAGAATGAAATCTATGTAGACAAGCATTCACAGGAAAACAACTGTATTATATACCTCACAGAAAATGTTTTATTTGTCTTTTAGTGCCTTTATACATATCTTTCCTGGTCCAGAATACTTTTTTTTTCCCCCTAAGTGATTTAAACCAATGATATAAAATCATTTTTTCCAACACAAGCCCTCAAGCAAAGAATGAAAAGCAAAAAACACAAAAAACCTCTCCTTTGCTTTATGGGTCATTCTGTTTTAAAAAAGTATAGTATAAAAATGTAGACCAAATCAATCAATATTCCCTAATAATTAATTCCAGAATTCTTAGCTTTTCCTGTGTCCTTTTAGGTTTTCCTGTGTCCTTTTAATTACCTGAATTTATTTCTGACGCGTTGTAATATTCTAAAAAAAGTACTGCTTTTAAAAAATGCAGCCATCATGTGTCTCATTTTGGAACAAGAAGTGGCAAGTTAATTAGGCTACATAAAAAAAAATTATCTCCAGAAATATACATTTTTCTCTGTAACTATTCTACTTTAAAAATGTTGATTATACTCATATACCATAACCACAGAAATACCTTCTGAGTTTATACGTAAGTATGATGAAAGGAACACCTGAAATCCTGAAAAGATTATTGTAGTGAGGTGAAACTGTGCAGTTGCTGATCTCCTGTCAGCATTGTAGCAGCCCCCAAACTGCTTCTATACTGATCTAGTAGCCTGTGTGGCAGAATGTGAAGAATAGCCATCTGTGTCAGGTATGGCAGCAGGTGCCATACCAGCTGCTGCTGGATGACAATAAATCTCTTCCAAGCACCTGGCAACTTTGACAGACACCTTTTATCTTCGTATAAAAACACCCCACCACCTCAAAAAGTTCTCTGAATAGAAATGAGAAACTCAGCAGAGCACCAGCTGATAAAGGCCAGAACCTACTCCACTGCAGATATACTGTGAAGTCTAGGTAACAGGGCTTACTCATGAGCTCTTTATCAGGCACAGCAGACTTTTTGTTTCACTACAGTATTACTAATATATTTGTATAAGGCAGAACTTGAAGCAGGATAACAGGTATGTAAAAAAAAATAGTTCATCATTAAAATGTTACAAATTTCTGTTTGTAAAGCTGTGACTTGTGCCCATAAAACCAAGTAAGATATCTCACCATTAGGGGATTCAAACAATGACAACTTTTCAGCATATCCATCGGTAACTCTATACCTGAAGTTTTGTGTACAAAGAAGATATACATAAGAGCACTTGATCAGATTGTTTTAAAAATATTTTAAGTCTCACTTATATTTACAAATAGACATGTTTTGAACTCAGAACAACTATTAACTATGTCAGTGAAAAGTACTTCTTGAGATACACTACTCAGCTGAATGTTTCAGAAAGTACCCTGACTTTATGAACGACACAGCTCCATGTCTGGATCATGCAGTTTTGTCTCCAGTATTGAATTTCCTCTGTTATCAGCTGTTTAATATTAGCTAATCACTTTTTCAAGTTTGTATTTGTCTCTTTAAAGAACATAAGTGATGAAAATGACGATTATAAAGAGATTGTCTTTGAAGGAAAATAGTCAGACAATATCAATCAAAAAATGAAAAATCAGTATGTGATTCTTGTGAAGGGAAAGGCGGAACAAGCAGTTCAGTCGATCAATCAATCAGTCAATCCCAACAGAATTCTGTGTACGAAAAACCAGCATGCTCTAAAACTCATTTACTCAAATTAAAAAAAAAACAAAACAAACCAAACAAAAATACCACCAAAAAACAAAACAATACAACCCCCCAAAAAAATCAACAAAAAACACACACACAAAAAAACTCCTACCAAAAAAAAAAAAACAGCTTTTTTTTTTATACAAGTAATCACTTTGAAGAGGATAAAATAAGAAGATATAGCAAAGAAGAAGAGATAAGCAAAAAATTCTGAAACTGTCTGCAAAGAGAATGCCTGATACATACTACCTGTACAATACTATTTTTAGTAAAATGGAGAGGCCACAGCAAAGGTACAATTTTCACTATAAACTATAAAATGTTGCACTTCTGTTACTTTTGGCTTTTTTGCAAATGTTTTTAAAATAAAAGGATAGGCAACTTTTTGGCTTCCCAAAAACAATACTACAAACAATTAGAGTGGCAGAGACTTTGAGAGGTTTGTCCAATATATTTTTAGTCAAAATACATCTAGATGCACAGAAAAAAAAGCCCTCAGAAAACATGTGAACTAGGAAAAAAGAATCAAAGTCACCATGGAGTAAGGCAAATTATCTTTCTCTCCTGCTGACTAGTGAAGGAAGAAGGAAAGTCTGGCATTAGAATCAGAGATTACTGAACACAATATGAGGCATATGAAATTGTACACTCTGGAAAACTGAAAACTCAGCTAAGAGGAAGTGGAGCTTTCCTTACTGGATGTGAAGTATGCTGGGAAAAGTTCTTTTGAGAGAAAAGAGTAATTTTACAGTTACATATAAATGAAATTAAGAAAGGCTGTTGGAGTAAATACAAAAAAAAAAAAAAAATTGGAATACATGAAATAAAAAAAAAAATCTTAATTATTAAAATTAATGTCTTTCCAATATTCATTCTTACCATTTTAGAAGCATTAACAAGGAAAGAAGTTTGATATATGCATTGTTCAGAAGCTCTTTCTACTCACCTTGGGACACCTCTCCTGTATGAAAATCAGGAGAAACATGTTTAGACCAAACTTCCATAGACACAGCTAGAGCTGATGGAAGGTCATTGTCTAAAGTTTCAGCAGGAATCACTTCAGCCACTTCAGTGAGAATTTTCTTGCTTTGGGGTATAGTAGGTAAACAGGTGATATTGTTTATTCCATCAACACAAAGAAACCCAGTGGAGCAGGAGTGCATAAGACAATCATTGTAATTAAGCTCACAGCTTCGTCCCTGAAAGAGAGTTTTACAAAAAAAAGCCATTTTTTAAGGCAATTTACATTTCCTGGTGATGTCAGTTACAATTATTGTTTTCTTTTGATTCTAAAATATTGTTTGCTTATATTAAGCTGTTTACACTTTCAAAAGGAAATATCATTAATTAATGAAAATATTCCTTAACTAATTTAATTGTATAGTTGTATATTTTAAGTTTTAAGTAAGTGACATTTTGACTCTGATTATCAATGAAAATAGTTTCCCTACAGACTTATAATTGCCAAGTATCAAAGACAATATTGCTACCAGTAATAAAAACTGGTTAAAATAATAATCTTCAGTTAGTATGTAGGTTTACAAAAGACTTTTTTTACAGTGGATTTAGCTGTCTAAAATCCTATGGATTTCTCTGACTCACAAGCTAATGTTCTTTCTTTTTGTACATTGCAGCCCATTGTTTGTTGTCTGTTGTTACCAATTCTAGACACAGATCCCTGTTAATACCTTGCATTCACAGATAACACTTAGAAAAGGAGAAATATAGTGGCAGTCTTAAATTGGACCAGGCATTCATTTCTTTTTTTTTTATCAAGAGTAACAATTCCTGGGAAGTCTGATATATCCTCCCTAGTAATAAAGTAAAAATGTTCATATTCAGTCATCTGTAAAAAAGGCAAGGAATAATTATGTGAATTAAATGCATTCTTGAAGTGTGAAATAAATATATGCTGAAGTCAGGCCTGGGTTCATTTTATTTTCACTTCTGTTGCGATGAACTAATAGGCTATGCGAAGAGAGACAGCTAACAGCTATCATAGAAGGATACTACATATTTGGATATCTATTTAAAATATGCACACTGTCATCCCAGAAGACATACACCTCTGGCAACATATCATCACGATATAATTTCTGACTGAATTGTCTCCTGTTACTAAGACATGTGTAAAAAAATCCAAGCCTTCTCTAGAGCTCATTACACACTTTCCTTCAGACAAATGCTTGGATAGCCTTTTATGTCTACTTGGCTAACTATTCATATAGAACTTGTGACAACTCACATTTTCCAAGATCTCTGTCAACTCTATTATGTTAATTTATGATATCAAGAAACAATAGGAAGGACAAGAGATAGAAAGGAAGAAAAGTAGGCATGGAAACTGAAATTACTTTTTTTACAAGTAGTTTAAATTATCTGGGGTTTAAAACAGAACTGGTTAAATTGATGGGTTTTGAGTGATTTAGACACATTCATGCTTGTTTCAATCAACTTCTTAATTTGTTTTGGCAATCAGGTGAGCTATCTGGTAAATTCATGGCATCTTATAAAATCACTCACCATATTGGTATTCCAAAGCACAAAGGAACAACAGGCCAATTAATATGTCAGTTTCGATAGATTTCCTACTTGCTCTTTCCTAATTCTACACATAGAGCAAGTGATCAGTTTGAGAAAGCTCATAATTGTTCTTAATCCTATAAAACTTATGTTTCATTCTGACTTTCCTGTGACAGATTAGTACATTTTTATGACTACTACATTTAATGGCAAAGAGCATTTGATTACGATTTTATGACTCATAGAAACAAAGCAGATGTGGATAACCTCCAGTGTGCATGAAGGGTACATTAAGTAGTTATAGATAAATTTGATAGCACTGAAAGTGCCTGTAAATGCCTTAACAGCTTCCATGAAGGGGGATGGAATCATTTAGCTTGTGCAGATTTGTATGTAAAAGTAGGTGTATGTCTATAGATGGTTCCACTTAAAAAGTAAACATTTATTTCATATACCACTGGCTATGCTTTTCTTCTCAAAATTTATGAGAGATTTCACAATCCATACTTTATGATCTATACTTTGGGTAGCAGTACAGACATAGACTATAGAAGATTTATATACGCACTGTAGCTGGAGTTCCTTGAATACTTATTTCTCTGTGAGTTTCACTGTTTCCACTCCACACCTACTCATGGTTAGGAAACAGAACCAATCGGAGTGTAACAAATACACCTCCTGAGGTGTTTAGACCATAACTTTTTATCTTTGACACTGAAGATAGGTATGTTAAAAATGTTTCTGTGATGGTTCACCCACTGTGTTTTCTGACTTTTATATTCCTTCCCAAAGCATAGTGGAATTGGAGGGACTGAAGATGGAAAAATGAATAATGGAATAAAAAGCAAAGATGATACATCTTAAATTTAAGCTTCAAAGGCTTGTTACTTTTCCTTCTGCAAGGGCTTGCTTGCTCTGCAACATACTATACAATTAATATTCAAGCTATATACTAATAGAAAAACTGCCCCATGGGTCAAATATCTATCTAGCTCCATCATCAGTGAGATATTAATGAATACTTTGGGAAGAAAACAGGAAGAAAACAAGCAGAGCTAGCATCTGGTAACTTACCAAATATACCATTCCAACTTTTCGCAATAAGTAAATCAAAGACTCCCTGGGCCAGGATAACATTCAGAAGAGTAATTTGAATAACAATGACTCTATCCTCCTTCTAACCCGTTTTTGGGTTTATTTGTATTTCTGGTCTCTACAGTGTCACACAACACTGACTTGTACTTGATTTTTTTTTTTTTTTTGAGACATAGATCATAAAAAAATTGTGTAACTGATCTTTTCCATTACAGTTGTTCATGTAAGATAAACATGAATATTTAATGAGAAAATGAGATTATTTTAACATAAGGATCTGACTGTTTTCCACATCAAAAGACTATGGCCCTCAAGTGATATATCCTTCATCATAACCTGACATTGTTTTGAAAGCCAATCTGCTTTAGAAGACAGAAAGGCAGCAGTTACCATGGTCTGTGGGAAGCATCAATGTTACCCATTCTACTCTGTAGAAATCACCTTTTAAAAATGGTATTATTTTTTATGAGACAGTTTTTTCCTTCTCAGAGTAGTTTGTCAGAAAATTTAGTCAGATTATTTGCATTGTTAAGGTCCATTTTTATCTACGAAATCCTTGTGGTAAAATACAGACTTTAAAAAATTTCAGACAAAGAGTCACTGAAAGAGGGAGAAATTCCTGCTCAATTCCTTGAACAAAGCATAGGTCACTTCTACGATTCCATTTCATTCAAGAAGTATATCAACAATTCTAAGCAAGTTTAAAAAGAAAAAAGCCTTACATAGAATATTTTCTGTGCAATGTTGAATAGCCAGCTAAAAGGAAAGGTAAGAAAGAATTTCAGCATCTCACCACAAATCCTGGCTTGCAAAAACAGGAATAACCAAAGCTGGGCTCCTTCTGAACACAGATACCATGTATACAGGGGTTGGATATGCACTCATCAACATCCAGCTCACAATGGAGACCTTCCCATCCTGTCAGAAAATAAAAAAAAAAAAAAAAACCAAAGCAAGTCCCAAGTGAGACTCATTAAAATCTACATCCACTTACTAAGTGTCAATGGAACAAAGGTGTGGGTAACTATCATCCATTCTTCCATATATAGAGATATATGTTATGGATGAATATGAGCTTTTTTCGCCTGTGGTTCCTCAGAGTAGAAAAAAAAAAAAAGGAAAAAAGTTAAAAAGAGAAACTCTGAAATGAGTGTAGCAGATCAACGAGGAGAACAATTTCTGAGCAAATACAGCTTTGTGTTTGAACATTATGAGATTTTGTCTTCTCACAATTCATTATTGAATTACTGGAAATTTTATTGATATGCATTTCTTATGAAAATCTCCTTTACAAGTAAGTACAACAAAAATTAGAGGCTAAAGACTCATCTTAAAGCTGTGTTTTAGATCATGTAATTTAAGCCTGTCTCAAACTTGCTTCTTGTAGGCTAAGCTGAAATGGAATCAGTCCATTTCCTTGGTAAATACAAACCCAGAATTCTGTAAAATATGGCTGTAAAATATAACAAAAAAGTTATTGAAGAAAACCAGACCTTGTGTCATGGTATTCCCACCACCCATTGCAGATTTTTTTTTTCTTAATTGTACTATTTCTAAACAAACTAATAAAGAAAACCTCACTCGTAAAGATCAGCCTCATAAGCCCCCTAGCAGTCCTTGGCTGCTGCAAATCTAATTACCACTGTTTAGACTTTGTCTCAGAGTATGCATCAAATGGATTCACCTGTTACATTCCACTCTTTCTTTAGCTGCCCTGGTAGAAGAGCAGCCTGCCCAGTTGAAGGCTTCACATCCATGAGCCTGCTATTAGCTCCAACAGCTGCTGTTGTTGCTTTTGAGCTGTCTGAGGAGCTGTTAGAATACAGTTTGCATCTCTCCATGCTGTTTTTGCACCTGAACAGCCTGAAGCTGCTGCCACAGAACCTGAACATGCATCTATTATTCTAAGGTTATAAGGCCTGCTACTGGGACAATAGCCAACAAAATTCATGATCCATTACAAAATGCATTTGTCAGAGGTAAATCTATTCCCTTTCCTGGTATCACATGCTGTCATCACATGCTTCAGTTTGTTCTCTGGAGGTTTTTGGAAAGCTGAAATCATCTGCCTCATTCCTATTTCAGTCTTGGTACTATCCCTTTTCCACTTCATTAAATTACAACAGGGAATCTGCTGAGTGGTATATCAGAGTATCTGCCCATTTTTTTCCCATTGTTGCCTTTATAGACCAAACAATCCCCAATCCCAGCTCCATATCTATATAGGTGAAGCTTAGAAGAGAAATATAAGATCTATTATATGTGAACAGTCAAAGCCTGCCCAAAAAAAGGAGATTTTTTTCGTAGGTGTATCTACTTTCTCTCTGAATTATATTTTTTTTCTTCTAATCTCTTTCTTCAGTTGTGCAACTTTGAAAAAAGTTCTTCCTCTCAAAGGTACCCCTGCCACTCCAAATTCACCCCTCTTCAGAGCTGTAACCTTCTCATCTCTTTGGCTGTTTTCGAGACTCAAATGACATTTGAAAATACTGTATTAATTAAAAAAAAAAAAAAAGACATGTAAAAATTATGTATATACCTAATGCATGTGATCCTTTTTCTCTGTTTTTACCTGGTAGTAAAGTAATTTACAGAACTTTCACCTCTACTAACATATGGTATTATTAAAAGGAATATAGAAGAAAGGCAGACTATGCTTGGGTTGGAAGGTTTTTAAAATGTTAGCTGCAGGAGTGAGTTCCAAGGCCCCAGGGAACTTTCTCCTACTTATACCAAGAATTTCTGTGTTGCATAGAGACAGCAATCACAGTCCTTGGCTAGTGAGCAATTTTTAAACTAGGGGAAAAAGGCAACTAGACATAGGAAATTTTAATTAATATAGAAAAATATCTTTGACATATTATTTTAATAAGCATTAAAAGTAAGGACAAAAGTGGACTTGGAAATGTATTCCGTGTGAAGCACTTTAATGACTAAAAAATACACCTTTTAAGTTTTTAAGTCATTAATATTGATGGAAGGGGATACGCAGTACCAGGTGGATATATAGTACTGAAGTTAGGTCATGACACAGATTTTTAAGATCAGAAAGATCTTTATTATGGTGAGTTCTGTATGACAAAGCCCAAAAAATTTTCACTCATTGGTTCACACATCAGAACTATAGTGTTTTTCTAAATTATCAAGCATCTCTTTGACATTAAATAAAAAAGTTGCTAAAAATTTATTAAGAAAAATATATTAACATTCAATTCAATATGTGCTTTCTTTTACATGTAGAACAAGAATGAGTAGAAAGGCTCTAGAAAAGTGAAGTATATGGTCACTTGACTTCAGGGGAGTTTGCTAATATGTTTTTCTTGTCAATTAAAACCAACAATGTGAACATATTTTGGCACAAAGTAACTAGATCAGGTATATGGAGATGGCATGGGCTAATAGAATATTTATCATCCATAATATATCCAAATAATCTCTAAAGCAACCAGTAAGAAACCTTGTCAGTACTATCACAAAAATCATTCAGCAGCACAAGTCAGTAAAATAGTAAATAGATATAACTGAAAAAAAAAAAGTTTCAGGAGGCAGGTACTCATATATTTCTCAATTTAAGAATAACTTACAGAGCAGAATGATACTTATGTATATGGATTAGAAATCCTACTTTTGTTGAGAAAAGGCTTTTTATTAGTAGACATGACAGGAGATTGTAAATAGTCCTGAACAGATTACATTTGTGATTGCATGACAATGCAGGCTAATTGTGACCTTTGCTTTTGTAGAAATACCAAATCTCTTATATTTTCATAAACCACTAGACCTTTTTTAGTTGATTTCTGTCAGAACTAGAAAACAGTACGCAGTTTTTAAGAAAGTGATTTTTTTCCTCATTCTATATATAATGTTTCAAAAAAAATTTTAAAATCCCAGCCAGCAGAATAACCATGGGTATGTCTTACAACACCAACAGTAAGGATAATAATAAAAATGTTAGTTACAGTGTTCAGAATTTCTTTTCAGTCAATGTCATTCTATAGGTAGTGAAATTATTATGCTGTTCAACAGTGACTATCTGACTGCTTGGTCAGTAAGTTACATTAGTAAAGATCATAATAAAACTGGCTCCAGATAATGCTTCAGACTCTCTCAGTGAGCTGGATTTATTTGAAGCCTTTCTCATGTGCTTACTAGAGTAGTTAATTCTTTTTGGATTTCATTCAAAAACCTTGCCAACGAGCGTTTTTTACCTTAGAGCTCATATACAACAAAAGAACTTGATGTAATTTACCAGTTTCCTCACTTCTAACACTGATAATTCAAAGCTATAATTGTTTAAGATTGCTCTGTCATATGGAAGTTACCTTGTTGACATTTACAAGTGTATCCATTGATATGATCAACACAGGTTGAGCCATGTAGACAAGGTGATGAATTACACTCATTAACTTCTATTTCACAAAATTGTCCAGAAAATCCAGCAAGACACCTGAAGAAAACAACATTCCAGAGCATTATACTATGCATAAACATCATATAAAATAGATCTTGTGTGGAAACAATGTTTCTGAAGTATGTGCATTAACAAGAAGACATCACATATCACTGTCAGTATCAAAGAGTATTTACTGCAACACTTCCAAGTTTCATGTTGTGATACATGCTGATTTTTAAGGGATTTATGATAACAAAATCCATCCAAAACTCTCACATATGGATCATAATCAAGCATAAAAATCTCAATTAGAGTGTACTGGTTCTATCAAGGTGAATACAAACCTTTCTTTATGTACTCTTGGGAAGCTGTCTACTAAAATAATTTAGCTAAGTAACTGCAGCCTGTGTTTGAAAAACTGCTTTCTAAAAAATGTATACAGCAGAAAAGCTAATCTTTGGGGCCCAAGCTTTAATTATTATTCTAGGTATAAAATATTAGGTTTCATAAAAAATCACATCTGTATTTTTGTGGTTGTAAATTCTATATGATTATTGATATCTAAGTAGTTCCATATGATGTCAACGTATACTTACAAGACCCTTAATGAAGTTAAAAAATCCTACTAATCTCATTATTGAAATATGTTTTTTTGCGAATATACACACAGCTTTATGGATGTATGCAAATATATTCTAAGAAGCAGGGTCCCATAATGGTACTAATAACATTTACTCCTTTGATATGTGTTGTACATGGATATATTTCACATGAGACAATGTTTTGAAAAACTTCTTTTAGTAACCAGGGTGCACATCTTGTATGTTGTCTTGGGTCTAGTGAAAAGCGCAAAGGTTTATGCCCCGCTTAAGAGGAAGTGAATACATTACCCAAATAACTTTGAGTAAATCCAAGTAGTCATGTCACCTACCCCTCAAGGTGCTACATTGAATGAATACAACATATATAATTAGAATGAGGTACCTGCAGTGCCTACCTTAGCATTCCAGATTGTGAAGCAAAAGAGGAGAATGGACCATAAAACACATATGTGTGACACTTCCTGAGGGATCATTACACTATGTATCAGGAATTATATTTTGGTTTGTTTTTGCTTTGACTACTTGACTATATTAGTTTCATTTTTTATGGAATACTCTCTAGGTAATGACAATTTGGAATGTACTGAAACAATAACAACAGAACAGATTTGTCAAAGTCAGCATCAACTACAGATGACAGCTATGGTACACTTCTTGGAAAATATATAAACTGAAGCATGCTCTACTATTTTTCAAATATCTAGTCATAATATATGAGAGAAAAAACATGGAAAATACACCTTAATGAGTGAGCCATAAGCCCGCCTGTTTTTTGATTGAAAAACATTAAAAATAATTCACTGAGAAGATAGAGTTTGGTCCTTTGATCCTATCTGTAAATGTCAAAGCCCAGTAGTTAGAACACAACTTCACATACCCAACATTAATCACCCAAGCACTCTCCTATGATCGGTGGAATAAGGAATGCAGAGGATGATTCTGCTCACTGAAATCTTAAGTGATTTTCTTCCTATACCTTTGTCTTTATACTGTCCACAGAGCATATTAACAAAAAAAAAGTTTAACGACCAGAAAAAACACACTGAAGGGAGCAAATTTTCCCCGATATGAAAAGGATGGAAAGAATATTCTACTAGGGGAAAAAGGCAACTAGACACAGAGAATATTATTTCAGTTTAAATTCTATTTAAATGTAACTTTATGCTTTGGAGTAATTATACGTATTTTATCTTAACAATTAAAAAAAGCATTTATAGAATAAACTGGAAGAAATGTACAATTATGTAAAATATCTGGACAGAAAAATTACACCTATATGTATCTAAGGTGTGTGGGCTTGATTTTTTAGTCTGTAAAGGTCAAACATTGGAAAAAAGGTCTTTTTAAGAACTCTCCTGTTGGCTGCTTTGATTGGGCATGTTTTGATACGTGGTGTGTATACTTGCTGAGGAGTAGACAGCGGTAAAGACTAGAGCAGTTTACTGAGCTCCTGTGGTCACAACTATTTGGAGCAAGAGTGATTAGTGGAGCAGGTTGCTATAACTCCCGTGGAGAGAATCAATAGCATGGAATCAGCTAGATATTGTAGGTTACAGCCCACATGAACTCTGCAATTTCCTACTCAGAAAACTTGAGACTTCAGAGACTCATGGCTCTCTAAAGCCTTGAGACTTCAGAGATATAAACTGTATAACCATGGGCCTAACTCTATAGCTACTAAGATAGAAAAAAAAAATATATAAATATGTATATGTACATATAAATGTTTGGCAAAATAACTATTATTTGGACTGCAAGCTTTCCAAATATTTATTAAATTTATAATACCACATAGACTGATTATGGAACCACCAGAAATAGAAAAGTTTTACAAATAGGACTTTATCTTCGAGCTGAAATTTAGATGGAAGACTTAAACTCATGAAAGCACTTATATATCCAGTATATCAAGTCCTACATATATCAATGTGTACAAGGTGCCCTTTTTTCCATGTCAGACAATCATTCAATTTATAGAATACTTTAGAGAATTGTAAATATATGACACATTGACGTGTTATATTTTTTTGGTAAAAAATTGCAATACCACAGCATTCAGTTAGCTTCTGTTCAAAAAGCATGATGTGATGCAAAAAATGCTTCATGACTGTGAAGACAGTGATGCTATTAGCTAAATTATTCTGAGTAATTATGAAACAACTAGAAATAAGCTAAAACAACAGCTTAGTATCAACAGCTTTCACAAATCTCACAAAATTGCAATAAACTTTATGTTTTATTAAGAGTTTTTATGAAGTTAAGACTTAGGATGTGACAAAGACTTCAATAATTTCTTAACATTCTATTCACTCCCACCTTCCTTCATATCTACTCCTTTAAAAAAAAAAAAAAAAAGCATTTTTGTTCTGTCTCTCCACATTCTTATTTCCCTTCTGTCATTTCTTGTAGAACATTAGAAGGGACAGAAATATTAGAATTTAAATACAACTGATATTAGAAAGTTCAAGTAGGTATGGAATAAAGTTCTTGTGCTCTAAATAGAAGCAAACATAACTGATATACTTTGGAATGCATTTCTATGTGGTGTTTGGGAAAGAAACATTCTGCAAATGAAAAACAGAAGCTTTTAAATAGCTTTCATATGAAGGTATGATCACTGCAAATCTTGTATGCTGATTATCATCTAATAGAAAATTTTTAAGTAAATGCATATTTAGGTTTATCAGCAAATACCTCCTAGAGATTATCTGATAAAGTAAGCTAATGCACTGTGAAGTCTGAGCTTTTCAACTTACAGAAGGATCAACATAAGATCAATAGTATGGTACAGAAAGGCAGCAAAAAATAGTGCTCATTTGCTGTAAGAATAATGCATTCACAATTTATTTATGACCAGTTTTAGGGATATTGACAAAGATCTTTCTCTTTTCTGTCATTCCCTGCAGATTTTTTACCGCATATAAGATGCTGACATACTGTGGTGCAAATATAATCCCTTTATATCAATCATTATTAGGAGTAATTATCTTAATTTGAGCATATGCCAATGCAATAGCTGAACAAAAGACTGAAAAGAGAGAATTAGTGAAGGATTTTGATCTATGACAATTCTGGCTACAGTCACATTAAAATTTTGTTTGTTAGTAAACTTTCAGCCTCAGAGAAAATAGAAAAGAATCCAAATGACAGCAACATTTTTCTCTACAACACTGATCTATATCCTCTTGTAGCTCACTACTCTTTGAGTCTATTTTGTATCTCATCTTTTGAGTCTTTTATTATTTTACCTGTACCCTTTTCCTTCTCTCTCCCTCTATTTCCTCATCTGCCTTGTGACCTTTTGCAGCTTATGAATAATTTGTGTATCAGTGAGATATGAGGTTCAGAAAAACATGGTTTCTACAACACAGAAGTTTATTAGGTTCATCTGGAACAATGATTAACAGCAATTGTACTTAGAGGAGAATGTTTATGCTGTAACCTTTACCAGCCTATGTGACTCAGCCAACCTGGTAAAATCAATGAATTTCGTGAACCAGTCCACACTATGAAATTTTTTTGAGACATCAGTTTTTCTTTGTGAGTGCTAACCTTGATGATTTTAGTAAAGTTTTGCTAATACCTCTAGGTTAGATAATTAGGATGTTGAGCAGAATAATAGATGAACGTGGAAAGCACATCTCCTGAGAAACTGCCTTAGCTAAAATAGTCCTGTAAATGCACAACCTCTTTTGACATTAGTAATGATTTTTTTTTTTTTCAAATCTGCATTTTCTGTCCAAAATAAATCTAGTTAACTGCTCTACTGTAACAGGCCAGATCTGTCACTGGAAATTTACACTGGGATTGCTATACATTATTAACAAGCTATGAAAAGTCACTGGCTAAATGTCATGGACGCTGAGATATAGCAGCACCTTGGGATTCATATAGCAAACAGTTTAGTTTTAATCATCTTGGATCACAAGGTGCCTTGACATTTGCAAGGCAACTTTTTTCCTTTCTAACTTCCCATGGAATCATACCTCTATTATCTCAATCATAATTCTTAACTTCAAATGTGATAGAAAGCTTTACTGTCTAAATTAAAGTAGTGAAAAATCGATCAAACATGGACCTCATAATTCATTTAATCGATGCTCTTATGCCAGCTTGGAAAGGAAAAAAAGGAAGAACAAGGAAAAGCAGATAATTTAACCAGCTTCAGGATTATTAGAGACATTTCCTGTGAAATACATGACCCTTAGCACCACTGAGGCATGACCTTCACGAGAAGTATTTAGCACTACAAACTTCAGCAGAACCTTTTGAATTTTAAAGAAAAAATGAGTAAGAGCACTGATTCATTTTAAATATACATATCATTACAACATGATTTCTTAAAGCTTTAAATGTTTGGCAGGGGGGGAATTTTTCTACAGTGATGAATAAGAAATTCAGTCTTTGTCATACTTTACACTATAACAGCTAACATTTTGGATAGTAAATTTCAATTTACTGGAAGCCAATGCATCATTTTTGCCCTTTTAAGTAGGGTTATTCACAGAAAAAATATAAGAAACCAAACATAGTTTTATTTAACTATTTTGTTGGGTTTTTTTTCTCAAGACATACAAGAACAGACCAAAATCCTGGCTGTATCACCATTAGTTTGAAAAATGAAATGTCTCATTTGAAAGTTTCAGTGTGATGTTCATAAAGTTTTGAATGGTCGGATCTTTTTATTTCTTTCAAACTTAGCTGCTCTAGTTTCTGTGCATTCTTTTTCCTTATCTTACACATCTGCCTGTCTGTATAAGCTCAAAACACATTTAAAAAAAAAAAAAAGTTGCCTCATAAATGAATATATATGTGTACTACTGTGATCAGGTTACACAATGAATGACCACAACAACCCATTCCTCATTACCCCTGAACAACCCATGGAAAGGAGAAAGATGTACAGGAGTTTGAAAAAAAGAGTGAAGTTAAACCTGAGAAAAAAGGATTTATGGGATGGTGGAGCAGAGATGGTTTATTTTTGTAATTTTTTTTCCTGACCATCCTATTCTATTTAAAATCAGCAATAAATTAGATTTTCCCCAAGTCAAGACTTTTAGCCCTGTGTTTATTTAGAGTTGAGTTTATCCATCTTATTTTCTCTCCCCATCCTACTGACAAGGAGTGAAAGAGCAACTGTGTGGCATCTGGTAACTAGCCAAATTTAAGCCATTATAAGCTTCTGTGCTTTTCCACTGATTTCTACATAAATACTGAAATTCTCAATTTATTTTCCTACCACAAGAATTAATTCTGTTTATGGCAATTAAGACAAGGCTTCTCCAGGGCTTTCCAGAACCTTGGTAAGGAACCTATCTCAGAAAATATAACATGAATTTCCTCATGAACTGATCTGTACTTAGGGCATATTCTGTAAAAACTAACCAACCAAACAAAAACTTTAGGGCAGAATTATAAGATACAATTCTCAGGGAGGAATGATTTTGTTTTCTTTTCCTTCTATTTCTCACAATACTACAGTTGATGATTATAACATTGAACTTGTTCATACAAAAAACCTATTGGCAGTAGAATCTGTTATAGCATTCTTGCTTCATCTGTCAGGTTACTGAAATTTTTATTATATTTGTTTCATTACACGTGAGATTAATACCTATGGGCATGTTACTATGATGCTTATAGATTATTCACAGAGGAAACTTTTTATAATTATTTTTTTCATATGTTCCACTGTTCCAAGCTTTGTATCATGCATTTTAAACAACCTTCATAGTGAGCTTGAGCATGGCTTTCAATGAACACAAAAAATGTGGGTGCTCAACAGGTCATATAATGAGCTTAGCTTAGTAGAAACTGTCCCATGCAGGTTTTACTGGCTACAGATTTTGGGCTTTTATCATATTACACTCAGATGCAAGAATTCCCTAAGGAACACTGAAAAATGAAGGTACCACATGAAAATAGATTATCTGCTGTGTGGTCATCCATCTAGTCTGAAGATTGTGGATGCTGCTGATGAAGCAGCAGACAACATGATCAACATGTATGATGATAAAAAAATGAATAAATGAATGAATGAATGGATGAAAGAATGAATGAATAAAACAAATATGTGTTCTATTGTTCTTGGAGTTTGAAAAACTGAGAGAAGGAAACAAAAGAACACTGACTTCTGTGTGAACGTGTGTGTGAACTTTTAGTGATTTCTGGGATCCTATATTGGATCAGCATGGATATTTTTGGTACTGTGGTTTCACTAATGGGTTAAACTGTCTTCCTAAGACAAATGGCTCTGAGTTCAAAGTAATATGAATCAGCTGCCTTATCATTAATACTACTGAAAATTGCTTCTCCTGATGTACTTTGAATCATGTTTTTATGGAGACAACTTGAGAAAGTAGCCACTAAGGACTTTATACAAGTCTCCCGAGAGCTTTTCTCAAATTATTTTCTTTAAAACCCTTCCCAAAGGTGGTGCTGTGATTGTTAATTTTAGAACACTGGCAATGAAGTTTTCCTCAAGCTCCAAGTACAGCATATCATGTTGCTTTTTTTATTTCCTTTTCCTCCTCTGTATTCTCCTTGGATGTACTGTCTAGAATGAAGCAAGTTTATTTACTCTGAAGAAAAATTTTCCATAGAATGAAGTAAAAATAAATTATAGCTCTCCATGGTGGTCAGAAAATGTTAGTTCTATTTTAAGGAATATTGAATATGAATAAAAAAAAAAATAGCATTACCACACTTGAGTGTATATTTGGTTTTAAAGGATATTCCATTAATTCATCTATAGTTCTGTTCCTTTCACATCAGAGTCCCTACTACTGATCTATAATCTGAAATAACAAGAGCCATCTTTTTTTTTAATTATTTCTGCTGTCTTTCTTAGATTATGGGAGAAATAATTCAATTATTACTGTAATTTAGAGTGGTATGAAAATAGTTATTAGAGAAAAATTAAGCTAGAAAGAACAGTAGCCTACATAGTGCAGGAGTCCCAAGTTCAGATCTTGTAAATTTTCTGATTCTGATAGTCAGGAACTTCTCCATATTCATCATTAGTCTATATTGAATATATTTGCAAATGTAAAATTAATTTAGAAAGGGTAATTAATAGTGCTATTCTCTTGGAGAACTACTTTTAGAACAGGATCTACAAACCACAAGGTTGGGACCTTATCCATATGTTAACTTTTAACAGCCCCATACTTTCACTATCATAGGCTTACAAGAGTCTCTGATTGGTTTAAAGATAATGGTCTTTAATGGTTTAAGTGACATTTGTCACTGGGTTTTGACCCCATATCTACCCCATATAATTACCTGTGATGTATAATCACTGAGGTAAATGAAAGGAAGAATGTTGCATGTAAAACCCCAAAACAGATTGAGATTGTTTAGACAAGTTTGGAGTTGGAAGCTTTGAAACATTTCAGGTTTGTCTTTTTCAACTTTCTTCAGCTTTCTTCATCTTTCTTCTTAACTTGTAAAAGAGTTAACAGAACAGAGAATTAATTACCTCTTTATTAAAAAAAAAAAAAAAAAAAAAGACAATGGAATCATAGGACAGTAAGGACTATATTTAGATCTTTGTTCCTGACTATAATAATGCAAGTGCAAAATGGGCTAAATAAAACTACTTTTTAACTACTTCGGACACACAGTGTTAGCCTGGAAGTTGTTGACACTTAAATTAATGTATGTCAGATTAGGGTCCTTATTCTGAAAGAGTGTTTTGGGACAATCACAACACATACTAAACATTTGCTAATAAAAAGTTCCATTCTTTCTAAGGTCATTCTCATTACAAGAGACGTTAAACTTTCTCAGTCCGCTTGGATTCAGCCTTTATTTTCCCTATGAGAAAAGCAGATTTTACAGCCACTAAAAGCTCCCACTGTGCTTAACATGGACATTCTTATTAAGTGATAAATTATGTACTTGCTAAATCACAGTTGGTGGGGTGTGACAGCATTAAAGGAAAGGTTAATCTGTAGAATATCAGGCTACAATGAATACAGTAAAATAACCAGAATGGCTAAGCCTTGATGAAAATATATTAGATTTAACACACTCCTTTCTTTATTTTATTAACCTACTCAATTGAAAACTATATGTGTTTCTTCACACACCAGTAGTGTGGGCAGAATTAAAGGAGGAGCAGGAATGTGTGTGTATGTGTGTGTGTGTGTGTGTGTGTTTGTGCATTTGTCCTTGTAGAACTGATGAAAAGCCACCATTCAGGTATTTCCTAAAATAATCCATATTTGCAGTGAGATTTCATCTAGAGGAAGGCTAACATCTAGTCAATCCTTTCTCAAACAGAATCTCTCTAAGCTTTTTACTAATAGTTCTTATACATAAAGGAATAGGTTAAGACTAGTCCTTAGCTGATGTAAACTCCTATAACATCAGTCTTGACATATCTCTCTTCTATCCAGGCACTCATTCATAATCCAGGATACAAAAAACCAGATTAATATCAGACACTATTTTTTTATTCTTCATTTACTTGTCCAATGTTCTTGGTTTAAATTAGCTCCTGTGTGAGAGTCTGTGTGTACATGACTCCGTTGAGAACCATGCACATGAATATGAAAGATTTTAATTAGTAGAGTTTACAAAATAAGAGCTCAAAAAATGATACAGGAGAACAGGAGAAAGCTGTTACACACAGAGTTAACCCGTCTGTTTTAAAATGTTCTGTATTACTTTAATTTTTTAAGTACTATTTAAGACCTCTGTACTTCACAGCTCAGATAATACAGATAAAACACTCATAATGCAGAATTTTGAGCACCTCTTTAGCAAGCTGCTATTTCTTGTCAAGAGTAACCTCCCTACCCCCATAGTTTATTGCTACAATCCCTGGGGATCATTTCACAGTGGCTGTCTCAGCTGATTCTTAGTAATTTTGGCTATGAATTGTTCAAAAACAAGTGAAGTGCAACAAATTCCATTTCAGAATATATTCTCTATTTTTACAAATAATATCAACACAGTTTGTCCAGTGTCTCACTTTTGTAGTCCTTTAGCTCAGAAAATATGGTATTGCTGAACAAGAAACCACAGGGTTTGTTTGAACAATGCAAGGCTGTAGACTGGGGCTTATCAAGCCTGATTTGTCTGGACTTGTCTTACACTTGCCTGGAGCTTTGTTTTAGCTTTTTAGGTCTAGTAGGCTCATATCTAATTTGTTTGAGTTTTGCTTTTCTTTGTACAATGGTGTACTGATATGTCTCTTTTTATAATAATTCCAATATAGCTCAGATAGTGATAACAAGTCCTATTCCAGTGACAATTTTTTTTTTTTTTTTTTTTTGTTTTTGTTTTTGTTTTTGTTTTTGGTTTTTTTGTGCATAGAATAAATTATGTGGCATTGTGGAACACAAGTACTGGATAACAGTTGATGTCTTGAAAAATATAAACACAGGATGAGAGATTAAGGTTATCAGGAAATGATCACTGAATAACTACTGATCATTGAGGAGATGAAACATTTAAAGCTGTGTGAAATTGTCTGTAGGAGTAACAAAAGACAAGCTTTCAGCATAAATAAAACACTACTTACAAATAAAAAATTCAGATGCAACACAGAAAAGCAAAAGAAGCAAGGTATAGAACATGTTAGAAAATACTTAAAAGTGTCCCCTAGTATAGGCCTCTCAAGTACAACAAAGAAGTCCCCACTGCATTCCCTTGGCGAAGGATTCAGGATGACAATACACCTTAACCCTTTCTCCCTGAATAAAACCCATGGAAGTGTAAAGTTTGTCTGTAAGTTTCAAGCATTAAACTATTATTCCTGTGACTGAAGTTCAGTATTTGGATTACTTGCATGGTAAGTTTTATTACTTCTGTAACTGGACCAATAATACATTTTTGGCAGGACTGATGATTCCATACATAACTTACAGTAAATTCTTGACTTTACATACAAAGCATGTCTCTTGTCCAGTTGAGACACAGAAGTTTTAATGTGATGTATTAGTAGAAGTAAAAGGAGTTAAAATTTAATTGAACCTTTTTTTCCTCAGCTCTTTCTTATATTGGTAGTGCATTCTACACCTACAGGCTCTGCAGGGTACTTATAGTATTAAGCACTATGAAGTTTGGAAACTGATAAAAACTATTCCCTTCCAAACTGACTCACAAAAGTGAAGCAATAGTGTCACCTGGAAAAAATGTTACTTCACAGAATACCAGGATGGAAGAAACCTCAAGGGTAATCAGGTCCAACATTTCTTGGCAAAACACTGTTTAGACAAGATGCCACAGCAGGCTGTCCAGTTGAATCTTAAAAGTATCCAACGTTTTCCAATCTGTCACTTCCCTGTCAAGATTATTCTGATGGCTGATTGTTTTCATTGTGAAAAATTTTCCTCCTGTGTCCAACCAGAATGTCCTCAGGAGAAACTCATACTCAGGACCTCTCATTTTTTCCATGTGGTTCATTGAAAAAAGAGTCTCCATGATCTTTGTAGCCACTTTTTGGATATTAAACATTGTAATAAGGTCCTGTAAGCCTCTCACCTGAGTCTTCTGTTTTTAAAACTGACCATACTCAGTTCTCTTAACCTTTCCTCATCTGGCAGACTTACCAGTCCATGACCATGACTAATAAATAACTGCTACTGTTTCTTTGGCTGATGTGAGAAACACTAAAAGTTTTCCCATAGTGGGGGTCAGGGGAGAAGGCTGGTGAACTACCATGGCAAGAACAAACTGTGATATATTAAAAAAATGCCTTTAATGACCAGGAAAAAATAATTTAAAATCTAACCTGTTACTTTAGATTCCCCAAAAGCATGATCAGACAATATTGCAATTTGTCCAGATTACTAGCATCCACAGCGATTTCTGTGGTACAGACATTTTAAGAGAGCATATAGCTTCATTTAATAGTAGTAGAGAACACTGTCAAGTCAGTTTATTTATCAGGGGACACATTTGACTGGCCTCAATGTAGTTAAAACTCTTAAAAACAACATTTCCACAGAAAAAGTCAGAGCATCTTTCTGAAAGAATGGACAAAGCTATAATAGTTCTTGGAGAGATAAAAACACAATAAAAGTAATTAGTGGGAGAAGAAAGAACTGTGAAGAACCATCTGAGTGCAAACATTCTCCTGACTTTTCTATTTGTAAAGTACTTATTCTTTATTCCAGATGACTGTTGAAGAGTCATGTAGAACAATACTACGCACTGCTTCTTGGAAAGATTGTATACGTGTCAGTGGGGATGAAGTAAGAGTTGATTTTTAACTAAGAGCTCCACAAAATAACTATAACCTGAGTCGATTTTCATCTTATACTGTATAATTGCAAGAGCGTGCATGGAAACAAGAAAATCTCTAGACACTGTTACTAGTACATACCTTCCTTAACACATGCACACACAGTAAAGTGCTTGGTAAAACCATAAAACTAAAATAGTTATTGAGGATAAATAAGAATATTTACAGAAACTGGTACTCGCAATTTCTAGTGTAGATGAAACAAAACTGTCACTTTTTTCTCCATATTTTCACATCTTTCTTTTTTCTTAGCACAGGATATTCCAGAATCTTTCCAGGCAAGAATACCTATTACATATGAGAAGGGAAAATTTACATCTTACATTGTCTAGTATCTTACAAATATTAATGACTATCTGTGCTAAGTTACCAATGCTGCAGAAAACAGATCATACCCAGCTCCTGATTAAAGCTAAGAATTGGATTCCTCTTCTCATTCCTACTCTTTCACCCCAAAATGGATGGAATGAGCATAATCATAAAGATGGTGTTAGATTGTGCTCAGTTATATATAAACTGTATTTGTAAAGTTTTTTGTGGAAATAATGTATTATCTACCTTAATTCATACCTTTTTCACTACCATTAACATTTATGTTCTTTTTTCTGCTTGAAACACTTCTATTACAACGCACTATTTTCTTATCTTCTTGGACTAAGTTGAAGGTTCTTTTCAAATCCTTATCTACTTAGAAAGTGCATCTCCAACCTTCAACATCAGCCTTATCTACTCAACTTTGTGCACTCTACTTGTTAAACTCTGTTTAGAATATTTGTACTCACAAAGGTTTAATTCTTGTTATCTGCAGTTTGTAGTGCCTTGTGCTTATTTTTGTTTCCTAGTGTTTGGTTGCTAGCTATAGTGTTATGGGTGGGATTCAGTCACCTGCATAGAGATACCAAAGAGCCATTTCAGCAGTCTAATGTATTCCATCAGACTTCCTACTACATTTCCAGAAGTGCTTAGCTTTCCCAGAGGCCTCATACCATAGTTACCACCCTCTGTGTGTCTCAGATTCAGAAGAAAAATTATGATTACACAACACCTACTGTTCTCCAGTGAATGTGAGTTGTGCCTTTAACAGTAGAATGAATACAGGCCCTATACTGATCTGGTACTGCAAGGTCTCAAGATTTGTCTCAGCTTGTTTGGGTCTGACCTGGATTTGCTTTGTTGGAGCGTCTATGCTGAGCTCAGTGACCATTTCTTCCCCCATTCCAGCTCCAGCTCTGGGGATGCCTCTCTGGGGACAGTGCCATGCTCACTCCCCAAGTGACTGCCAGACAAATCACAGACTTTTGTGTGTGAGTTGTTGCATTAAAGAAACCCAAGTGGACACAAACAATGAGAAGAAAGAAGCTTCCACCAGCAGCATTGTGCTCCTTATCACAGAGAAGTCATCAGCATCCTCATGGCTTCTCACAGTCCATACAACATTTTGTATAAGGAAGACTTTAAATGTCAGCCTTTATTGTATGAAGAAACATTGGAAGTGTGAGCATGGCACCAAATAAAAGGCCAGGTATTAAAAAAAAAAAAAGAAAAGGAAATTATATAACAACTCTAATTGCATTTGCTAATGTGTTTTTTGGTATTAACTAGGCAATTCAGAGCACCAGAATGATAAAACTAGTTCATGGTTCCACTATATATTTTGTGTTCTCCTTTTCCTAACCCAACATTGATTGCAAACCTTTCTAGACAATGAAATGTCACCCACAGGACAGTTCCCATGCCTTCAGTCACTTCCATTGCACTTCACAGCTCAACCCACAGTCCAAAATGCAGTGCTACACCCGACTTCACCTGATGAGATAAAAAGCTTGAAGCTACTGTAATACTTTCTCTGCAGAAAATGATATTGAAAGTTAAGATCTCATGATTATGTACTCAGGAATCAGCGTTTGCATCCAAAGATTTGATTTAACTGATTTCCTGTACTTTATTCATTCTTTCCTGGCACTCACAGAGCTATCATAAATATCTGTTAAGAAAGTTACTCAACACTCAAGTTCTCAACACTGCTTTTATTTATTTTATAACTTCTTCAGGCCTTAGTCTTTTGAGTCAGTCATGTCCTTGGTCTACAGTGCTTCACACCGTAGCTGCTCACGGAGGTGAGCCACTTCTTAGGTGCACTGCGAGTTCACTGAAGGGAGAAAAACATAGGGAAGACTTAGAATTCCCTAACATTCCCCAACATTTGCTAACATTCATGAAAATGCTCTTTAAATGTGTCATGGCCTTGTAATGAAATTGATTTTATGAGTAGGAAGTTTGTTGTGTGTCTGTCCACTATAAAAATCAGCTGATGGAGAGTGAGAGGGGGGAAAGTGGAGACTTGGAAAAAAGGGGCACTCTCCCCTTCCCTACCAGCTGACCTACCAGGGGAGAGCTAACAAACTGGATCCCACCTAACAGGTAGTGGCTTGGAGAAGCCATTAGCCTTGGAAGGCCCTGGAAGCTGCCAGAGGGGATGGATAGCCACAGCCTGGATCCATAACACGGCTAACCCAGAGCAAGGGATAACCCTTGCTTTCCTGACCCGCCGCTGCAAGGGAGAGGAAAGGCTGCATGAAACAGGAAACAAACAAAAAAACAAGTCAACCTGGCCCCCAACCTGAAAATGAAAGCACAAAAATCATACAAAAACCAAACAATTTCAAAGGAACACAAAGAAAAAAAGAAAAAAAGTACAAAAAAAGAAAAGGCAAGCAAAAAGTTCTCTGGGAAAAATGCTATCTAAATAAAAAATATCCACAAACTGCCTGAGAATGGAACATCCACCCTAAAAGCTGCTCTATAGGGAAAAAGCCCTGCACAAGTCTGCCCAAAAAATTCCCTTTCTGCCTTTCTTCTGCACCTGGAAGCACTACCTGGATGTACCACCTGGAGAGTTAATGCCACGTGCTTGCACAGGTAGGGGTTGATGAAGGAGAAAACTCCTTCCCAAAGCGACACTGGAGGTGTAGAGTCCATGCTCAGGCGCATTCCCAGAGGAGCTTTCAGACCGGATGGCAACAAGAAATATCCTGCTTTTTCCTCAATCTGTACTAAGGCTGAGCGAGGTTCAGTAGAGACTGAGTAAAGTTCAGATTCTGTAAAGTTTCCTCTGAGATTATCACAAATATAAGCATTTTAGGGAGATGTTTTGCCAGATGGTGACACTAACCTGCTCCTTTCTTCTCATGTCAGTGAATCAAATTACTGCAAATCATGTGTCTAGCTCTGAACTCAAACACTTTTTTGCCATATAAACCCCATACCAAACTTCAGTCTCCCTAAACCTTCTACAGTACATTTTCCAGTTGTGTAAAAGAGGCCACAGGCACATATTTTATTGCTTTTACTGACTCTGACAGTGTGCTCAACCATACAGAAAGGCCCAAATTGCTCCAACCTTTACAATGTTTATGCCTGCCTTACACCACTGTTCTTGTACTCCAAACAATTAGGAATTCTGGGATCTTGCACAACTGAATTAAGTGACTTTCTAAGCCTGATCTGCTCATTCTTTTGAAGTCAGTAACTGCTCACTAGATAGAAGTTATAAGTAATATATTTCCCTTTGTGCCTCATGCTGACAACAAGAAAAACAGTAATTTAACTTCTTTGGCTGAATGTGAAGAAAAGCCTTAAAAAGAAGATGACTTTGCTGCTGTTGCCCTACAACTCTCAAAGAGAAATGAAATACTGCAGGGATTCTAGAACAGTGATGTTCACAGGAGGGTATAATTTCAGATACAGTGTGCCAATCCATTAAAAAATACTAGTTCACCTTTATGCATATTACGTCTCCATGACCCTGTTCAATTCTTAAAAGGATATATATATTTACAGGACTTAACAAACACTTTGTCTCCAGCTGATTTCCCTCTGGCAAAGAAGCCACTAATGAAGTGTTACTTTCCTTCTTATAGACTCAGAATCACACCACTGATAGATTTATTGCTGTCACTGTTATTATCGTTTGTCTGAAGGTAACATCAAAATAGCCAGTTCACAATCTCTGGGTCTGTACACATGGTAAGAGAAAATGCTCGCAATGTAAATAGATGAAGCCAGAGGAACGGGAGCACAGTCAAAGTGAGATACCCAAGTTCATGCAAAGTACAACTGAGTAAGAACTGAGGTTTTATCCCCATGAAAATTCCTGAAGCATTCCATATGGTAGCCTTTTTGAAGACATAACATAAAGTAACATAAACAACTTGCCAAATTAGAACGATCTAAATTTAGAATGTTATTCTACATAATGTAATGTAGCTCTAGCTTTATTTTTTCAGTGAATCTGTAGTGACTTGCTAATCTGATCTGACATAAACACAGAATAATAGAAGTAATAATCATTAATTGATTAATTCTGATGTTGGTTTATGATGATTTATATTATAACAGTGCCTTATAGAACATTCAGCAGCAATGCAAATGATCAACCAACATTACAAGAGGGGACATTGTTGTATAAATGAACTCCTGAAAATTTTTTCAAATTTTCTTTTTTTACATATATATATATATATATAAATATAAAAAAAATAGTGCAATAAACACTGAACTAATTAATAACAGAGTATGTTTATTAAGACATGTAATAATTTCAGATTTTTACAACTACTTCTCTCATACTAATTATCAGGAAAAATTTAAGCCATTCCTTGTGTTTTCAATCTGCCTTTCTTAAAAACATTCTACAGATGGCATTTTTGACTAGTGCTCTGCAGTAATGACTTATAAAAGTTGCATAGAGGCTTATGAACCCCAGTTAATATTTAAAGCATGCTTCCAGTGGCAGCAGGAAATGATCCATCTCTGTCAATAGTAGAAAATGGCAGCAACAAAAGTTTCCTTGGGAGGTCTGCCCTTTTGAGCACAGGGCAGTTCACATGTCTTGTTAAGAACTGTTCAATGGGTACCCTGGGTGTACACAGTGCCTCCTCTTTTGCCTAGGCTCTATTCATCACACCTTGAATTCTCCATATATCTTCATTAAGTATAATGTGGTGAACCTGTGTGATACTTTGCACCCTCCTAGCCTAAAGAAGAAATATCTCTAACTGCCCTAACTCTTGCTTGTATTTGTAGACCTGTTAATCAATGACAGTTTTGAAAATAGCTTAGGTCTTTCACAGGTTTAAATAGAGAGTATATACGTTAAGATTTTTTGGCTGAAGACAAAACAGAAATTGGGACTTCAGCTTCACAAGTATCTCTGCAATCACTGTTTTACATTGTTGGCTCTTCTAAATCCAATGCCTCAATTGAAAAAGACACAAAATTCATTTTTATAAATACAGGTGTCATTCTATATTGCTATATCTAAAAAAAAAGCAGTCAACAAAAATTAAAGTATATATAGTAGGGGGATAAAATTACTTTCCTGCTACAGCAGAATTCTTCTGTCATTAATAAATGTTGATCTGTTAAAGACAGAAACTGAAAATAAATTTTAAAAAGTGGAAGTTTCATATTTTTCAGTTTTTCTTTTCTCTTTGAGCAAGTAAAAAGTCTTATTCATAAGTGTGGACACACAGAGGCTTTTAAGCACCCTGCAGGTGCATAGGTTTCTTAAGGTGAACATTCTTAAACAGGAAAGTGATGAAATCTTTCAAGAGAAATCACTTTCATTTTTAGAACATAAGCAGAAACTATATCTATTTGTATACATTATTAATTCTCTTTAATTTTTAGATACTTATATGCACTTGCATCCATATAAACACCTGCGTGCATATTTAAAATTCCTCTATATAAGAAAACTGATTTGCAATTACAAATGCTAACATTTGCAGATATCTGCTACAATTTTAGCACTATGTGTCAGAAGAAGTGCATTTGATAGAGTTTATTTTCTATTCTGCGTGTTGACTTCTGAATGAATTACAAGTTAACAAGCTATGCAGATTCTCTAGAAATTATTAAGAAAGCACCACAAAAATTTTAATACTTGGACATATCCAGACATTAAATCTTCTAAATTCATGAAAACTCCTTCTAGGGCAGGCACTTGGTTTATGTATGCAAGTGTCTGCAACTTGAAAAGTGTGTGTGCATGTTTAAGCACATGTATTGTTGCTGCGACCAGACGCTTTGATCTAAACTGAATGCTGGATTTTTCATTTGCTTCTGAATGGAGAAGTTATGGAAAACCAGGCAGCAGTTGTCTAAAAAGGCCATATAAAATGCAGCTGAGATGTAAATCAGCAGAGATATCAGTCTCAAGCACCTCTGCATACACAAACAGAAGACGCTGCTGTGGTTTTATGACAAAAAAAATTCCATAGACAGTTGTATTAAATCTAGCAGTCATCAATTATAAAGTTGCAGATGTTTCAAAATCAGATTAGGGCTGACAGGTCTTTTGGTTAGACCATTTATTTCAAGTGTGTTTGGAGATTTTCTAGAAAGCACAGTGTGCAAATCTATATAAATAAAAGTGCTGGAAAATTGCTCAGGGTATTAACTATAATGTCATAATTCAGCATTTTTTTTCTAGAAAAACAACATTTGATGTGGCTCTCAAGTTTTCTACAAGGCAGGGCTTAGCAAAGAATAAATATTCTGTAGTCTTCCTTTTTAGATGGAAGATTGAAACATATGTATTTTGCAATAATCAGAAATTATTTCAGGATTATAATATGCAAGAGTCCTAATTGTATGGCCATATAGAAAATAGTAATAATAGTGGTATGATAATGTAAATAGATATATAAGGCTTCAAAAGAGAAAAAAGAAGTATGGTATAATTTAGTAATTCACCAACACTTCTGTATTTTTACAAGTTCAGTATCACATTAAATCTTGGTAATAAATAAAATTTGCAAAGTAGTAAGTGTTACAAGTAGTTCTTTGTCAGGGAAGCTGTTTTCAGGTTTCTTTTCTTAAAAAGAAAGAATGGATGAGGAAAAAACCTATTATTTTGACCTGAAGAAAAAGTGAACATGTGTATAAGAAAAGATAAAAAGAACTATAATCCAAGTATGAAATATAGCTGCCCAAACAAAAAAATTAATTTTAGCACTCCTTATTAATATTTTGACCTGTTAAATATATTAAAGATATTATTGTCATACTAGGAGTTGAGTATATCTAGTTCTATATTGTAATAGATTAAAAAAATTAATTTTAACATGGATCATAGTCCCTGACTACATTAACACTGAACTGTTTTCCTTTCTATCCAACCTTTGCTGTAAACCCTGCAAACTAATACATTCTAAGCTCAGAGGGCATGAAGCCATTATATGTTTAGATTTGTGGAAAAATACTGAAACCCAAAGCAGATCACCAAACTGCCTCCAAAAAGTTATTTATTAAGCCTATCAATTCCTGTTTAAGCAAATAATGTACATAAAGCCTAATTTTTAAAAAAATCATGTGTTGAGTCCACTATTCTGCATTCAGCAGCCAGAAGGATCTTTGCTTCAAAAACCTATTCAAGCCTCACATTTACAGATAACTACATATATTAGAAATTTCCTTTTTCTTTCAGCTGGTTTTATTTATCACTTGTAGCATAAAGTACATTTAAACATTTTTCTTCCATCTCAAAAAATACCATATATTATATTTTAAAAATTATATAAATAATTTTGCATTTTGTTTTAACTTGATTACTCATAGACTCTTTTCTGATCAGCTAATAATGTATTCTGATCTGCTCAGATGTTTTATTCTGCTAGCAATGAAGAATCCCAAAGGAAGACAATCATTCAAGACTATATCCTCTCCTGAGCAAGGGTTAAGCCTAATTTAGTTATTTTGCAGTGCTAATAGAAGTAACAGGCAAATAGATTAGTGTTTAAGTATTCAAAGGGGCCATATAGTTGTGTCTTCAATATTAAACTGTTTGCCACCTAACCTGGGTATAGAAACGACTTCCCTTTATTTCCTCTAACCTGGTGGATACTTTTGTGTGTGTTCAGGGAAGAAGCATTTAGATCACTCGTAACTTTGACTAACAATAGAGGTGTTGAGGATGATGTACTACTGATGAGCTATCAAAATAGTTTTTTTTTTTTTAGCTAAAACTTAGTTTTGGTTCTATTTTCATTGTACGTTAAATTCTACTATACAGCAAGTACCTTGCATCCATATTCAGAGGGAATCACACTGATGGCTAGGAAATGTTAGTACATTTCATATGTGGCTATAAAGCATATGTGGCTATACATGTAAATATAGGTGTCTATCCCTTTCTATACACACACATACATACATACATACGTACATATATATACACGTGCACACATATACTGTGTATTTATTTACACACAGAAACAGAAAAAGATTAGCATAACAGAGAAATGTTCCATATATAATTTACTTGGAAGAAATATATAGAAATTTAAGAATAATCTATTAATAGATAAAATTCATTTCATGGTCTTAAAAAAAAAAAAATGTTTGGTAAGTAGTGTTTTCCAAGTACTTTATTTTCATTTTGCATTTAAAATACAGATGTAAAATAATTGCATTCATTGTATGATATAATGAATCACTCTCCAAAACTGCTTGTGGATGTTGGTCTCTTGTCCAAGAAGAATCAGTAAGACAAGAGGAAAAAGCATCAAGTTGTACAGGGGAAGTTTAAATTGAATGTTAGGAAAAATTTCTTCACTGGTGGTCAAGTTTTAGAACAGACTTCCCAGGGAAGTGGTTGAGTCTCTGTCCCTGGACATATTTAAAGACAAGCTGATGTGACACTTAGGGAGGTGGTTTAACGGGAGACTTGGCAGTACTGGTTTTGTGTTTGGACTCAATGACCAGAAAATGATGGCTTATTGGCTTAGGAGGAGAAAAACCTGTGAAGATTTATCCAGGATGACTTGACCAGCAAGGCCATTGTCCTAGCCATTGCAATTAAAAAGCAATCAATAGTGAAAATAGTGGTCCCCTGGGATTTGCAAACACAATGATGCAGCGATGGTTGAGCCTGAAACAGAGAGCTGCAGGTAAAGGCCAGACTGCCAGGACTGGGACTGTCCTGCTACTCCAGGTCCAGGGTGATGGACACAACCACACCAGAGGATCTGGGGCCTTGGTGAGCATGAATCTGTGTGTGTGAGGGGGGGTATGTTTGCTGTAAAATAGGAACTGATGTACAGTTGCTATACTCATCCCACAAAGTAAATCAATCTTATATTTTGTGCTACTGAGGTGTGTGGTTCTGTTCTTATAGCCACACCAGCCTGAATTCTCCTGTTGCAATCTGTTTGGGTCAACACTACACCAACAATCAATACTAATCAAGAATGCAGTTTTCCTCTCTGATACAGCTTTAAATCAGTGTTAAACAAGGGTGCCTGGTAACAGAAGGTATACGGACACTGGTAATTAACCTTTTTTTAAAAGCACAGCCTTATTACTAAACTGAGGAAGAAGCAACAAGGTTTTTATAAGATCCAGTATAGGTCAGAGTATCGATTATAGCATACAGAGTCTATAGCTCTTAAAGCTATTAAC
The DNA here is from genome assembly GCA_018697195.1 of Certhia americana. Classification (NCBI taxonomy): domain Eukaryota; kingdom Metazoa; phylum Chordata; class Aves; order Passeriformes; family Certhiidae; genus Certhia; species Certhia americana. The sequence goes on from CM031859.1 coordinate 24,957,290, forward strand.
TTTTCTCACAAAAGAGATGCTATAAAATTGTTATCTCTTTCTTCACTGTCTTCACAAATTGAAGTATGCTTAATCCAGTAGGTAGTGTATTCTTGGTATTAATATATAAAAATAGGATCTAAATTCAGCAAACAAACAAATATGTTTGAGTACCTAAGTCTCAAACTGTTGGCAAGTTGTGATCTGATAGGAGAAGAATTGAAGATCAAATAATTTGATTCTGAGGATCTCACATTCTGATTGTACATATTTCATGATTTTCTTCATTTTTTTAAACTTTAAATTAGTCATGGTCTAGTCCTGTGGGCAAATCCATTGTATTCAGAGATGTGGTTTTGGAACACATCTTCTGGTTTAGTTTCATCAAAATTAATCCTATTTGTGTACTTTGAGACCACTTAATTTTATGAATCAAAACATAGTAAATCAGTTAATGGAAAAATATTTCAAAAGTGCAATCCACATACAAGCAAAACATATTGTATGCCCTTTCCTATATGCCCTTTCTTATATGCCCTTTCTTATATCCCATAACATCTGATAAACATCTAACCGGTACAATTAGTGAACCAGCTCAGAGAAACATACAGTCAATATGCATAAGGACTTGTGTCCTTAGGGATATGAATCAATGACCCACTGCTTTAGAGGCTAAAGACCCAGATTGCTGCCATATATGCCAGATATCTGCTAGGCTGTTTTGAAAGCCTTGGGTACTCTAGGGCATTGCAATGGCATTTCTACGAATTCTTAGGCAACAGAGCCTGAAACAGACACTTGAGCTCCAGGTCTCCAGGGAGGTTGATTTGCCTTTCTGGCTGCAGTGACTGCACTGTTTTTCATTGACTACTGTAGCAGCATAGACGGCTGGCTGTTGTTTACATCAAAAACAAGGACATGTGGAAATTTAAATGTATATGTATTATTTTGGATATAGTCACAACTGTCTCCATTGCACACAAAAAGACACATCACCTGTAAGAGTGTCTTTCCACTTTCAGCACCAAACCCACCATCGTTAATGCAGCAAGCTAATTTTTTTTCGTACTCAGGTGGTGGGTCTTTACCAAGAGGCAGGATGTTATTGCTAGGGTAATATGCAAGATTTCACAGAATGATCTGGAATGAAGGGGACTCTCAAGATCATCTTGTCTGAACACCCCCACTGTGGGCAGGAATACCACCCACTAGATCACGTTACTCAGGACATCATCCAATTTGGCCTTGAACTATTCCAGAGATGACACAAACACACATTTGCAGTTTCTCTGGGCAACCTGTTCTAGTGTCTCATTGTCCTCACAGTGAATCATTTCCTTCTAATATCTAATCTAAACCTACACTCTTTCAGTTTAGAAAGCGTGACTACATGCCTGTCCTGTCACTACATGCCCTTGTAAAAGGTCCTTCTCCAGCTTTCTTGCAGGTACTGGAATAGTTCCTGTTATTACTGCCTAGTCTATCAAAGCACAAAAAGGCTCATTCTCCAGAGAAATCTGCCTGACTAAGAAACACCATTTGAATGACAATAGGTTTTACAAATTGAAATTTGTGTCAGTCTCACTCTTAAGTTAATGCAGGAGTGTTACCAAAGCAAAGGGCTTCAAATAAGTTGGAGGGGGTAGGTGTTGAAAGGCTGTGCTCAGCACTCTATGAGAAACACTTCAAATGGAAAGATGACATAATCGGTTCATAGCACCCGTGTTTAATCTCTAGGGATCTGGGTTCAAACACAGAACATCAGTAATGGAATGAGATATGATCCTGAACTAATCTGTAATTGAAATTCACTCACATTTGAAGCACTCGCATTATAGAAGCACTTATTATATCTCGGTAGAAGTAGGACTTTACTTAAAAGCACTGCACCCATTAAATAATTTGGAAATAGAAAGTTATGGAATACTACTAAGCATTACAAGAAGTCACACAATATTAATCACTGGGGATGTTGATGTAGAACAGGTGTGGAAAAATGTGTATATGATATAAAAAACCTATTCTTCTGGATGCTTATTTCTAATGGTCTTATATAGGAACTTATGGCAAGAATAGTAAAAATAACACAATTTAAACAGAAGTAGAAAATTTCTTACATTGGGAGAACATAAATAAACTATCCCTTTTATGTCAGCATTTACTGTTTCATGAGGTTGTGTTAAAAAAAGTAACAGAGATGAAAGGTGATTGAAATAGATGCCAGTGCTTGAAATAGATTTTAAGAAGCCTTAAGTAGTTTATCCAACATTCTTATTTTTGTAGTGAATATTAATATTTCCCATGATCAGAAACTTTTATTTGTGGTCTTAATTTATGTGGTTTAATAAAACCAAAGAAGTGATTTGTTATTGTCTTCAGGGAGAAGAATTTTATTTTCATTTTTCAGTTAATTCATAAAACAAAAGTGACATCTTTTATAAAACACTGTTATATAGTTAAGTTATTCTGAAGTATTGTTCTCCTGTCAGTTGTTGACCCATGGTTTGTACCAAAGCTCAGAGAGTTCAGTTCTTGCTCACCTTGCCCATACTCATTATAGTCAACTAACCAGCTCCTAATCACGGCAAAGTCATGATGCCCTGACAGTTACTTTGTTTTGCTTAAATTCTTTCTACCTCAATATAAGTTCTAAATTATTTGTTTCTTTGATAACTTTTTTCCCTAATTTTACATTAAACTGTAATTCTTTCTTTCATTAAACTGTGTTTTTCTGCAAATTCTTCTTCTTTTTTTTCATCCTGCTTTTTTCTTGTTCCCAACAGGAAGATAACTCTTCCATGGAAGAATGATTAGTATCCCAGACAAACAGGAAATTTAGATGGTCTGATTTTTAATTATTCATTCTGCTGCAACTGCATTTCAGTGTGCAGATGTTTTAATTAATGCTGTAATCCTCTTTCTTAATGTCCTTTGTAATTTAAAGACCAAAATGTGAGAAAGGGACTGGGTTTAGAATTGACTGAATAGAACATTGAAGAATGTTTACTTTCTAAGTAGAAAGTAAAACAGATGAATTTCATGTGACATATCTTGCATTTAGGATTTGGCAACTAACTTGGTATTTCATTGTCAGGATTGTCATGCCAGCTGCGTGATGTTTAGTAAAAGACAATAGGATATTCCATTTAGTTGTCTTGCATCTTCAACCAGCCATTATTTTCTTTAAACTGAATGAGCTATTGAAGATATGGGCCTAAACATTTAAATAATTTCCCAGAAGACTGACCCTTAAGTACAGATCTGTTGATTGTCCAAGGAAAATCAATATCGATTTCAGGTTCTTAAATTAAAAAACCAACCAACTAACCTCTGGAAAAAAAATAGTACACATATTTTCTGTCGTAATCAAGGAACAGTTCTCTGAGTGCATCTGAGTGCACAAGATTGTGAAAATAGCAGTGACCAAAAACTGCTGAATCATAACTTACATTTAATGTCTGGGTAAAATAATGGAAGCCTTTGGTTTTTTTGTAATGTGACAGGGATGTCAAGGGAGAACAAGTAGGAAAAGAAAACTTGTCAATGTGTCCCTTATACTCAACTGTTTTTCAGACATCATGTTACACCGTGCTATTGTTTATCTTTCAGTGCATGATCTGAGAAATTGTCTGACTGCAAAATGACATATAAATCTTCATACGTAAACTCGCTTTTGAACCACCAAATAATGCTCAAAAGACTATTCTAAGGCTGCCTGGATCTATTTTTGACACTGTATTTTTTACAAAGTAGGTCTATACCCAAAAAATTGTCCTGTGAAGTTTTCCTCAACAAGTAGGTCACTGACTAGAATAACAGGACCTCTAATATGCCACCTCTCTGATTCTGACAAAAAGTATACTTACAATCCAGTAATTCCTGGTTTTAAGTCTGTACTGATGACTAATCTACTCTCACAGAATTAAATCAAAATATTGGAAGCCCCAAAATATCCATTATTGGCCAATACATATTTCATATCTTTAAAGTGGAATTTTCTCAATTTCCCTCTGAAGTCACAATCACTATATTTTGTACACTTTTAAGCCACCCTTTTGGTTTGTGTATTCTTGTCCATAGACTGTTTCTATTTTCCTTTCTTCTTCTTCTTTTTTTTAAAAAAAAAAAAAAAAAAAAAAAAAAAAAAAAAAAAAAAATTTACGCCTTTAGAATTTTTTCTTGAAAGAACATGGCCCAAATGAGGTGTTATCCTCCCTTTTTAGTAAGTATTAAGGGGGAAATCCAGTGTTACCAACTCAGCTGCTCTGAACTACCTCCAGGAAGCACATATGTTGTTACCAACAGTACTGTGTAGTGTGAACAGCTCACCATCTCACTCTCCTTAAACAGACATCACTTTTATATGCCAGAAAAATTCTACATGAAAACTGGATTTAGTATTGTTGTGTCATCATCAAAAGAGTAAACACTAAAAAGCAGATTTTGTCTTTTTAAGTCCCACAACAAAGTATATAAAAAATCGGTGGAAATATTTTAAAACTTTTCACATAACAGTTTGACTTCAACAAAGTAAGTAATTCAAAATGAAATTTATTGATTTTTCTCCATTTGACTATGAATTGCATCTGCCTGTGCAATGTAAATATCATTCTTTGTACCTGACTCAGCCAGTTCAGAAGGATACATGAAATACAGCCAGGACAGACAGAATTAGCAAGATCTAGAATTATTATTACTCATCAACTCACTAATGTAATACTTATTTTATTCATTAGTTTCAATTATATTTATCTTAAGCAGAGTTTGAAAAACAGGTTTGCTTTTCTTCCTTGGCAGTCTATATGAGTAATAGAATATAGCAGTAAAAAAAAAAAACAAACTCTGTAGAAAATTCTGATAGGAAGAGACAGATAGCAGACCTCATTTGCCAGGTAGCCCATAATCCATGACAGAGCCTTTTTCACAGAAAGACAAATAAAAGTAAAACAATAAAGGAGTTAATATAGTGAGAAAATAAATCTTTGTTGCTCTACAAAATATATTTTCTAACACAATATATTGTGTCCTGTCAGATAGACTTTTATCAGCCCCTGCCTCACCAAACACTCACAAGTGTTTTTACGTTTATTCACTGGTTTTAGATAACATGTTTTTATTATCCTAGAAAAATTATATAAAAATAGGAAAATAATAAAAGGTAAATATATAATCTGTTATTCTTTTCATACAGTTGCATTTTATGTATATATATAACAAAATAAGTTATTTTGTCTGTTCTGAAGTATTTTAAGTTATCGGAAAATATATTTGTGATAACTAGTCACTTTTTTTTCTTTTTAAAACTTCATCTGATCTTCAAATTCACCTATTCTCCAAATTTTTTCTTCTCTTCTAAATACAATATTCCAACAGGTTTCAATTTATAGGGATAGTGAATCAAGGACCTGCAAAAAAACTTGATGGTGGGCCAGAAGAGCATAAAGACAACTCTCGGCTAGCTCAGGATTTTAGAGTCTGAGTAGAAATTGAGCTTTTTCTCACTGCATTTCTGTAAAATGCTTGCCAGAGCTTAGACTTCTGTAACATAAGATCAGTCGGACACAAACTAAATTTTGCAGAAACAGCTGCAGGTAATGGAAATGCAGTTGAGGATATACGTATCATTCCATATGTTCTTGGTGTTTGACCAGGTAGACACCTCAATATGAGCTTTGTGAAAGGTCACTCTCTTGGATGTTCTCCAGGATGCACTGGCATCCACTGACAGCTGTTTGAGAAGTTAAATTTCACAGTCCATTAGTGTGCTACATCTGGAGGTCTTTATGTACATTCTACATAGCTCTATTCTTTGCAGTCTACAGATGGGGCTAGAATAAAACAAAAGAGGAAAGATCCTTGTTTTTCAGAATGAAAAAAGCAAGAAGGACTAGCAACTCACAGCCATCTTTATTTGGGACATAGGTTCTGGTAAATATTTTAGCATCATAGAGACCAGGAAGAAATAGCGATTTTTAATTAAAAAAAACCCAAACAAACAACACAAACCCCCCAAAAATGTTTAAATCCCCTCAATATAGTCAATTACTTAAAATGGTGTGAAGAATAATATAGGAAATTGAAAGAACTCTGCTTTTGAGTCACTGTTCTGTAGTCAGGTCACTATGTAGTAGGTTCATAGTCTATTTGAATGCCCATGGAAAACATAAAACTGCCTCCATGTCAGTGCTCGAGCAGATTGTTCCCACTGGCTTGAGTGTGTATACTATTTGAGACTAGTTTTTTCCATCAACTAGTGGCAAGTGCCACTGAGCCCAGAGTGAAAAGCAACTCCAGTGTAAAGAACCAAATCCTTTCCAACTTACAGTATACACAGATGATAAATCTAGCTTACTTTCTAAAGACACAGTTATTTACCTTAACCTTATCTTGTTTGAGCAAAAACAACTCCACCCTACTTTTATTCATAAATGGAAAATTTTCAAAGATCTACCCTGATTTTGTTTTTAAAAATATAATTGTGAAAATATAAGCCAGCCATGATCCCCTTTTGGCAAAAATTTTAATGTTATCCCAGGTTGCATTAAGAGAAACTTTGCCAGCATGTCAAGGGAGATGATCCTTTCTCTCTGCTCAGCACTGGTAAGGCCAAATTCTGAGTTCTCTTCTGGGCTCTCCAGTGTAAGAGAGAAATGGACGTACTGGAGAGAATGCAGTAAAGGGCCACAAAGATAAAGGGACCAGAGCATCTCTCCTATGAGAAAAAGATCTAAGAAATGTGCAGCTGTACAGCCTAGAGAAGACTAAGAAGGAGTTCTCATCAATGTCTACAAATACTCAAAGGGAGGGTGTGTAGAGAACAGACCCAGTCTCTTTTCAGCAGTGCCCAGTGATAGTGCCAGAAGCAATGGGCACAAGCTGTATACAGCTGGTTCTGTCTCAAAACTTGAAAAAACTTTTTTCACTGTGAGAGTGGCTGCATACTAGCACAGCTTGCCCAGAGAAGTTGGGGAGTCTCCATGTGTGGAGAAATTCCAGACACATGTGGTCATGGTTCTGGCAACCAGTTCTATGTGACAATGCTTGGAACAGGGACATTGGACAAGATAACCTCCAGAGGGCTCTTTCAGACTAAGCCATTCTGTGATTCAATGAAACCACTATAGAGAAAACCTGTGTTCTGTATAGTAAAGACTGCAACCCAAGTCTACAAGAAATAGTACAACTATTTTAGCTATTACAATTAAAAAAAATACAAAAAATTCTCACAAACAAACCCAAACAAGGAAAAAAAAACCAACAAACCAAACAATTCAGTGTCACTATGTCAATCAAGTTATAAGTAAAATACAACTGTTACCATTTCAAATTTAACCCAGGGAGATAAATGCACTGTAAGAAAATGAATTTTCTTCTTTGAAGGCTCTTTGTTTTAAAAGGCCATCATTCAGAATCTTAATCAGTGTGAATCCATGCAATTCCCATTTTAAGGCATTTTTCTTAGATAATGTACAAGAAAAAGAGATTCAAACCAATAGAGCACATATGTCGTTCATGTTTGTCATGAAGACATGATAGGCTGAATACCAGTCTGAAGTCTGAAGCTGAAACTGATTCAATCAAGATTAACACTGAGTATATAGCTTCACTTGAAACTTGTGCCAAAACAGGTGTTGAAATTAGTTTCTTTAATGAAAACAGATACATTCAATAGTAGATTAGAAGCAGGCAAATAAAGACTAAAACCGAGAAGATACTTCAATTGGTTCAGTGAACTTCACTATAAACTAATCATAAAAAGAACAAAAATTATAGGATTATCATTTGAATGCTTAGCTTTATCTTTACCAAGAAACATGCTACTGAGGGCAATGACCAAATGATAATTTTTTTTTCAGTAATTTAATGCATGAAAAAGAATGCATACACGATGCTTACTTTATATGCACACTAGAAATTCTCAAAAATATATTGTAAAGCTTCTTTAAAGAGCCACTCAAGAAGTTCAGGTTTTTGTAAAAGACAGCATGTACTCCAAGTACCTTCCAGGTACAGCACTGACAGCATATTACAAACATGATCAGGAACAAAAATGATCATGGGATAGACTATCAGAAGACTCATTCTTACACTATCTTTTCTGAAGCCAAAAGATTTATAGCAAAAATGGTCTATCTCTTTGTGGGCATTATACCCTCAGTGCCCTGTAGAATATTTTCTTTCTTTGGTTTTGTCGGATTATTTTATCGAAAATATACAAAGTTAAAACAATTTTCATGAGGCTTAATGCAAGGTCTGCTTCCTAAGTAGTAATCTGAGAGAATGATTTTTTACAACTGCCACTAGATTTAAGCCTGGTATTGATCTCATCAGAGAATAATTTAGGACAATATCTGAACAAATAAGTTGAAAACAGCTATTACATACTTAGGGAGAGATTCAATGACTCAGATACTATGAAAAGACTGAGAAACATTTCAAAATAATTAAGCTTCAAAAATGAGGCCCCTTCAAAAGATGTAGTAGTTACTAGCCATCCATTTCATACAAGTAAAATATTAACCTTAAAAATACAATAAATCTGAGTTTTGTCTGTTGGAAAGGAAAGAAAAAGCAGGTAAGAACCATAGCAACTGAAAGGACAGGCTAGCAGTAAACCATTGATTTATTTCTGTATGTAAAATAATCCTGATAGCAAAGATTATTTTACTATAAAAGTCTTATACTACACATAAGTAAATTTATCTCTGAAGATTAGACTGTCAAATAGGAAACTTTTTATAGTCACATTTACAATGTAAGGCTTGTTGACTATACCCTGCTAAGTGAATGGAAAAGTAAGCACTGACTTGTACAGAAGCAGGATTAAGCTGTAGTACTTGAGGCAATATGTACCATTTCTGTGGGGATAATTCAAGTGGCACATTATAATAGCAGGGGGAAAACAAATTCTTCACTGAGCTTTGCTGTAGGCCTGTGTGGTTCATTTAAATGTAGCACAACTCTAGCTCTTATAATATGTGTTCCAAAATAAAGTAGGGCATTGGTTCAGAGTGAAGCTAAAATGTTTGTCATGTGAATTGTAAACAACAAGCAGCAAGAAGAAAAATATAATGGAAGCAAAATCACACATCTCCACACTCTATTCTTGCTGCAAAAATTTAGTTCAAGCAGCAAAATCACTCACTTTAAACAATGGAGACTATCTAATAGAAACAGCACATATTAATGCTGTCAGTGTGACAGATGGTTCTGCAGTACATAATAAAGTAAAAGACATTTTGACGAGAAAGAAGATGTATCTAATAATTTGCAAATCAGAATCCCAGCAGCACAGCAAGGGGAAGATAACTGAGTGCACTTTATGTTGGTGCATCTTTAGTGCTTCACATTTCAAGGCAATAAAGGAATAGAGGTGAATACAAGTACTTGGAGAACTGAAAGGGGAAACAAAAAGAAAAGTTTATCTGCTGCTAGTGATATACATTGTAGCAGATTTTGGGTTGAAAAAATAATTCTAAATTTCTAAATAGCTCCATATTATCTGTATGCAGTTATAGGTACACAGTGAAAATATTTGAATGGGTAACTTTATTCTAAAAAAAATCTTTAAAGTTGATACATATATAAAGTATATATATACATATATAAAGGTTCCAAGTTAGGATCAAATAAATTTAAAATATGCTTTATTACAAGAATTTCTGTGTCTAACACTGTTTGTTTTAATTTACAATGTATACAGAGATTCTCAAGATTTTTTAATTAGTGTTATCTCCAAAGGAAATCACTTCCCCTAAAATACCAGATAGAATAAATTATATTTTCAGATAACTAGAAAGGGTTACAGTTAGTATATATTTTGTCTGTGATATATTTCCTGAAGATATCAATTTGTACTAATATTTAGTAAGTTTAATGGAGTTCTATTCAACAGAATTGTTTGCAGACTAATCACTGAGACTCAAGAGAAACAGGCAATAATAACTAATGTTCTCTTAGCATTTTTGACATGTATATTGTTTTGTCCATAGACCTGTACAGGTATCTTGTTATGAACATCTGCTATGGATATGGTCGTGAAAAAGGGTCAGATCAATGAATTTGGCTTTTATCCTAGAAAAAAAAGAACAAAAGGGATCAGAGAAGCTCAATGAAGTATTTATTTTTTTTTTTTAAATTGTGTGTGTATATACATGTATCAAAAAAAAATCAGTGTTGGCAGTTGTACAACAGTACAGAGGTAAAAAATGCATAACCTTAGAAGAAGACAGAAACAGCTGCTACTGAGTTTCTGAATGGTGTGTACAGCTCTCAGAAAGATTTATGTTGACATCTGAGACTGCGAATTTCCATTAGTCAGACACAGGGACACAACTCTCATTTACTCTCCATAAAAATGTATGAGTCCTGCTAAAGGCATTTCATGTATCATAAGGATATGGGATAAAGGTGCTCTGAGAATTACTGCTCACTTGACCATTTTATGATTACAAACTAATGGCAATTGTAAGGCTGTAAACTTGTAGTTACATTAAGTAATTTATAAGCTGAACATTATGAAGTGCTGCTCTATCAAGCCTGACAAAAAGGTAGAGATGGTGTATCTCTACCCTTTGCAAAATATTCAAGTCAAGATGTCAAGAAACATGTACTTGAAGTTAGGTCTCTTAGATTACATTTGGTCACTATATAAATGCACATGAAGTTATTAAGTTAAGCCTCTAGGATCCAGGCCTCTATGCATATATAGACAACAGAGGTGACCCATGGATTTTTTGTGAAGACAAATAGTTTTCTCACAATATCCTCAGAAAAAGAGAAAAATAGATGGCACTACAATGTGTAATGTAAAATAATATAAAAATGTATTGGGTTTGTATGGGCAGGTTTTGCTAGCCATGAAAGTTATAGGGGTGGCTGCTGTGAGTAGCTGCCAGAATCATCCTCCATGACTGGGAGAGCCAATCTCAGGAGCTCCAAGACTACTGTAGGCCAAGGCTGGCCAATTAGAAATCATGGTAATGCCTCTGTGAGAACATATTTAATAAGAAAAAGTTGTTGCTCAGATGTAATTGCGGCCAGAGAAGAGTGGGGTGAGAACATGGAAGGAACAGCTTTGCAAAGACCAAGGTAAGTGCAGAGGAAGGGCAGGAGATGCTCCAAGTGCCAGAGCTGAGATTCCCCTGCAGCCTGTGGTGCAGCCCGTGGTGGGGCAGCTGTGCCCCTGCAGCCCATGGAGGGCTGCAGGGATGCTGAGATCCACCTGCAGCCCTTGGAGGAGACCCACACTGGAGCAGGTGGATTCCTGAGAGGAGACTGTGAGCCTGTGAGAGGCCCTTGATGGTCTTGGCAGGGACCTGCAGACCTGTGAAGAGAGGAGCTCACAGTGGAGTTGCCTGTCCTTGAAGGACTGCACCCCATGGAAGAGTGACCCACATTGCATCAGTCTGTGGAGAACTATTGCCTGTGAGATGGACTCACATTGGAGAGGTTCATGGAGAACTATGTCCTGTGGGAAGAACCCCATATTGGAGCAGGCAAATGACTCCTCTCCCTAATCATCAGCAGAAACAACCTGTAACGAAATGACTTTAATCCCCATTCCCTGTCTCCTGGCACCACCAGGGAAGATGGTAGAGCTGGGAAGGAGGAAGAGGTGCAAGGAAGGTTTTTTGACTTCTCATTATCCTGCTCTTATCTTGTTTGCTATAAATTAAATTAATATCTCTAATTTGAGTCTGGTTTGCCTGTGGAAATATTTGATGAATGATCTCTCCCAGTCATTACCTCAACCTGAGAACCCAGAACCTTCTCTCTCCTGTCCATTTTTTGGAGGGGAGTGATAAGAGAGGCTTTGGTGGGTATGACATCCATCCAGAATCAACCCACTACAAGAAAGTACATACTAATTAGATTTAAGTGACTAAGTTTTGAGGATAGTCTTGTGAGACAAGTGGCATAGATACAATGAAAAGAAAATTTAAAACAAGAGCTTGCCAGTTCCATTTGACAGTATGTATAAGGTTGGTGGAACTATCTAATTTTAATTAATTTTTTCAAGTAATCTATTTTCGGACATCAGAATTTTTGGAGCTAGGAATTAATACTCTGGTAAGTCAGAAATGCAGTAAAAATAGTTACATACAGTCAGGTTCAAAGCTTTGCTGGAGTTTGTATAGACAGCTGCTGTTTTGGCTTTATTAATTTAGTTCCTAGTAGCTGTTATGGTGCTACATTTTGGATTATTGCTGAGCAGCTTGCATAGCTTCGGGGCCTTTTCTGTTCCCACAAGGGCACAGGCTGAGGATGCACAAGTAGTTGGGAGAGGACACAGCTGGGACTGCTGCCCCAAACTGACCAAAGGGATATCCCTAACCGTATGGCATCATGCTCAGCAGTGACAGTTATGGGAAGAGGAGGAGAAGGATATTTGGAGTGATGACGTTTGTCTTCCCATGTCATTGTTACATGTCACTGACCCCTGCTTTCCTGGATATGGCTGAACACCTGCCTGCCCATGGGAAGTGGTGAATGAATTATTTTGTTTTCTTTTTTTGTGTGTGAAGCTTTGTTTTCGCCATTAAACAGACTATCTCAACACACAAGTTTTCACAGTTCTACCCTTTCATTTCTCTTGCTGTCCTAACCCAGAGCAGTGAGAGCCACTGAATGAGGCTCAGCTGCCTGCAGGAACTAACAGGCAGAAGTTACAACAAAGTATTCTTCTCCAGCAAGCATTAATTAATTTTCAATGGTCTGCTTTTTCATTTAAATTTACTATGATGCATAGAGGTATGTAAAATAAATAGCAGAAAAGCTATCCTTGAAAATGTGTCCATCAGCCTTTAGTAATTTGTAGTACATGATACTAATTTATTTTTTGCTAATGAGTGAGATAAATCCAGTCAGAATCAATGATTTTTTCAGTCATCAGATTTTACACACTGCATGGAATTAGCTAGTTTCATGACTAAACATCTGTCTATTGCTGATCACTGTTTCTAAAGCAACAGTCTTTATCATTAATATTTTTTCCCATTTGTGGAATAGAACTGTTATTTGATTATCTTTTTTTGTGGTATTTCAAATATAAAATTACCTGGATACATTGCCTTTTTTTTTTTTTTTTTTTTTCAGGATTTAGTAGAGCTGATGCCAGCATTCTGTATTATTCTGTATTAATCTGTATTATTCTGTATAATCAAGAATACAATGATCCAGAAATAATCTTACAATACATGAAATAATCTTTCAAGACACTGAAGCATGCCAGTCAGTGGATAACAGCAGCAGCACACAAAAACTCTCACAAAGAGATGAATACTTTTGCCAAAGAAACCAATCAAACTTGAAAAATAGGAATTAAGCTGAGAAAAAGGTAACATTAGAACCATAAAAATATTACATCTCTAAAGAACTGGTTGGTCTATGCAGAAAAGTACTTTCTCTCCTAGCTGGAAAAGTTAGTTTTGCACAGTACCATGTGACAAGTTTTAAGCTTAAATATCAAATGGTAATATGTGTATTTTAACTCTTTGCATCCTGGACTTCAATAAAGAAACCAAATTAGAGTATATGTTGAGAAAAATACTAATATATGGTACTTGACATCTTCATCAACTATTCCATACTTGTGCTAAAGGAAGAACTTTAAGAAACTAGCTACATGAAGAAATCATGATTAAGTAATATCCAGAACTGCTGCTCATAAGACTTAAACTTCGAATTGTGTAGAGATGTTCCCAATATTAAACATAGATTTTTTTATTTCTAGATAATTTAATCTCTACAGCATCTGATTTAAAATTCTGACTGTAGTTCTAAATATGCTTTTAAGCTTTCTGTTGTCATCAATAAAACATCAAAAGTAAGCACTTGCAGCCACATACTCTTTCCACCACATATATACAAACAATTCTGGAGTAGTTTTAATGATGATAGGGTGAAACATAGTTCAGTTAAGGGTCAGGTCATTTAAATGGGCAGTTAGGAGTTAATGAACTGAAAAATTCTACAGATAATGAGCAATTCTGAAAGTTATTCCAAAGTTATCTAATGTGATGGTCATAACAATGAAAGTGATGGCACTAAATGTGTGAGACTAAAAATAATTTCAAATCTGAAATTGTGGAGAAAAAATAGAGAAAAGATAAGAAAAAAATAGAAAGAAATCAGCTTAAAGTACTACTTCCAAGGTATCCTTAAATAGAGGAAATAAAGCAAGCTTTTAACACTGGAGATGTTTGCATCATGGAGAGGTTTGTGAAAATGTTTGGGCTTAGGATATACAACTGTGTTGAAAATCTAGAACTAAGACAACAAAATAATTATTCACTTGATCTACATTAGAGGAGAAAAGTGAAAACCACTCATATACATACAAATTTACTGAACACCAAGCATCTAGTTCTACAGTAATGAAGAAGAAAGATAAGGAGATATCTGTCCAATATTTCTCCAATATTCAAGTGCTCAAGTCAGCTGAAAAGATGGATTGTCATTAAGTTGTGGGCCATGACATGCATGTGTGTTTTGACCTAGAAATATGGTTTGACTGCAGAAATATCATCCTACATTAACAGCAAGTGGATATTCAACATTAATTTCAAACAAGGTATTATGATAATTTCAGAGATTAATGAAAGAAAATACAATTTATTCTGTAATTAATAAAATGTGAATTTGGCAGAAGTACAACTATAACCCAGATACTGATTGAACAGAGCTATCTTGTCTTCAAATATAGGGAGATAATAAAAGGAACCACTAGATTTATGAAACAGATTAAATAAATATGAAATATCAAGTAAAATTAAAATATATTGATTTTGTGCTTTATTTAGCTTTGAATATGAATTTAACATTTTAAACTTAACAATTTAAGTTCAGTCTTCGAAGGAATATCTGCTTTTAATATATTAGGGCTAGCATTTCTTCACTTTTAATATTAGATGTTAAGCTGTTCTTTCAAAAACTTTTACCTGATACAGGATTCAGCAAGGAAATGCAAAAGGAGGAGCTGAATCATTTAGTCAATAAGAAAGAAAGAATTATTCAAAGACAGAATCTGAAATTAAATGCATCTGACCCACTCCCCATGATTCCTGTTTTTCAGAAAAGGAGACGAAAAGGATAAAGGTAAGCTGCAGTTTTTCTCAATACTACTTGTATAACTTTTTCAGTGGTGCCCTGTAGTATCATATTTGCCTCAACACAATATTTGTAAATATAAAAACACTAGAAAATACTCCAGGTACTTCAACAGCTTTTCTGGCCCTAGAGCTTAATCCAGTGTTTCAAAGGTTTCTTTGTACCCTAAAAGTTATCCTTAATAACTAATGACTTCTTTGGCTTTTATATCCCTGCAGAGGCAAATGATTTTTAGAAGAACTTAAGCTGGAGAGGAACTGACACTGAATTACCTGATCTTTTTTAGTCAGCAAAACAAAAGTATTAGAGTTCTCTTAATTTGCACTAAAAAATCCCTCACTTTTGGTTTAGGGTAATACTGTATCTCAGGGCACTTTATAATGAAAGGAAATATTTAATGTTTAATTTTAAAAAGACATATTAACAGAAAAAAGATTTATTAAGAATCAGAAAACATTCTTTTTTCTGTTTCTCTCTTCTACATATCTATTGTGTTTTCTAGTGTTTGTGTAATACTCCAAGGAGCTGGGGAGAAGGATGTGGGTTAGCATCAACACAGGAAGTAAGAACAGGCAGATATTTACTGTGACAGATCTATGTTTAGAACCTATGTGGTTCACTTTTCTTCTTAGAGATTTATTAAATATTTGAACATAGAACTGTGATGATTATTTGACGTGAGAAATTCATAACAGAATAATCCTCCAAAGAGTTGTGAGTAGATTAGCTTCTTAAAAATGAAACAGCAAAAAGATTCTATTAAGCATTGCTGATGCTATTATGTCTACTACTGTGACTGCTGGATACTGAAGCAGTACTTGCTTTTGTGGTTGCAGGTTTACCTGATCACCATGTAAATTAAGAGGGTGCACACCTAAAGTGTTGTTGTGAGTCCTGAAAGCAATGCTGCATAGTGGTACCAAAAACATGGGCATAATTTGAACTGCACAAACTTTAATAGTGGAAATAACTTATGACAAGATAAAATGTAGATTGGCAAAACTCCATATGAGCTCACCTAGTGCAAATGATCTCACATGAATTTTTGATAAAAGTGACCATACACTTTGAAGAAAATATGGAAATCAGCAGTGTTAAAATTTCAGCAACTCCCTTATTTGTGTGCTTCTTTTGCTGTTTCCATTTTCTTGAAAAAATTATTTCATAGCATTGCCAGTGATGATCCATGTCACAGAAAATGCCACAGTGGCAGTAACAAGTGCATATTCTAGTAGGAACATTCTTACTGTACTGATGGCTACTTCACACAGAAGGGAACTACTTAAATGTGAATGAATAAACATCAAAGACTAATAACACAGCAGGACTTGTTCTTTACACCACCTTGTGTAGTTAAAAACTGCTATTTCATTATGCTAATCATTTAATTCCATCTGTTGAAATCCTGCCACATGTCTAACATAATGACAGAATTTGTACATCAGAGTGTCATTCACATGTCTACCATGTCTCAAATGTCTACCATGTCTATGAATTTCTTCCCATGGGTAATGCTATAGTTGTATAAAATAAACTGTAATGCATGTCAAAATGGTAGGTGAAACATACCAATGAAGCACCTATATATTTTTAGAAGAAGTGACACAATATCTTAAAAAAAATAAAAATAGGCCTGTGCCAGCTCTGTAGACTGCTGGCAGTTAGAGACAGGTGTCTCCTCCCCTCAGCAAGTAAAACTGCTCAGGCAACTCCTAAGCATTCCCAGTGCAACCTATGCTGCTGCTGCAGGTGCTGCTTTGGCAGCACTGTAAGCTTAGCTCTTAAAAATGTATTTACTCAGTTATCAATTTGTCAGATGGCCAACTTTATTCCTGAGGAGAGACAAAATGGCTGAGACCAAACTCTGAATGTTTTGCTAGCACAGATCCAATGAAAGTGTGGGGGGGGGAAAATCACATTTCCAACCAACACAACTAGGGGGACAAAGAAATCTATGTTATTCAAGAAGGCGGTATGTCTGGTGAAGAAAAAGTTCCTTTTGCAAGCAGTTATCTCTCCAGCAGAGGGTTTTATTGGTGTGATTATCCTAAAAATTCTCACAGTCTCTTCAGCCATGATACGTTGGGATTTTGTAAGACAAGAAAAAACAGCAGTTTTATTCTGCTTAACATTGAAGGCTGCTTCAAATAAATGTTATTAGAGTCAGAATAATTTCTAACAACAAAATTTGTCAGTTTAAATGAAAATGTTGATTTCCTTGATAACTTTGTCACATATGTACATGAACTTGTCCACAGAGAACATTCTTCCAGATTATCTATACAGAATGGTACAGATAGCTGATATTCTAAAGAGCAAAATTTCAGCTGTTCTGTATCCAAACTAAAGGTTTAAAGAGGTGATTTAAACATCAGTAAACTTTTAAACATTTTTTTCTTTATTAAAAAAAAAAGGAGAGGAATTTTTTTACATCTGTAGGTAGCGATAGGGCACAGGTTTAGTTTAGGTGTTAGGAAGAAATGCTTTACTCAGAGAATAGTGAGATCTGGAACAGGTTACCCAGAAAAGTTGTGGATGTCCCTTAACTGGAGGTTTCCTTCATAACATGAAGTTAACATTTGATCCTTGTAACCTTTTCTTAAAATTTCAAAATGAAAGTACATGTTCTTGTAGGTTTCTATGAGGTTGGATTGAACTCCCATCCTCTCCTCCCTGAATATCTGTACACTCAGGTTCTGTTAGAGGGAACAATTTGTCCCCCAAAGTTCAATACTGAATCCAGTATTGTTTAGTTTATTCATCAGTGACTTGGATGAAGGAGCACAGGCCTCCTCAGCAAGTTCACTAACAACACAAAGCTGGGAGGAGTGGCTGACACACTAGAGGGCTGTGCAGATTGTCACACTTGATTGACAAGCTGGAGAGATGGGCACAGAACTGTGTGAAACTCAACAGAGGCAAATGCAGGGCCCTGCCGCTGGGCAGCTCCACATGAAAATTAGGACAAAATTTTTTACTGGGCTGTGACTGAGCACTTGAATAGATAGGTTGTGGAGTCCCCTTCACTGGAAATATTTAAGAATCATCTGGGCACAATCCTGTGCCATGTGCTCTGGGATGACTCTGCTTGAGCAGTAAGGTTGGACCAGATGACCCTGTGTGACCCCTTTCAACCTGACCCATTCTGTGATTTACACCCTGACTTCTATTCTAACCCCCACAATGATAAGCGAAGAGGAGATATGCAGGAAGGGGTGGAAGGTTTGACAGTATATCAAGTGCTACTCCTGAATCAGGGAGGTGAAAGGATGCCGCCCACACCTAAGAAAGGATTTGTCCACTACAGGTCACAGGATACTTCCCTATGTGAGCAGAAAAATGGATCTTGTTGGAGACTGGAATTATGAAAAATATTTCCTTGCATGTTTAAGAGATTTTAAGATCTCTGACAAACAGTGTTTTTAACCTTTGTTCATGGAAAGAGGGCTTTTAGGCTCTGGAATGAAGCAGAGTTTTCAAGAGTGTGTATTAGACAGTAGAATAGTGTGTAGTTTTATCACAGGGTGAGAATTTTAGATATATGGGGTTTTTAGGATAGCAGACAGGTGAATGCAAGATGGAGGAAGCACATGGCTTTTGGCTTTCTTCGTCTTCCTCATCTGCTCCACATTCTGCAGTGAGATGGCACATTATAGTTGGCTTAGAGTCTAACCTTCTAACATAGATAATAGTTATTGGAGAAGTATTATAAATACTGATTACGTGGATTGTAGTATAAATATCCACACCACCCTGAAGGTGGGAGCATTAAGCACTGGCATTTGGTCTTTCGGGGTTTGTGCCTTGAATTGACCTGCAATGAAGAGCTCTGCAGATCAGGAACAAAACATAATGATAAGAAATAATAAACTATGAAGAAAACATTAGAAGAGAGACAACTCGCCCTTTCCTTCAAGATCTCTAGCCGAGGATAACAAAATTGTACATTCTCGGGTCAGCAGTAAACAGACAGCCAGCTGAGATGCACAAAAAAGATATTTTTATAAACCCAAGAGGATCTGAACAGTATATAATTTATGTGGGCATTCTAGCACCATTATGCTAGCTTCTTAACTCAGAACATGGCTGTGAGATGTATTTCGTGTAGCGTTTTCTTACTATTTGTAAAAGTTTGGATTTATTGTGGGCTTTTTTTGCAAGTCTGTGTGTAACACATAAGTCTCAATAGACTGATGCTGCTACATTTTATACAAAGTGCTATATTGTACTTCCCATAGCTTTATTAATTGCTGTGCTTTCACTTTCAGTTTATGTTGTTTCTGAACAAGTGCAAGGCTCAGAGTGGGGCCTATGCTTAATAACTTCAAAGAGCTGCCTCTAGAACATTCAGTGAGTAAACAATCTAAGTTAATAAAATGTATAAATAGAAAATGTAATTTAATTGTAAATGTAGGTAATGCATGAGCAAACTGTTGAGTGCAGAATAGATGCATGGAGATACTAAATGCTTTCAGAGAAGTACCCAATATTCAATAATGCTTCTTTTGGCTGAAATTCAGTCTTTGATACCTCTTACAAACATATGATCGATCAGTGCTTGTAAGCCTTCAAGAAGTCTATTGAAGAGGCTTTGTCCTCTTGATTGGTGCTTTTTTCCTTTGACTATTCAGTATATTGTGTGAAGAATACAAAGTGAAACTAATAGGAACTTCTGAAAGAAACACAAGGATCTACCTTGCTTGGGGGAAACATCAATTCAAACTGGAAATAAAGACAAATGAAAATTATAACACAAATTTACAAACTTTAAGATTATTTAAAAAATTAAATATTGAATGTGTGTCATGTACATAGTGGGAAAGGTAAATGATAACAGTAATGGTGTCAAATACTTAGCTTTTAACATCCTCTTTCATACCACATATAACATAGGATCTTAGAATCAGAGAATGGCCTGGGTTTGAAGGGACCTCAAAGATTTGTGATCCCTTGCCAGGGGCAGGGACACATTTCATTAGACCAGAGTGTTCAGAGCTACATCCCACCTAGCTCTAAACATTTCTGAGGATGAGTCATCTACATCTCAAGGGAACCTGTTTCTGTACCCCATGACTGTCACAGTCAAGATTTTTTTACCTAATATATAATTTAAATCTACCCTCTTTACAGTTTAAATCCACTCTTTCTTGTTCTGTCCTTACATGCTCTTGTAAAAAGCCCCTCTCCATCTTTCTTGTAGGCTCCCTTCAGGTCCTGGAAGGCCACAATTAGGTCTCCCCAAAGGCTTCTCTTTTCCAGGCTGAACAATCACAGCTCTCTAAGCCTTTCCTGATAGGATGGGTGCTTCATCCCTCTATCTACTTGGTGGGATCCTCTGGAGTCTGTCCAACAGGTTTATGTCCCTCCTGTGCTGGCAACCCCAGAGCTAGATGCAGAACTCCATCAGGGGTCTCACAAGAGTGGAACAGAGGGGAAGAATGACAATGTCACACTATTTCAAAGTTATTATAAATAAAATAAATAGTGACAGTAAACAGTGACATTGAAGAATATGAAGACATCTGCACTACCTTCAGTTTATGCTGTTATAGTTTAATGAAACATTTTCAATATCTACATTTTCAAAACTAAAAATCAGATGTTCTAAATTAAAGACTATATATATGTATATATATTCTGAACACCATTCAGAAGATGTCTAGTGCATCGTCTTCTGCCCACATATTCATAACAATGTACAGAAGTCATTAGTCACTATTTGCTTCAGAAATGAAATTAATTTTTACTATGTAAAGGCACATTTTTTTTTTTACTTCCAGTGATAAAGCTTAATATAATAATTTAAAACATATATATTAAACTCTGCTTATGCAGAGTATTTATTACTGGAAATGTAGATTATTCATTTATTTTTCCAGATAAGCACTTATTTTGCAGCAAAGCAGTGTGCATAAATAGGCATATATGTATGTGTGTATAAATATATATGTAGTCTTGCTGGTGTCAGTTTTCATCATGGGATTTTTCTGTAGGAATCATGAGAAAAGGAGATGTCTGAAATAATAGAGTAAAATCAAATATAGAATTCCTCCATTCCCTGCTAGCTATTGTTGGTCTTCTATTTGAAGGATGGATGCAGCTTGGAGAGGATTTTCTTTATTGTTTTGAAGCAGTTGGCTCTGAGTCTAAAGAAAATATCATGCTGAGCTACCAGGAGTTGTATTCATTCTCATTTGAAAGCAGGTCATGCATTCATCTTTGCTCTCTATTTCTGAATAATCTCAGCAATATGTGCCACACATGCTGCTTCAGCTCTCTGAAAGGACTCATACTGGTAGCATCCCTTCACACACTTAATTAGTGGTCCAGGCTTGTCTTCCTTTTACTTCAGATTCTAAGTTTGCTCACTTGCCACAATGAGGCCATTGCAAAGTCTGCCTATGTCATTAACTGATTTTTTTTCAGGTAGAAACACTCAGCATTTCCCTCAAAACAAAGGGAAAAATAGTATAATCACTGCTAATTCTGTTATTGCTTCTCAAAAGGTATCCACAGATTTGAATCAAAACCAAGTGAATTGTCAGCATAATACTCAACAACAGATTTAACAGGAGCTTCATTACTGAGAGCTCAATCTGGGAAGCTATTTAGATCCTATCCCCAAAGGTGTCTATTGTTCTGTATTAGTCAGTGACATACTCAATTTAGTTCCCAAAAAGCTCTCAAAATTAGGAAGCATTGATTTTTACTTTTAGGTCTTTTGTTTCTGTACTGTACATCAACCAAAGAGGAAAAAGAGAGTTAGCAGCAGTAAATGGTAATTTAGGTACATATGTTTAGTATATGGTACCCTATTCACACAGCTCTAAAGAATAAATTCAGTGAAGACAATGCAGATTGGAGGCCACTAAAGCATTACACAGACTACTCCATTTGTCTCAATTTGATTACATAATAATTACAACAGTGATAACCAACTAAGGTGAATTCTATTATTTGATCTCTTCTACTGATAGCAGTTCTGTGGGTATATACTGTGGGTATATCTATGCTTGTGACTGAACTACAAGAGAAAGCTCATGTTACTGATTTTACCACTCTATCCAAGTAAAACATTCAAAAATTTGAGGTGATCCAGCTGGGTCTCACAGTGTGTGAAATTAACCGTTTCTAGGTTCTACAACCTCTAAAATGTTTAGCACACTAGCTGTTGGAGGCAACCTAGAGAAGACTGTGAAGACAGAAATGAAGGAGACATTAAGACTAAACAAATGCTTCTGGAAGACATGCCTTGGAGCAGCCTCTTTCCAAGCACATCTATTTAACATTTCATGAAATAAGTGTCAGAGAAAAATCAAACAAACAAGCAAACAAAATCAACAAAAACAAACAAGAAAAACAAAATTAGAAACCAAAACAAAATCACCCAAAAACTAGCAAAATAAGCAGTGTCTGTCAGACTTCAAAACAGAATAATAGATTCTTTTATGGGATCTTATAGGAATTATTATCCATAAATGCAAGGAAAATAGTAACTCACAAAATACACTTTTCCATTAAGTGGCATGCTACCATGATCAGTCATCTGGATTGACTTCATTTGCTGTTCACTAACCAATAGGACAAAGGTAGACAAACTGTGCAGCTGCTATAAGAGAATAATTTATATGCTGATGTATAAGGGTTATTGCTACCATGCTGTCAAGGGTTCAGTTCAATTTCCTGGACAATGCACCAAAGTCATGGTTTCCATTGGAAACACCAATTTTGTGTCATAGCTTTGGTTTGCAAATTTGAAATTCTCAATCAAGAGTAAAGCAGGCTTAAGCTTGAAAGTAACAAAATTTTATTACCTAACATTAAAAGGAGAAAGAATAAAACAAGAATCAGAATTAAACCTTCAGAACACTCCCCCTTCCTCCCCATATTCTCTTTTCATTCTGACAATGTACAGAAAACAACACTCAGAAATCTGTCAGTTTTCCACTCTAAAATAATCTTTCTGCAGTTCACTTAGGGAAGAAAGCACCTCTTGTTTGCTATGGAAAATTCCCCCACAAGAAAACAGTTCCCTCGTGGTTTCATTCTACACACAGCAGCTGCCCAGAAGATCCACCTTGTGAAGCTCCTCCCATGTGCACAATTCTTTACAAATGCGCCTCTGGGCCATATCAACGTATGGGGGTTTTAATTTTTTTTTTTTAAAGATAGACTGCTTAAACCAAAGGTTCTGTTTATCTATCTTTAAGACATCTTTATCTTGAGGAAAAGAGATTTCTTCTTCTCTTGGGGGCAAAAAAAAAAGTCTCTATCACATCATCTCTCTGTTCAAATTTCTCATGGAAGCACAGCCACTTCAACCTTGGCTCACTTTAACACTGCGTGCCTTAGCTCAGGTTTACAATTTGAACTTCCTATTTTCCCATACTTCTCTATGGTTTAAAGGAAATATCTCAATATATTACAGTCAATTACCATAGCTTACAAGAGATTTTCAGCTTGAAAAGCAACTCCCTGTACTCTTTCCATTTAAGACAATCACAAATCATTTCTTTGCTGACTTTAATATCTTCAAGTTGGTCTCTCTACATGTCTTCCCTTTTGTCCATTCAGGAGGAAGGGAGGCCTGGAGGTCTCTTCAGTGCAATAAAAGAGTTAACAAAGACAGCAGCCAGCCAGGGCAGTCAGGTGCTGCATTTGTGCCAGGATCTTTGCCAGACCCATAGCAGTCTATGGTGTCAGATTTCAAACCTGAGAAGTGGAGGAGATTTCAGAGACTTGAGCTCAAAGGCAGCTGCTGCAGGTCCAATTTACAGCTGGAGGGAAATGAGATACTGTCCTTTCTCCACCCTTCGGTTTTATCAGGGTGGGCCTGGTCCCAAAGCAAATTGCCATCTGGGCCGGCATGGCTTCTCCTCCCCTCACTGCCCAGAAAGCCATGGGCTGAGTCTGGCAGGGTTAAAGCAGTGGCAGAGCCCAGCCCAGGCCAGCAGAACAGGGCTCCGTGTGGGCAGATGTTATCAAACACAGCCCAGCCCTACCTTGGCCCACATGGCCTCTCCTTCCTCCCCCCATTTGGCCCAAGGCTGAGGAGAGAAGGTCTTTTCTCCCTGAATGATGGAACAAAAAAGAGAGCTTCCTGGGTTTTGTTTGGTCTTGAAATGTACTCATTTCAAGTACATTCTTCCAGAGACAAAATGCCTTCTAATTGGTCTGTCTCAAAGCCAGCTAGCTCACTTCCATGGGGCTGGTCAAACAACCACACACGTAGTAAAGACTGTCAATTTTTAAAAAGTGTGTACCTGAAGTTTCCTAACTATTTCAGTGTAAAGGAAGGAATTAGCAATGAAAATAGGTACTTCTCTATTGTGCTTG
This sequence comes from Certhia americana, assembly GCA_018697195.1. Lineage (NCBI taxonomy): Eukaryota > Metazoa > Chordata > Aves > Passeriformes > Certhiidae > Certhia > Certhia americana. The sequence continues at coordinate 24,981,716 of CM031859.1, forward strand.
TATCAGTGGTCAGCCACCCACAGTAAATTAAGAAAAGCAAAGGTAATTTGTGAGGAAAATATAATGGCTGTTTTCATACTTATAAGAACATAAAAACTAAAGGTGTCAGTGGCCTTGGGTGATTTATTAGCTGGAAGAAGATTAATATTAAGTTTACCTTTAAGAAGATAAAGTGGAATGGAAGACAGCACAATATAGGCCAATTATCTTTATCTCTGTCCCTGGAAAGGTCATGGGCAAGGTTTCTTGGAACCCATTTCCAAACTTATAAAGAACAGAAAGTTAATCAGGGGTATTTAACAAGTAATTATGAGCTCCTGATCCGCTCCTTGTTAGACTTACGGTCTCAACCCAAGAGACCGTAGCTTTTTTCCAGCTTCTTTGGACATGCTCCAGACCTTCGCTGTCTTTTTTGTTATCAGGGGCCTAAAACTGAATGCAGAATTCAAGGTGCAACCTCACCAGCTGAGTACGTGGCAATGACCCCTTCCTAATCCTGCTGCCATGCTGCTTTTGATACAAGTCAAGATGCCATTGACCTGGTTTAGTGTTCAGCTGGCCATCAATCAGCACTTCCAATTCCTTTTTCACCAGGCAATTCCTTACCTTAACAGCTGTAGCTACTGTTAAAGACTGAGGCAAAGAAGGTACCAAGTACCTCAGCTTTGTGTTCCTTTATTTCCACTGTTTGCACCCTTGCATCCAATGATGTAGAAAGGTTCTCCTTATCCCTCCTTTTGTTGCTAATGTATTTATAGAAATAATGGTTTTTATGCCACTAGGAAGATAAAGTTTTATTTGAGCTTTGGTGCTTTCAATTTTCTGCCTGCATAACCTCACCACATAGAAAATCATAGAATGGTTTGAGTTGGAAGGGCTCCTTGAAGATCATTTAGTTCCACCCCCCCGCTATGGACAGGGAGACTTTGAACTAGACTAGGTAGACATCCTTGAAAGTCTTCCTGAGTTGCCTGCCCCTACTAATAAAGGCCACTAAAGGTCACAAACGCTCCTCTTTTTTTTTCCTGAGTTCCAACCATAGCTCTCTGTTGATCCAATGTGATCTTCAGTCCTAGCACGTCTTACAGTGCACACACAGTTATGAGACAGTCTATCCATTTTATTAAGATTTTGAATAAAAATGGAAAGTTTTCATTTCTCCAAAGCAGGTGAAAATAATATTTGTTGCCAATATTGGCATTAATAGAATTTCTTCCCACTATCTAATTTCTATTTTGTCATTCAACCAGACTGTACCAGAAAAATTCTCAACAGTGCCTAATGTACTGTGTCTGGTAGCCTTCCCATTGGAGAGAATTTAAGGAAACAAGATTGCTGTAGATTGCTGGGATTACTTACCAGTAAGTTATAAATTTGATTTCTCAGTTCAAACTGTTTTAGTTTGCCAAACCTGGCAAGACCTAGAGTGATAAACAGATGCTTCTCATTTTTGCCCAGGTGCCTGAAACCTCTCTAGAGAATGTATTACAATGATACAACTTGGGCATTGCACAAGGTTTATAGCATACTGTTTTTCTAAAAGTTTTCCATTCTAAGCTAACTTCAGTGCTCATATTGCCAATGTAGTGCCTAGAGTGCCATCATAGTTTCTTAATCTAGCTAGCTGCAGATATTTAAAACTGCTGAGAGATTTACAAAACATAACACAGAACAAATGTTTTCACCAGTATGCAAGTAGAGTGGGAGAGAAAATTGGCCTGCACCTTACAATTGCACCTTAAGCCTTTTCTTAACCTTGGGTCAAACATAACTAAATAGATGGAAAGAATGAAAATAGGAGACACCTGTTTGCTGATGAAGAAAATATCAAAAATAGTCAAAGAATTGCTGATGACTGAAGTCTATTCACTCTTTTTTGGCCATTTTCACATGTGATTATTTTTAGTTTTTATTACCCTTTCCAAATTAGTTTAATATTGATAATAAAAAATAAATATTTTCATTCCAACAGACCACTGGCAGTGAAGAATTATGTTTTCTGGTCTTTTGATAGCTTTGCAATTAACTACTGTTAATTCCTCTACATTTACTTGAAAAACTGTTTCCTGAAGTCTTTCTGTTCTCTTTATTTATTACTTGAGAGAAAACAGCAATTATATTTCTTATTGTAAGGCCATCACAAGAAGATTGTTGATGAGAAAATGAGAAAAATAATAGGAATACTTAGTAGGAACCAAAGTACCTAGTATCTGAAGAACATATTCTGTAGTGTTTACTGAGAAGACAGAGCACCTGCAATCATGCAGGAAACAGTGTTTCAGAGACACCTATACAGAATGACTTACACTTGCTTTGAAGTTCTGGAAGAGATCAAAACAAGGAGACATATAAAGTAAAGCACATGTCTTACACAACATTATTAGAGATGAACAGATGAATAATTTTTAATGGTAGACTTGTGAAGGAATTTTGAAAGTCTTTGAAATTTAAAGGATACAGAATTGTCCATATTTAATGTAAAAATGTTTTAAAATAACCTTTATGAAAGATCTTGAGCTTATGTTTCAGGGCAATCATTGCCTCCAACCAGTTAAAGTGAGACCTATATGTTATGGTATAGATGAAGAGTTGGGGAGAAAAATATTTTTCTACTGAATTCCTTAGGCATTCATCTGAAGTCATTACAAGATCAGACACAGAACAAAATGAGGCTGAGGTCTGACACTAAATGGCAGTTCCTATGTTTCATTTCCTCTCCCCCAATTCTTTAACACAATAATGTGTACAAAGAACTATATTACAATATATATAATATATAATATTATAAAGTTATTGAAAATTATATCAACAATGAATGTAAACTTTTACTTCAATGCTCAAACCCTGAGGAAGATTATTTTACAAGGGTCATTCATCCTGTTTCCAGCATTAGTGTTTCCTAAGTTGTGGTTACTTCAGCATAAAGTAATTCAGGTGTACACTAAATTTGGAGACGTGGAGGAAAAAATAAATCTATAGCTGGTACTACATGGCACTATGTACTACATTATCCTCTGAAGGGAAATGGCTATTCCCCCTGGGCTGAGCTCCCACTAAAAGCACCTAATTCACCAGCGCAGATGAATAGAACCTGGGTGAATGCTATTCTTTAATTGTGTCCTACAGAACTGAAATTGAGATTTTTCAGCATGAAATCTTCAGGAAATATACACAGTTTATTACACTTAAGAGAAATTCTAAGAATTACACCATGTGTCACATTCAGGAATAGAACACAATGCCATATATATTTTTTAAAATTTGAGTAATATAAATAATATTGGTAATTACTGAAGGATTTTAGGATAAAAATTATCCTTTTAGTATTACTACTCAGTCAGATGGACTTATTTATACTTATTTATAAATATATAGTAAAAATTCTAAGGTAGTAACTAATCATATTCAAGCATATTGGCATATACACGAGCTTGTAAAAAATTGTATGCCTCCCCTGGAGACTAATTATGAAATGTCCATTTTCAATGATACTTAGATAGAAACTGAACTTAGATAGAAACACCATTATTATTATTATTATTATTATGGGCTTTAAAAATTACCAGTTTACCTGGATAATACCCTCTTTTTTTCCCTTTCTTTTTCCCTTGTCTATGCCCTTGCCCATCTCTACAAAGTATCAGTTTATACATCTGAAAGAAAATGGGAGCTTGCTCTTTAAAAAAAGAAATAAAATTTAAAAATTCTCTAAATTTTTCAGACCTGCTTCATTTCCTCAGCTTTTTAAATGCAGGCTACAGTAAAATAAAATAGCCGTAAGCTACCCTGTAACTTTTTCAATAAATGCCCTTTAAAAAACAAAACTCAATCAATCAATCAATCAAATAAAAACTGCAGAAATTCTGTTGTTGTAAGCAATGACCTGAAATAGACTGGCTTTCAAATTCTCTGTGCTACCAAGGTCAATGGACAAGTAAATGCCATTTAGAAAAAGCCTTTTTTATACAGAAAAGTTGAAATGGTAATACTTCTATCTTGGCCTTAAAATAAGAATTAATATTTTCCATTGCTTTTTTATATTTCTTGTAACTATTTTTCTTGTAAAAAGTAAGCATATACATTTAATTATTAAAAAATACTCTCAATGATTCTAGTACACTGTTATCATGTAGTCCGAGTTAGCAGATTTCATATGAAGAACAGCCTTTTTTCTCAAATTGAGGGCGGTCACTCAAGATGCAAGGTAGTAAATTTCTTATGTTTGCAAAATGTCAGCAGGTTTGAACTCTGAAAAACACTAAAGGGATTTTAAACAACAAAATATTAAACATTGCCAACTGTCACAGTACATGACTTGTTAATTTAATATAACCAAGTAATCTTATTTTTAAGTGATGTAAATTCTCATAGGTTTGTTGCTGCTTTTGTAAACAGTCATTATAAAGTGCTCAGTCAGTTTACTCTTAGCAGTATATTTGTCATTTTTCAACATGTGCTTAGAATATACATCTTAGAGAGGAAAAAAAAGAATGCCACAAACATCACAAAGGTTTGAAGATTAACAGCAAAAATATCAATAATGGCATGTCTTTGAACCACTTGTGTAACATGTTTCAGTATTCCACATGGTATTCTGAATAAATAAGCAGCATATTATTTCTTAAAGCACTGTGAAATATTAAATCTTTTTCAAGGTCTTGGATTTTAGTTACGCATTCATGTTGTGGGTAAGTTTGAATTAAATATTCTCTGTATATGACTAGAAAAAAACAAAATGTTCTGTTACAGGTACATTCCCACCTGTTCAGTCCCTGAATCTTGTATAATGAGGATGTGAATGTGATTCCCATTAGCTATTTTTATTTGGCTTCTGTATCATAAAGTCACAAAACAACTTAGTTATAAAAACAAAACCAAAACCCCAAACCAATACATACATCGGGTAGATGCATCCTGTGTCTTTTCAGGCAATGAATTTTTAAAAGGTTTGCTTAAAAAATAGAATATAACAATTGGCAATAGCTATTCAGATGTAAGATTTAAAATGGTTTTATTCTGGGACTGGGCAGATGGGTGATTTGTATTAGATTTGTGTTTTGCTTTTGGGTGTGTTTTTATTCCTACTAGATTTTAGTGCCTCATTTCCAGACACTGCTGTCTGCATTTTTGTACACAATGCTAATTCTCTAGCAGATTGCACTTTACTGTTGAATTTTAGAATGGTAAAACAATAAGGAGAGTGGGTAATTTTAACTAGATGAAGTGCTGCCATTGTAAATATTACTAGTAAAGGCTGAAAAAATAGCATGCATTTATTAAAATAAATAAATAAATATAGTCATGTTTGGGATATGTTTCTTAATGCCTTGCCTTTCTTCGTGCTCCACTTTTACAGCTTCTAGCCATCTTCAATCTTCTGTATCTCCCTTTTCTTATTTTATTGCTAAATATTGCAGTGGGTATTTAAAATTGCTTGATATGTTTGAATATCAAACCATATAGTCCACTTGAGTGACAGAATGATAATTTTTTCTTTGCCCAGAAGCTCTAGGAGACAGGTATTCCATCAGGCATATTGTACACATTCAGCATCTTTAGATACATTATTTGTTAGGTTTACATACTTATTCCAAGTCCTGTGACATTGACCTTCTGGTTAATTTGCTAACACAGGCACAATCCCTCTAAAATGGATCCGTTGCCTCCTTATCATCATGGTAGATTTCTTTACCCTTCATGCAACATCATACAAAAAGAGCAACATATCAATTGGATATTCTCCTCAAAAATACTTCTAAAATAAAATCATTTAGAGAACTTTATTTTTTTTAAACCTCATGTTAACCTTCTTTTGATTACAGTTCTGTTTATAGTTGAAAGTGTAGGGGTATGTTAACAGTTAGTAAATATAGTTTATTAAACTAATTGTTTATATTAGCAGCTATCAAATAAAGACTATGATGAGCTTGTTCCTTTTCCTCTTATATGCTTGTCATGCAAGTAATAAAGATACAGGACATGATGTGTATTATACTATTTCATTTGATAGTGTTACAGTCAGCATTTTTCACATGAAGACACCAGAATTCGTCATTATAAAATGGATAAATAATGAGAAATTTTCATTAACATGATTTCCTATTCTTATTGATCTGACAGTAAGAATGAGATTTTAATTAAATGTGATGTAATGAAAAATCATGTATACACTTATTTATATGCATTTTATATATACATATATATAATGCACACAGTAGTATAGATGTGAAACATGCTAACTTTATCTAAATATTCTCCATGGAAACTACATTTTCATAATCTGCTAATTTAAGAATAATACTTAAACACCTGTGTTCCCTTTCCTCACAGCATCAGTGAAAAGTTAGTTGCCATTATGGGAGGAATAGAGAAGGAGAAAGAAAACTTGCCAATGTGTAAATCACAGAGTGGCCCATAGCCTGGATTCTGTGTGTACTTCTTGCCTTGTTGTGTTTGTAAAGGAAAAATAGTAATTAAAAGGCCTTGAAAAAGGGCAACAAAGATGACTGAAAGTTTGTGGTGGCTGCGGAAGGAAGAAGGACTGGGAAACAAGAAACCTTTACCTTAGAAAGGAAGAGGCATAGGGCAGTGTGGCAGTGGCCCACAAAAACAAGGAAAGCTTTTCTTGGAATCATCTTTTTATTCCTTTTTTCTACACTAGATGTGAGATAAAGCTGGAAACAGCAGTGGTTACAATTTTAAAAAGGGAGATATTTTTCCATGCAACAGGTGAGACCTGTGGGTCAGTTTGCTGACCATATATGCTGTGCATATTGTCACAGAACAGCTGATATGGTCAGGAATCTATGGAGAATGCCTTGTCAAATCCCCCTCCTAAGAGGAAAAGTTTATATATGTTCAAGGGAAGATGATGTAAGAAGAGAGTCACTGACTTCTACTGAACAAATCAAAACAGGCTCAGGAAAATCCCCATTTGAGAGAACATTGAATACTGGAAGACAATGTGCACATTTCATATTTTTTCCTGGCAATCCCCTTATGGCCACTGCTAGAAATAGAATACAGGGTTATATGGTTCTTTGATTGAATCCATACACACTTTCTTCTGTTTTCATGTAACTTAATATAAATAAACAGTAAAATATTCATGCTTCACTAAGTATAAAGAAATAGGCAGTCAATTATGAAATCAGCAGAATCCATCTTGTTATCTGCTATCTTTATATCTATCATATAAATGGAGTGGCATCTGTTCTCATAGATGAAACAGAGTGTACTCTGTACATATTCACAGCTCATACAAACATGAGAACCTACTGTTTTACGACCTTCCAGTTTTAAGAGATTCTAATGGTCCAATGAAGTTGCTTCTTCCATGTAAAAACTGACTTGCTTCTTATATTTATTTCAGTGCACTGAGGGACTTGGATGCATAGCTCTGCGTAATGTGTACTCTACAGCTTTGGTCAGACCTTGCAAGCTGTCTTTCACCATCTAAATGAAATGAAGCTTTTCAGTTAGCAACCTTCCATCAGAAGCATGCTTTTTCTGTTAACCAGTGTACAAGACCTGAGCAAGCAACCTCAAAACAAATACTTTACTAGTAAGTCACTTTTTGAGTTGATGGGGGCACACAGCTGTGTAAACATTCCCCATGTTAAGCCTTTTAAAGTACAGGAGAACCTTTTATATGTTGCCTGGAGGTACAGTTGACATGAACAACTTCAAAGAATACTTCTATTTCCTTCGGGGCAAAAGACTGAATGTACTGCACTGATAAATTGTTTCTGTTTAAAAACACTTACCAAATTCTAAACAAGTTTGATACTGAAAAATATTTTTTTTGGTACAGTTGCATAGATTGCCCTACAAGACTGCATTTCTAGGGTCCCCACACAACGGTTTGCTTCATACTAGTAGTATATTGTTTACCTTATACAAGCTCTAAGACAAACAGTTCCACATTATGGTTTCATATCTTATATTCTGTCTGCATACCACAGTTACAGAATAATTTGTCTTCCAGACTCCAGCTTTTTGGTCAAACAGTCTCTCCATGCGTGAATATTTTTAATCCCTTTTCTAGATCCCTGTAGAGGTCCTAGCTAATAATGAGGACTGCCGCTCCTTGCTTAAACAGACCAAATTAGAACACATAGGAAACAAAATGATTTAAAATCTAAACTCTTCTTCCTTATAAGCAGAATAAAAGAATAGATAGGTAGATATCATAATGAATGCTTAAAAATAATTGCACTTTATTTGGAGGAAATGTAGAATAACTGCTATAATTGCTATTCTAGATTTTTTTCTGACTAAAATCTCATGAGCTGAAGGAAAAAAAAAAACCTTGGCTTTTTTTGATCATTAATTCTGTTGATCAAATATTCACTCTTACCTGTCTTGAGTATAAAATAATCTTGTAAAAATGCTGCCAAAAAAGGCTTCAGTTCTGAAAAAAAAATGTAGTCAAATACAATCCAAAAATTAGATTTAAAAAGCACCAGTCCTCTTTTGCAAATCAAAAGATAGGGTCAAACTTACTTGTGGTGCTACACATCTCTCAGACCCACAAACTTAGAACAATAAATTATGAAAAAAGATTGAAAAAGACAGAAGGACATCAGAGGTTTCCTCTGTTTTTCCTAAGAAACCACAATTACAAACCCTGTATGTGTTATAAAAAGCTGAAAAAGTACAATGAAGCTGTAATAATCAGGAACATAATCTAAGACAAGATCTTTCAGGACTATTGACATTTTTTTTCACCTGATCAGACTGAAAACACTACAGAGATAACTCTTCCAAGACACTATGACTTCTGAACCTAATCAGCGGAAAGTACCTGAAATGCACATTGGAAAAAGGCCAATGCAAGAATTAGTGGGGAAGAAAGATTTTTTTTATTATTATGCTAATATTTTGAAATCCCAAACTAAACATACTGAATGGTCTGGGACCCAAAGATGCAAAAGTAGAGATGAGCCAACTGTGGATTAAACACAATGAAAAATTTCAGAGTATTTTATGTAAACAGTTTCTCTTCCCCAGAATACTTGGAACATACCATGAAAAGGCTTTGGAATTTCTATGACATATTCATTATATCAATCAATCATGTGTATATTGGATTGAATTGTCTTCTGAAAGGCCCTCTAAGCCAATGTTATCTTTATTATCAATTTGCTGATTCATATAGTGTTTATTGTTGTGGCAGCCAGCACCTTTAATTGAGAAGACTGAAATACAAAGGAAGGTAGGTGGGCACCCTTTCAGATGGTAATCTGTTTCCTGAAGCACTGATTCAGTGGCAGTCTGCCCGGGATAGAACTAAATTACAACTCCCAGCATCCCTCTCATTTCCAATGAGTTGTTTTATTTTTAAACCAAGGGTTTGAAGACAGAAAGATATTTCAGATAACACACAATTCAAGGACTATCCCAAAGGGTATTTTTCATATTCATTTCAGGAAGAAGCCTGTAGGGTAGTTCATGTAATTGATTCACACATAATTCAAGGCAAGTTGAAGTGTTCATTGTACTTCTGAGTAAAATTCCACATATATCATAGCTGAAGCTGGCCATGGTGCTCACAGTTAAGGCAGCCTGACACTTGCCCATTACTGTACCATTTTCACTACTTCCTATTTTCTAATGTACCAGCCACAAAATTGAAACATCCCATGACATATCCCCAAAACAAGAGGACTCTAAGCAATAGTGGATTAATGCCCTTTTGCCCCCCATTCCACAGTGTGTAACAGGCATTAAGACTTATTATTTATTTGAATGTTTGTGGTGTTTTGCTGGAGTAGGAGATATTTCTCCCTTCCTTTTTTTTTCTTTTTTTTCAATTCCACTTTTCCATTCTCCATACAACTATCCTCCACTTTGTACATGAGCATGGTTTAGACTGCTTAAAACATGTGAATGAAAGAGTACATAAGGAGAAGAGCTCACACTGTAACATTCATGGTTCAGGAGCAAACCTGACTCTATGATCTTTTTGTGTTTCTTACTTCTATTTGTATACATTACTCGGAATGGAAACACCTGCTGAATGATAGGAAAGGGAGTTATGTCTGTTTTCTGAAGCATATCAATATAGGAGAGATATTGATAATATCAGATTTGATATTAAGATTTGACATAATGTAAATATTCTATAAAGTAGCCTAATTTTAAAGCCATATTACATGCACATAAGATACAAAATTAAATGTATTTAGGCAGAAGCCTTTAACAACTGGAGAATGATGATGATGGATCTTAGAATGTTTTGGATATGTGCCTGTGCACACATAGTATGTAAATTACCTGTCATCTAAATTTGACTGCAAGTTCATTTTCCCTTTGACTACAAAACACATTAGTACATACATATCAGTAACATAATAATTTTAAATATTTTAGGGTGACTTCATGTTAGACATTTCCACACATGATTCTGAAAAGCACTAGAAGATAACTTTTCAGATAGAAGGGTCAGATGTTAAGCAGTGAATGGCTTAAGATAACAACATTTTTGAGCACCAAATCCATTTGAGTTCACATAGTGCACATGATATCAGTACTTCCCTGAAATATTAACAAATCCATGTGTATTAACTAAAGCAATTATATGACAGTATTCATACTAACCTGCAATGAAACGTTCTTCCAGGTCCATCCACACATACACCTCCATTGTAACACAGAACTGAGTTCAGTGTGGACTCACTGCAAACATCAACATCAACTTCACAAAACCTGCCTGTGTACCCACTCAGGCAAGCACAAACAAATGCATTGATGGCATCTTGACAAGAACCTCCATTAATGCAGGGAGCAGATTCACATTCCTGACAAGAGGAATAATAATACATTGATTACACATCTTTAAAGCACATTAGTTACTCATTCATCTCAACAACAAGCACAAGAAACAATCTGGAGATTAGAAAAAGTACTGGACTTTATTGTCTGATAAACAGAAGTCTCTAATTTGACACAATTTTTTGTTTATATAGAGATCCTTCGATTACAACTCACACTCACTATACTTGTTCCTACTCATTAATCTTACAGAGATGCAAATATGGCTTTATATAAGCAGTTTTACGGACAAAAGTATGTAATCCCACTCATGATTTAATTTTTAAAGCATGTTTTTGAGCCACAGTCTATACAATTATTTCTTCTAAGTTTTTAGATTAGGGCCTACTGCTGCAAAAGAAACACATTTATAAGGCAATTCTGAATAGAATAAAGAATTACTCACATAAATGAATGCACACAAGCCTTTTATCAGTATTTCTCAATAAATGTTTTCTCATTATCAATTAATGACTAATATTGCAAATAGAAACATGTTTGTGTTCACATAATAACAATTTCCTCTGACAAGGCTAATGCAAAAATCATCAAATTCAAACCACACAAATTAGCAGCAAGTTAATATTTCTCCAGAATTACAGGGGAGTTTGGTTAGTGCAGTAGCCAGTGCAAAAAATCTGTGTTTGCCCTTGATCACAGAAACCTAGTTTTTACCTGTATCCCAAAGGAGTTGTATTTTGCAGCTGCAACCCAAATAGTCTAGCTAAATCCAGTATTTTAAATTTATTTCCACACTCCCGTAACTTTAGAAGGTTTAATTCTTTAAGGACATCCAAGGGCACTCAAATTTCCTGCAGGTACTACAGTAGCTTTGCCAAAATGTAAACGCAGATATCCATGGGGAATTGTGAGAAAACAACTTATTTGCCTATAAGCTCTCCAGCTGGGTGTATATATGATGATTTATTAGAGAGCATTACATAAGCTAATTGAATTATATATCCCACAGGAAGATGGAGATAGTTCTACAGACTGCCAAAATTCCTGTGTCTAGGTTCTAGAAGTAGTCTTTTGCTATGTTAATTACATTTTTTGTTGGCAGTCACTAGTGTTCTTTTTTTGTTTATAAAAGAATCTCAATTCTCAGTTTCAACTCTCTGACTTTTTTCTACTCCATTAACTTGTCTAGTCTTCTTAGTTTGTATTCACTTATATTCCACACTACAAATAAAATTTATTTATTCTCATTAGCAGAATAAATTAAAACTATATAAATTAATCAATCAAATTTTAACTTTTGAATCATAATTAGGTAAAAGTCAAAAAAATACCAAAAGCAAAGTAACTAAGGATAAATTCCAAGCTCAGGCAAATGTTCACAGCTGTGATGTACACTATCACAGTTGTACCAAGTTGCGAACAATGCAAAACGTTTTTATTTTCTACTGTGAAATGCCCTGTTCCTTTAAGGTTTTACAGTAGGACAATGTCAGACTTTTTGTAAGAAAGAAATCACACCTATGACTTTCCATGCAAGACAGCTGTTACCAAGTTTGTCCTATCGCAGATGCCACCAGAGACCGATTTTACAGCATGACATTAGTGAAGAGCTGGCTCTGCAGAAAATACCCAGCTACCCTGATTATCTGAAGGCAAATTCATTGAAACACCAATGCAATTTTCACATTGTCTTCCTTTATATAATAGGAGATTGAGAGATTGAGTCTTAACTATGACCCCTAACCAGACATTTGCCAAATCAGAGCAACAATATTAGGGACTCACAGTCCTAGAAACATTACCTCTCTTCTTCCATACAGGAGAAAAATACTTCATTGGTCACCTTAGTTGCCCACCTAATAAGTTCCCAACCTAATAAGATATCTTTTAACCTTTTCTTGCTTAGAAGTGATTAGACAAAGAAAATTGACTCTGAATAACTAGGAAAAACGGAAACTTCAAGAATAATATTCACAAAGATGGGTCATTTTAGCTTTTCCAAAACACAAATTTGTTGATATACAGGACTGCCACAATTACTGACTTACTTATATCTAAATTTGTACCTTCCTATTTTCACAGGGTCTTTTCAGCCTTGTGGCTTCAAGTTAATGAATGGGGATTTAAAAATTCATAATTTTAAAGTTTCAGAGACAAAATCTGAATCTGACAGCAAGCCTCTTAAGACTCTGTGCAACTTCTACTAACAATTTGCTAGCAATAACTGTTTTAGGGACAAAAAACCCCAAAGCCACACACACATACAAAAAGACACCCAGCACACCAACCAACAACAACAAAAAGCCACCATGAAGAAAATAATACCAAAGTTAAACTCCTCCTAAAAGGCACACAATTTCAGGTCTGTTTAGACTTCTCAGAAGGATTATTCCATTTAGAAAGCAGAGAACATGCTCAGACTTCCACATTCCACTAAGGAATAATAAGGAAACCAGGACAGATAAGCTGCTCCTAAGGCCTTGTCTTCTTATTTTCTTGTTCATAAGAGGTTTGTTGCTTAGAACGTCACTGAAATACCCCAAATGCTCCACCCTAATTGACTTCAGTTGGGATGCTCTGCTTAGTCCCAAACCTTTCTCACATCCATAAGGGATGCCCGGTACTAACGCTTTACAGCTCCCCTTCCCAGCTCATCTTTCAAAATATGGATGGCTTTAATAAGCTTCAATGCAAAGAAAAGAAATGATTTAACAAAATAAAAATTATGCAATTTTAATTATTTGTATAGAGTTTTTAAAAACTATTCACTGGTCTGACACACCTTATTCTTGCACAAATATCTTTTTAATTTTCTCACATCTGACCTCCTAGGAGTAAAGCAGGAGGGGCCCCCTTTCAGTAGGCATTTCTTATTCTGAGTTTGTTGTTTTTTTTTTCTGTGAAGCATGGGCTTTCTCCATGTTGACCTACCATGGAATCCTTTGAATTTATGTGTTGTTATTAGGGAATGAACTTGGAAAATATTTAAAAATTATAATGAACAAGCTACCAAAGTGAACTCCCATTGGAATGCTATGGAAAAAATTGCTAATGCTACCCTTAAGTCTTCAGAGAGGGGAAATATGACTTACACTATGACTTATTAAGGCAGGCAATAATTTTTTTTTTATGGTTTGTGGAAACTGAGTCATTGTGCCAAGCTCTAGAATCTGTTTACGGCAAAGCGTATAAAAAAATGTAGACTAAAACATGATTTAAATTCTGGCTAAAATACTTCACAGTAAGTTAAATGTAAGAAAAATAACACTTTATAGAATTTTTAGGATAGATTTTTTTTCCCAAAAACATTATTACATTATATATATGATTTTCTGCAGAAAATATACTATATAAGGGTTCAAATTTATATAACAAGTTTATGGAGTTTAGATCTGTTTCTAGATATTAAAAGCAATGGCAAATGTGAGTTCTTTGTTATAAGAAGTTCCAGAATTCTTGATGGCTCGTGACTGTTCTCAGGTACCTAATCAATAAAAAAATTGAGACAGAGAGAGAGAGATAATGGCAGTACACAGTTATTTTCGCAAGAACTCTTATAAATTGAGTATTTGACTCCCAGAGAAAGTCAGTACAAAAATAACCACCTGGATTTTCCAAACCCAGATATATCCAGTAAGAGATAAGCTTCAACTTGAGTGCTGAGGATCAATCGCTGTAAAACTGCTTAAAGTTGATCTTCCACCTGTTTATGTTTTAAAATAAAGTCTCAAGGCATCTCTAAAACATATGTTCTAGGCAAACAGAAGTTAAATACAAGTATTAATTTCCACGGAGATGTAAGTGAATGGAATATATATACTTCTAACAGGAGAACAGAATGGTGATTTTCTGGCTTAGTTTTTACTAAACTATGTTTACAGTAAATATAAGTCCTTATTGATTTTCCTAGCATAGCAAGGCAATTTAAAAATCAAGACAAAAACGTGAAAGAATATTGAGATTTCTAGTTACGTGGCAGATTTTCTTAAAAATCCTTAGTTCAAACAATGTCGTAATAGACCCACTACTTTTATTAGAGCACAATAATTTATTATTTATTCTCCGTATTTCCTGTTCTCTGAATGTCATGGCATAGTAAATCTTGTTTGTGCTAGGAAGAAAATGACTGTCCCTTAAGAGAGGCCACCTTGGCATGGAACAGTTCACTGGTTCTGCTGGCAGGGAATTGTTCTTAAATCTGGACTCTCACAAGTGACCTAGAAAGGCACACTGCTCAAGGCATACTACTTCAATATCCAAATCTGTGGGTCCATACTGACACCTTTCTTTGGTTATTCTGTCTAAGAAAGCCCAATTTTCTACATATTTCATTATATTCTCTCCAAATTCACAATCCATAGCTTGAAACAATTCTGAGGCAACACATTTTGGCAAACTAATAAAAATAGTGAAAATCCATGATTATTCAAAGTAATATGTCTGTCTAACATGGTTTCTTTAAAAAAAAAATAGAGGTTCATTTTGGAAGTTAGGAATTTTTTTTTTTAAATTTTCCATCAGAAAGGACTATTTTCCATTAGTCCACCTTTGTAATGCTGATTAGAAATCCAAAATTATTTCTAACTACTTTTTAAAATCTATTTTTGTAAAAGAGATTCAATGCAAAAAAAAATGTAAATGTAGACTTATTTTTATTTAAGTGAAGTTTTGCTTTGTATAAAAAAGGTAATTATAAAGTGGAATAATTCTTAAGAGAACTCATTCAAATCCACTATAGCGATGGGTGTGGGAGGTAAGGGGAGAAAAGAAAAGGATAAGAAAGGAATTTAAAGATATATATTGCACCACAAAAAAAAGATGCTTTCAAGAGA
Source organism: Certhia americana (assembly GCA_018697195.1). Taxonomy (NCBI): domain Eukaryota; kingdom Metazoa; phylum Chordata; class Aves; order Passeriformes; family Certhiidae; genus Certhia; species Certhia americana. Next base: position 24,997,324 of record CM031859.1, read on the forward strand.
CATGCTTCCATTCAATTAATGATAGGACAACATTATTCCCAGGTCAAAATCGAAGGTATTTTTAATGAGCAAGAGCCATGTGGCTAAGGGTTTGGAATGAAATAAAAAAAAAGCATGCAGAAAGTAAAAAAGGCTGTAAATAAATGCTTCAGAAGATAATTCATGTTTTAAAACAAGGGGTTTGCATACAGAATGCAATATGTATATGGCTTTAATGCACACTGAATCTGGATTTTGAAAAAAATCATCTAATTTTACAGTGTGTGTATACTTTGGGTTAAGTTTCAATAGTATTCATGTCAGATAAAAGTATAAGATTTATACTGAGACATTTAGATGAATGATCCAGATATATTTGAGGTTTTTTTAAAAAAATGTAAATAAAGTGCATTTTTCTAATGAGTAAAACCATTACATTATTTTTTGCAGTTAATCCATTTTGTATCCATTTTGTTTAATTATTAACTTCCCAAAACTATTTCTTTTGGTAGATTCAATATATATATATATATATAACATCTTGAGGAATGAACTGGGAAAACTTGTGTCCACCTTTCAGAATGTTGGTTTTATCCAAAATAATTCAAAAGGAGGTAAAAATTATGAGAATGTTTTTCCTTGAAATTTTGTGTTATGAACACAAGGAGAAGAGAAAATATAATAAAAATAAATCTAATTTTGAGAAAATGTTACAACAGGAACATACTGGATCAGACCAGGGTTCCATCTGGCCCAGTATTCTATCAACAGTAGTGGTGGAGGGAAAGCCACTTTAACAAAATCTATGTCCCATGCATCCTCCCTTCAGCAGACAGAACTGTCTAATCAGACATGATAAACTGTATTGATTCATTTATCATTCACTTATGAATCTGTTGCCTGTGACATCCCTAATTTTTCTGAACCTATTAAGAGATGACCTGACTCCCCAGCTTTTTGGGGCAGCAAGTTCTAGGGGTTCTCTGCTTCCTGAAAGAAAGTAGTTTGTTTTCTACCAAATATTTCTCTGTTTATCTTTATCATATTCCACCTGGTGTCTGTTCATCACTACAGAATTTGGGGAAGAGATTTTCCATTTGTCTTCCTCTGCAGTAGTTTTCTAAATCTTTATTACATTTCCTTCTGCTTTCCCCTCTTTAATGGGAATAGTTTCAGCCCTTTAAATATCTCCTTATATTCCAGCTAGGCATTCACATAATATTTGTTACTTTCTGCAGCTTCTCTAGCTCTACTTGTGCTTCTTAAGGTGCAAGGTCCAGAACTGTACATGGTGACCAATGTATGAGCTCTCCTTGGTTCTATGTAGCAGGAAAATCATGTTCTCTGTCTTGGTCCTCAGTACTCTTCCTGATCACACCCAGCAGCATTTTTTGCTATGCTTTGCTGTGACTGAAGATTGAGACAATGACTTCAGAGAATTGTCAGTGATTGTTCCAAATCTTCTTTCCCAAATTGTAACTGACAGTTGAATTCAGTTATATGAGGCGATTTCTCCCTAGAATATTACTTTACACTGAAGCTTATCTACCACCTTTTCCCTTTTTCCATTTTGTGAGGTCCTCCTGGCATTTGTCAAATGCAAAGAATTCACTAAGCTTCTTTCAAACTCCATTTGAGTGGACATTTTGCCATCAAGCAATCCCACCAATTCCCTGCTTCCAGACTTTGATAGATAGTGAAAAAAAATTTTGCAAGTTAGAATGCTCTTTACAAGACACTTTCAAATTTCTGGTTTAGATTTTTCAAGTTCCTGCCAACACTTGAATTAACATGTTTTTTTTTTATTATTATTATTTCTATATAGGCAAGATCTCCATTTATTCAAATGACATTTTTTTCCCTTGTGACAGTCCTAAGTTGCCTTCTTAAGCCAGTCAGGGGATTTGAACCACTTTGTGTTCTTCAGCTATAGCACACATTTTACCTAGGCTTTTAACATTATTTGTTTAATAGCTGTTAATATTCTTGTGGGCCTTGCTTTTACATAGTTTTTTTTCCTGAAACAGAACATAATAATTTGTTATTCCTGGGTTTTAGTATACACTCTATTGCTAGAGTATCTGTGATGCAAGATCATATATGATATCCGTTGATAGGATTTTCTCATGTAAGAGATTAGAAATATGCCTGTCAGTTGAATGTCTTCAGAGGGCTCAGCACTTTGGGAGTGAAATTTCTCTTCAACATTCTTGTAGGTATCATCCACTTCTTTACTTCTCCATTCTATACTATCTATTTTTCCTATTACTTTCTGTTGGGGTCAGCGGGAGACAGACCGCTCTCAATATGAGAGATCAGTAAGTCTTGACTTTATTTCATTAGTCACGTCTTTTATACATTTAATAATGAACCTAATGCATATTGCAAAAAGCAAGCTCACGATTGGTTACCACAAAAATGTCAACTTCTCCTGGTTTCTCACACTCGTGGATCAGTGTTAACATTCCTTTCTCTCTTTATCAGCCACAAAACCCCGTTGTTATAACGCAGTCCTACAAGGGCATAATGACCTTGTCAGCCAAACTAAGCCCTAACATTCGCTAATTCTGCACCTGCAATTTATTGCAGATTTACATGTCGCTCATTCTTTAACCACTCTTCCACAACTTTCTATTTAAAACATTCTCTAATGAAGTCACTATGACTTAAAATAAAATTCTGATGTCATGGCCAGGATGTCTCTGAAGTATTACACACACTGAAATTATCCAGTTGGTCTGTAATTGCAGATATTGTGTTTTGCAGAATAAAGGAGGTATCTCCCACTCCTGCTCTTAGATTTACCTATCTACATCTTGTGCATAAACCTTTTTTTTTTTTTTTTTTTGCTAAGTTTACCTTTGTTTTTAAGAGATGCAAGAAATGACTTGCTTTTTAAATTTGCTAGAAAGAGGTAAAAATACTCAGGAGTATGAAAAAGTCCCAGTGAGGCACGAGGAGCATCCACCTTATCTGAGGGTCTTTGTATATATCCACTGATGTTTGCCATACCCATGTCTTTTGTGCAATCTGTCTGGTCTTGACGAATGAATATTTATTTGCTTGAAGTAGCCTCTGCATGTGTATAAGCTGTGGTGCCTTTGTGCAGAAAATTAGTTGATTTTCATGATGTACCACTTGTTTCTATCTTTTATGAAAATAGAGAGAAAAGATTGGTAAAATGAGATAAAGTAAAACAACTCTGGGATGCAGTCTGATCACAGCCTTCTATCAGATACAAGCTGAAGCACCAATGAGCTGAATATTCTCCTGTGTAAAAACTCCTAACACTTTTTGCTTCCTTTTTGACAAGATGAGGCAGTCTTAATTGAGCATGGAAGAACCACATTGTCAATCATGTCTCATCCATCATGGCAAAGAAACAAAAAAAGCCAAAAAAAGTAAGAAGTAATGTCTATCACTAACCATAATTGCCATTACTGTACATATTATTAGTCTAAGTTTATCAGATAGAAAAGATCAATTTTCTATTATGTACATTCATTTTACCATTTCAAAAATATGCAAATATCAAAGGGAAAAATGTGTATTGAAATTGATTAATATAGTGCATGTATTTTTTCTGTGACTCATTCTTGAGTGAATTTCATAAATGAAAAAGCAATGAAAACTGTAGTAGATAGGGAAGTTCCAATATACACACCAAAATTGATATGTAAAGTTATAGGTTATAACTACAAAGAGATATAGTGCTTACTTTGTACCTAAAAGTGCAAGACAACCAGAGAAAGTTGTGAAGTCTGTTTTCTTGAAAACTCTATAGCAACATAAGCAGGGATGAAAAAATCCAGGGTAAAAAAGAAAAAAAATCCACAGTAAAAAAGTAAAAAAAAAAAAATTCAAGTAAAAAGTAAAGAAAGGAAAGAAAAAAAATTCAATGCCTAGGGAAACTCATATACACACATAAATATATTTTATTTTTAGACTAGTTATTTGAATCTTTTTTAGACTGGTTATTTCAATCATCTTAGTTGCTGACCTTATAATGACCACCCAGCCATTCTCTCCCTCCTCCTACATGACAAGGAGAGAAAATAAGATGACAAAGCTTCTAGATTGATAAGGACAGAGAGATCACTTACCATTTGCTGTAACAGGCAAAATAGACTTGACATGGGTAAAATAGTAATTATATTCATGGAACTAGAAATAGATTTTGGGCCAGAAAGAAACAGAAAGAAAACCTAAATCCACACTCCACTTCTTCTCAGGCTCAACTTTACTCCTCTGTATCAAAGTTTTCTACCTCCTACTTTACTCTGAGAAGTGCAGATGGGGTGGGAGAGAGGGATTGTAGTTCACACTAGCTCCTCTGTGCTTCTCCTTCCTTCTCCAACTTCTTCTCTGCTTCAGTGTGGGCCCTCTTTATGTGCTGCAGGGTGAAATTATTCCTGCATAGGCTCCTCTCCATGTATCACAGCTCCTGCCTACAGCCTGTTCCTGCTGCAGCCATGGAGTGCTCCTGTCAGGATGCTCCATGGGCTGCAGCACTCTCAGCACATATCCAAATGCTGCAGCACAGGGTCTTACGTGGGCTGCAGTGCAGATGTCTGCTCTGGCATGGTTCTCTCCATGGACTACTGGCAAATACCTGTTCCACCATGATTCTCTTCAGGGGCTACAGCTCCAACTGGAGCTCTCTGCTGCAGCACCTTGAGCTCCTCTTCCCTCTCCTTCTTCAATGACCTTGGTTACTGCCTGGTTGTTTCTCCAACTTCTTTCCCACCTCACTCCTTTCTCTGCTGAGCAGGGTTTTCTACTCTTTCTTAAATATGTTTCTACAAAGGTGCCATCATCTTCAGTGAGAGACTCGACTGTTCCCCTGTGGCTGGTTGTTTGGAGCTGACCCAAATGGGTTGTTTCCACCATGGAGCAGCCCCATGCCTGTTCTCACAAATGTCTCACAAATGAAGGGGGTTCTGCAGACCCCCTTCTAAACAAAATCTTGGCTCCTACAACAAATGAAATTGCATAGCCCTTAACACAAAGAAATTTACCTTCAAGTGAAGAAAGAAAGAAACAAATATATATATATATATAGGCTTAAATCATGATTTTTTTTTTTTAAAAACAAAGGAAATGGCTGAAGCTACTCTAGAAAAAGAAAAAAACTATTACAGAGCATAAGCCAACTATGATTATTGTGATGTGCATACCCCTACATGGTCAGAAAGCCTAGCTGATCACTGTAAGAGTTGCATAGGCATGATATATGTCTGAGCAGGATTAATGCAGTGATAGTGCCTTTAAAATACGAAATTTTCAGTATAGTGTAATCTGGGAATCACATTACATACAAATAGAATGACTACCTAAAAATGAAGCTGTTACTCTGACAGACTTATCTGTCAAAGGTATATGTATATTGTTTCTTCCTATGAATTTCTAATCTATGTATTTTAAACACCTCGCCATGAAATATGATTATCCTTTGAATATAATTTTATGATGTTGTCTACAGGTCATTTAATCTCTTGTTCTCTTCAAATGGAGAAAAGTGTAAATCACAGATGCTTCAGGAGAAAATATTACTCAAAGGTATTCTGTATTAGCATTGGCAACATATGATAAACACACAGATTTGCAATATCGTATCATATCATGATGGGCATTCTGTAGAGCTAGATTATTTATTTTCTGTCCTTTTCTTTCTGTAAAAGAATTTAGAAGCTAATATTCTAGCTAGAATTACACCTTGTGTGAGACTTCCATGGATTTTCAACAGAAAAATTATGGACCATACTTCCTTTATGTAATATGACATATTTTTAGTTATATAGTACATTCAGCTGTAAATAAAAATTATGAGAAGCCCCTCCATTCATACATAAGTTCAAAAGAAGTTTTTATAACATTTTGGAATGTTTTTGACAATTCAGTCACACAGTATTAGGAGCCAGATAGCCTGAAGGAAGGTTCATGCCAAACTTTCTCATGCCAGATTTTCTCATGAGACCAAATACATTTAAAAGGATCATATCCCAAGATCAGATTAAACTCTGCCAGAAAACCTAAAAGAAGTCTAAATCAATTCAATACTTTCTGCAAAGTGTAGTCAATATTGTAAGCTCTGTTCATTGTTCTGCCAGATGCAGTCACCTTCTACAGACTGGTTTGCTGACTGTGGGAATCTGCACAGCACAGATTTACATGTATGGATCCGTACTTGTCCACAGCCATTTCTCATGAGAACATAAATCCATTAATGAACTTCAGAGGATGAAGTGGGCAGTGTATTTAGTACCCCATGGTTTTGAACTATAGAATTCTACTGTTGCATGGATTTTGAAATTTAAAGACAAGTCATGGCAACTTTCAGTGAGGAGCATTGTACCTTGAGGTTTACTATTCAAATATGCAGCTAAACTACAGCAATTGAGACTAAAACATGCAAATTAGGTAATTATACTATTAATCCTGAGCTGAGGGATGAATGATATTCAGGTAATGTTGGCTTAGCTTGCTGTGGCTTTCTTAATTTGTTAATGGTCTTTGTTAATTTGTTAATGGTCTTTTCTAATGCACTGTCATGTATGCAAAACAAAATGAGCTTTTCAGAATGGATTTTGAACTGAATTTCTATCATACATTTTCAATATACTGACTTCAGAGGTTAACTAAATAAAGATGAGTTTCAATGACATATTACCCTTTCCCCTATAATTAAAAAACATTTTGAAAGCATACATTAATATTTATCTCACATCTTGAGCTGGTCCATCCTGGTTCGCAAGAGCATCGATACCCATCAATGAGATCTAAGCATCTGAAATATAAAACAGTATTATTCAGGTGAAGCGCTATAATTCAAGATTTAGCACTAGTAGTATCATTCCATGCATTTCAAAATAGTAGTCTGATGTAACCTACTTTAATCCATGGTAGTTTTCAATAGTTTTATAATGGATTTCAAATGTGTATTCTATGGGTGCCGCAGCATTTTTTAAGGATTCTGATTGTCACATTAGAAGACATCTTCTCATTTCAGCTGTTGGCATGCAACAGCTAAAGAATTGCTTTTAAGTATATTAAACACTAATTAATCCCCACTTACTGAATACTAGTTATGATAATGAACAAATACGCAAGAGAAATTGAGATAATGTCACTATATTATATTAGCTTAAGCACACAACATCTGTCATCTTTAAATGTACTTGTACTCTTACTTTATGGAAGAACATAATTAAAAGTATATTTATCAAACTTCCCATATCATTAAGTCTTAAATATTGTTAGATAGGTACATTATTATGGAGATAATAATAGTTAAATAAAAGCAGGCACCTTCCATGAAGACAAGGATTTGGCAAGCATTCATTAACATTTGTCTCGCAGTTTGCTCCGATGAAACCTCTCTTACAATGACACTTGTAGGAACTAATGCCATCAATGCAACTTCCATTGTTGAGGCAGGGAGAAGACATACATTCATCTATATTTACTTCACATCTATCACCTGTTTAAAAATCCAGAAAATGCAACTAAGTTTTAATTTCAAAACTCAAACCAACTAATAGTATATTTATTAAAATTAATATTTTCACATAACTGCTTTTAGTTACATAGATTATTCATCTAGTTCATCAATAAAGAATATCCAACTGGAATTAACTATAGTGTAAATACCAAGAGGGATAGTTATAATGACATATATAATGAAAAATTATAAATAGTAAATGATATCTGTAATTGTGGCAAGGCGAGAAGGTTTTAAGTAACAGCTTTCAAGCAATGGAGAAATTGAAATTTCAAGATTCAATTTGTTACAGTTATCAGGAATTTGAATAGTACAGGTTTTCCACAGGAGGAATACAGAACTAAATGGATGTGTGTCTTTGTGGCGGTCTAATTTCTCAAAATGAAATTGAAATGCAGATGCTTTTTGAAAAATTATGCAAAACATAAAAGTCTTTGAAAATTCTTTTTTTTCAAGATATTCACTAGGAATGATGGTGATGCACTTTTATGCTTCTAAGTGCCACAACTTCCACAACCATCTAATGATCTTAAACTATTAGTATTTTACAAAATACTAATTGACAAACAACATGCGCCTAGGTCTCTTAGTAGGCAGTTACTGTCCACTGCCTGGGAGGTAGCTAAGCACCACACAGCCAACTGCCTGCACCCACAGTAGGATGGGAGGGAGAAACAAAAGCTAAAAGTGAGAAAAGTGATTGGTTAAGATGACACCTTAATAGGTAAAGCAAAAGCCACATATGTAAGCAAAGCAAATCAAGGAATTTATTCACTGCTTTCCATGGGCAGACAGATACTCGGCCATCTCCAGAGTCTTGGCTGGATACAATTGAAAAGAGAACACTCTGGCATGAGTTAAAGTAATAATTGACAATTATTCCATATACACCTGTGATGCCTTAAGTTCTAGCTTTTATATTTTTTAGATTCTATGCTGGTTGAGTGGGGAGTTCTGGATTTCCTGTTAAGTGCTACTAAGCTCTCTTCACAGAGTAGATAGACAAAACTGTTGGAGCGATGGAGGTTAGGATGGTTGGGATGGACACAGATTAAAGATCTCTGAAGCCAGGTTTTGTAACCTGTGGTTTATTATAAAGGGTGTGGGTGTAGGGCCCTGCTTGGAGCTGCCAGCCGCAGCTTGGAGCAGGCCCCAATGAGAGTGAAGTTCCCAAGAGATGGATTAAGAGAAAGAGTAAGTGAAAGAGTAAGAGCAAGAGTAAGTAAGAGTAAGAGAGTGAAGTTCTTCTTACAATACAATAAATCTTCTTTTGTGCTTAATATTCTAATTCTCACTAACCAATTTAGTATAAGATACAAATCCTATAGCATTTATATACAGCCTATAAGAATCCTTACATTACTATACTGTGTAACATTTTAAACCCTAAAAACTACTTTTTGGACCCCTTCTGCCAAGCTAGTAGGGTCTGCTCTGACCCTTGGACCTGTCTGCAAGCAGAGGGTATTGTCTAATCAAAAGGGGATTACTTTCAGCCAGCCATAGCATTGCTTTCTAATTGTTCAGTAACTAAGGTTTGGTATGTCAAACTTGCTTTCATTTCAATTTTGCTTGCAGTTTCTATATTCTCAAAATCTTTTGCTAGGTGATCGTATTTATAAGGCTTTCCTATTTCATCTTCCCCAGCACAAAACAATTCCTTTTCTACCTTGGTACCAAGGAAAACTGATGCAACTTTCAGGCCCAAGAACATAAACAACAATAAATAATTGATAAAAAACAAGGACAATGGAGCTTCATAACATGAAGCTGTAATTGGACAATTAACTCCAATATGCTAATAGACCAAAACTTTAAAAAATGTGAGACCTTGTGATCGGTCATCCATTTTGTGACCATTTTTGGGTGCATCTTGGGTATAGTCCAGCTGGGCTCTTGTGCAGCTCAGAGGCCTATTTAGGCCTATTAATTAATATATACTTTATTTTGCTCTGTCTAGTCTCTGTTCCAGGTCAGCCTCTGGAAGCTATGTGCTTCCATTACATGTTGAAAAACTAAAAATTATATTTCCTTTGCAACTTTGTGCCTACTTTATTCAAAAAACATGTATCAAGAGATACAATTAATATTAGATTCTGCCAAGTAAGATTGACTCTACTGGGAAGAACAGGAATGCTTTGTAACGGTATCTCCATATTTTGCCCCTGCTAAGAAAGCTTTAGCAATATTAACAGGAAAAATAAACCTTTAGTCCTGCCAGTGCTAAAAGATTCAGACATCTCTAAAGGGTAAAAGTCCATTTTGTCATTCCCAACCTAGAAAGAATTTCTGAGACTGGCTGTGTGTAATCATTATAACCATTATAGTAATTATGGTACAAGGGGCTTAAAGAAGAAAATGAATACATGTATCACAGAAAAATTAATTAAATTAAAAAAAACCCCAAACAAACAAAAAACAAAACCCCCCAAAAATTTAAAAGAGTTTTTTTAAGTATTAATTTTAACAAAGAAAATAACCTCAATAGTTGGACCTCAAGTCTTGCCAAAATGCACACTCAAAATAGTTTTGGTAGTTCTTACAGAAAATAATTTACATTCAGATGTTAAATTCTTCTTTAAATTCAGCATCCATATTCTAATATTCCCTGAACAATACATTCCTAATCCATCACTAATACATCACTAATACATCCCTAGCGTTAGTCCCTTAAGATCAATGGATTAATCCCTCCTGATATGAATAAACATTTTCATTTAAATTATTTCCAAGAGCAAAATGCACTAAATTTACAATTTGTTGCACTCTAGACACAAAAGGCTGGCAATTGGCTATGACTGTTACCTAGATGGTCTGTCATTCTCATCCAGTGTGACTGTCATTTAATTCGAAACCTTGCTTCTTTTTAAATCCTTTTTCAATCATTTTTTCAAAGTATGAAAACTTTTAATTAAAATAATCTTGCTGAATACAACTAAATGTTCTGTAAAACTGGGTGAGACAGACTACAATACCATATAACAAGCACTTTGCTTAAAACGTCGCCTGTAAACTTTTTCATAGCTCAGATTGTGCAATATGTGTTACTGGGCTGAAGGCACCTCTTTGAGCTCTGTTTTACTTACCTTGCTAGAAATAATTTCTCCACACATCAAAGAAAAGGGAAAAGTACAAAGAGAAGATATGCATGTGTTTTTATCACCAGCAAGTCAAAAGTAGTCATCCATTCAATTAACTAGATATCAATTGCTTCTGAGAAAATGAAGTGAAAAGAGAAATGATCTAATCTTCTCCAGCTATTCCTTGTTCCAAGCTCCAAAAATGGACATTCAATGATGTTAAAGATCAACACTGCCTGTCAGTGGACCTTTTCCTATTTCTCAACTAATTAGAATTTAAAACAATTTTGCCGCAACCAACAACTGCTCTCATGGCTTTGAAGCCTGATTGATTTGAAGATTGATTGTTCCATCATTCTCCACCCTAAATACTTCCATGGTGAAGTTTCTTGTATTTTGGAAGTGGAACCTCAAGTCCAGCATCTTGGACTGCTGCAACAATGCTGTCACAAGCCTCTTCCACTTCCTTGAGTTGTTGTATGCTCTTGTGGACAGATTCTGAGTGATCAAGCAGATTTATACAGCACATTTCATTAAAATTTTGACACTATGTCCATTTAAACCATGTGGGGGGTGTTAATGTATTGATGGCAACCTGGAGGTTCCCCCACATGTCAGAATGCTGCAGGAGGCAAAAAAATGCCATAGACGTGAAAAGATTAATATAGACTAATAGGAGTGACACTAAGATGAAAAGAAGTCAGTTATACTCTTACTATTTCAAGTCATCCATTCATGGGAAGTATCAGTCTTTCTCATATCTTAATAAGGACAACTCAGCAGCCTTTTCCTATTCTTGCTTTATATTTAACCGCCTTCACAACTGATGATGCCTCAGCATCATTTGGAGCTTGGAGCTCATTTGCACAATTCTACAACTGTATCCTAATCTAGAGATTTTCACATCTTCCATCAAGACTTTCACCTGCATCTTGAATCATGTGTTCAGTATTGGGCCTCCAACTCCAGAAAACAGCAACAAAGCTGGTGAAAGGTGTTGTTAGACAAGGGAGTCCGGTCGGAAGATACCGCGATGTACGGGAAGACAGGGCCCCACCCCTCCAGTGCATTTAACCAATACGAAATTAATAATGATGTAAGCAGACTGTAGTTTTATAAGACCATGCAAGAAAGCAATAAACGCCATTTCACCATCCACCATATTGGTGTCTGTGAGTGATTTGCCCGAACGACCATGTAAGTGGGTCGTCGTGTCTTTCTTGAACCAGGTCGCCAGCCTCGGCAGAGGCAACAGAAAGGTCTGGAGCACAAGTTCTATGAGTGACTAAGGGAGTTGGGGCTGATTAGAGAGGAGATTCTTCAGAACTACATGAAAGGCGGTTATAAAGATGTGGGATGTTGCAGCTTGTATTTTTTTATTCTGTTGGTTTATTGTTAATGGCTTTAATGTAGATGGTTTATTCTGGTGTTCCCCCATGTTTGCCCCAAAGTTGGTTTGAAAGTTGTATTCTCCCCTAAGCTACCCTTTATAGTAATCCACTCCTTTTGTTCTAGTCCCTTCCTTATCAATCATTGTTACTGTGCCCTTTGTTCTGGCTCCTTCCATGTCACTCCTGCCTTGAGTCAATCCTTCGAGTGTTCCCCTGGATGCTCTTGGGCAGCTCCTTATCTTCAATGCCCTATTGGGGCATGTGACCTGTTCTCCCACCGCCACCTCCCCCTTCTGTAATTGGCCTCAGGCCACTTACTCGATCTTCCTCACCCCTCCCCTGATGTTTCCTCATTGATTTTTGATTTGTACCCACCTCTAAAATTACAGCAGTTTTTAAACCCATGCACAGTAGTGCTTGGGGTTCTTTGTTCCTGAACCATTCAACATGAATAAACCTCCTGTTGGAACCTCAGCACTGAAGAGCCTTCTCCTTCTCCTTTACCCACCCCCTGACTGTGGTGAGAGCCCTTCCAATGCAGAGCAAGTGTCTCTAAAGGTTCAGCTGTTGGCACAAACCCCACACTGCAGTTGCTCCCTACACCTGGTGCAGCGCCGGGGTTCTTCCAGCTAGCCCAGGCTCTGGTGGGATGTGTTGGTAGGGGTTTGCCTCTTCTCCCAGGTAACAAGTGGCAGAATGAGAGGAAAAGACCTCAAGCTTCACTAGGAGAAGATTAGATTGGATATTAGGAAAACTTTCTTCACTGAAAGGGTGATCAGACACTGAAACAGGGTGCCCAGGGAAGTGATGGAATCATCATCCTGGGATGTGACTTTTGAAAATACATATATTCTGGCTTGTTTACTTCATATCAGATGCATAAGGAAATAGAATTTAAAATAAAACTTACAAATATATTATTATAATATGTAAGTTATATGCTATAAAATATATAAAATATCTATATGCCAAACATGAAATTACTTCTTTATGAGGGTTAAAGACTAAGGAAGATAAAGACTCTTCAATTCTGTTTCTTTTTTTTTTTTTTTTTTTTTTTTTTTTTTTTCTTATTTTCATAGGACATAATACAAATATTTGAGTGCTGTTTGAGAAGATTAAAAATTCAAGATAAATTAGCATGCTGTGGTAATTTATACATGATAGAGAACTGAGAGAAAAGGTGAGATTTCGGTTCAGAATTGCTCAGAAGCACCTAGTTCCCTTGTTCAAGTCAATTTTTTGTATCAAATATTATAAGACTATTGTCAGCTACTTTTGACTATTGCATGAGACTTCATAATAGACAGATGTGAATCAAAATATCAGTTAATAGGTTTATCATATGTATGACCAATAATGAAGCCAATTATGCATATTAACAAAAAATCTATAACATAAACGTGGGCAAAATACTAAAAACCATGTTGCAGAGCATATTCCAGTTACAGAAAGAAAATCAGTTATTTGTTAAATAATTTCTTACAAACCTAAAAACATAAAAATAGTAACTGACTGCAAAGTACTTGTTCTTTGTCATATTGACATTAATCTTGTGAAAAGCATAAGGCCTTTCAACATCATTTTAGCATTGTCTCATTCAGCCTGTTATGAGTAAATAATCTGTTAACAAAAGTTTTCAATGTGTAGTGCATGGAAAACTAGGGCTGATAAGGTCACTGAGCTTGTTTTTATTGGTTTCATTTTAAGTAAGATTTATTATAGCTTAGTGACCTAGTGCCAGAGATTTAGATTTTCTATTTCTATTGTACTTCATGTCAGTAATAGACTTATTTCAGGAAATTGTCTCACCTATATCAAGTCAAATTAAATTGCTGCTGATTGGACTGCAGGAAATTTGAATGGTTAACACCTATATTTTGAGGTACCTTTTTCTTTGTTTAGACAAGGTTTGATTTCCACTACAGAGAACTTTAAAAGATAAGACTAGACCACAGGAAACAAAGTAATTAAAATAATTTTAAAAATTAATTTCCTTGGTCTGAAACTTTGACAACATTTGGTTTCATTAAATATCAGTTTGGGATCTTAGACAGCGTATGCATGACTCTTGAGAACTATATCTTCCCATTTAATTTAAAAGTGAATACAAGAACCAGAGGGATAAAATATAAAAACATCACCTGTAGCTTGCACTGTTATTTAGATATTAGAACTTGAGACTCTTTGTTTGAAGGAACATGATACTGATACTTTCTTATTCCCCTGGTCTTGTGCTCTGCTTGGGTTTCCCTTTATACCTGTCCTGCTCCCAGGCTGCCAGCAACAGCCTGGCAATGCTGCCCAGACACCCCACCCTGTCAAAACTTCATGCACCCAGAGGGCCGTGGTTTGTCAGGCAGTGATGGGGGGATGTCACCCCTGCCCCAGCAGGGCCACCCCGGAGCTCAAGCTGGAGCAGGGGAGGCAGCAGCCTCTGGCCCCAGCACGGGGGTTAAACCAGTGACCTGATCAGGACAGAGCAAGGTTGAGCCTTTGCACTGCTGGGTCAGTGCACAGCTGGGTCATCCCCCTACTGAGGGCAGAAATATTTACTGAAATACAAAATGAAGAAATCAAGCTACACCTAAAGATGAAGGAGTTAAGAATTAAGATTTAGTTGACAGTTGAATAAACTTACAACAAGGGGTATAGAACAAGATAAACCTGAAGACTGTTCAAGTAAAATCTATTAATTCATGTCTGAATATAGGAAACATCATAAGAAATTAACATAGTTGTCAATATTTCCAGAGGAGGCAATATGATATTGTCACACTATATCTGGGCAAGCTGCAAATACCAATTCAATATCTATGACTCCTTAACTTTGATTTTAAGAACATAGGATTTAGTTTAATCAATTACTTTATTAAAATTGAGGAGAACTTTTAAAATGAAAAAATAACTGGGAGGACAAATTTCTAAGAAGCAACATATCTCTCCTTTGAACTAATACAGCTCAATATGGGGAAAAGAATTGTATTGGTATGTTGCATTGAATATAATATGTATATATTTCCTGCATTTCCTATATTTATATAAACACACATATCTTATAGATAAAAAATATGTTTTATCCAGTACAGTAATTATTTATTATTTTAACATTGTGGTAAAAAATAGCATGTAAAATAAAATTGAAATAAGGGAAATTTGAAGAGCTGTGCTGTGTTTTAAAGCCATAAAGAAAAAAAATGTTCTATATCATTCTAAAGCAATATAAGTACAGCTTTGCATAAAAAGGAGTCATATTTAATTCCAAATCATTCTATGACATGAATGCCTTCAGGATACACTAATATTAAAATTCATTATTACTATTATTATTACTATTATTACTACTATTATCATTATTATTAGTAGTAGTTTTGATTTTCTTCTCTATTAGGCATGTTTTATGCTGTATGTAATGGTCTTATTTAAAAATAAAGCATTTATGCATTTTTATGTATATTTTAGAGTCAAATGACAATAAAAGACAACATTTGTTGTTCAGCTAAAGACTCAACTTCTCTTTCTCTTCTTAGGACACAAAAAATCACATTTACTATGAGTAAATCAATGTATTATTTGCATTACAGTTTAAATGTTCCATCAGATATGAGAACGATTCTGTGCTTGGAGGTTTTCCAGACCCAACTGGACAAAAATCTTGACAATCCTTGTCTGACCCCATAGCTAACTGATTTCAGCAAGCAATTGGACTAGAGACCTCAGAAGGACCCTTCCAAGTTGATTTATTCTGATTCAAGAATGAAATTTCCCCTGTACAGCTTTACCCAGAAATATAGATGATGACAAAATGCATAGGATCAGGAGTATGAAGTGGGTGCATGGAAGTAGATGAAAATGCAACAAGAATGTGATGATGGTATATGAAAAATTACTTGTAACCAACATGTATTTTATTATACCTTCATAAGTTTTTTACAATTTTTAATAAACATCTGGCCAAATTCTACTTCTACCAAATAAATACAAAAAAGGTGCTACCATGGCTATATTTTTTGGAAATAAGAAGCTCATCTTTACAGTAACTGTTCTAACATGCAGCATGTTGTGTTCAGCAAAATGAAATGATCTGTTAGCAGTCATTGCTTTAGATATTTATTGCTTGATTGACTGAAACATCCACAGGTTTTTAAGTGGTGAATTTCTTGTTTCTATCTTACTGGTCTTTCTATCTTGCCATCTGATTAATTTGGTTTTTTTCTCTCTAACTAGTTCCCAGTTGTGGGTTAGGAACCATATTCCCCAATTTAGTGCTGCCACTGGGACCATGTTGCTTCTTCCCCTCCCCCCCTCCAAATGGAGGCACAAAAAGCAAAGACCAAGAGTTGAGACAAGAAAAAATTACTGAAAACAGCAATGAGATAAGGTAATTAGCAATAACAACAACAATATTAATAACAAAATGTATAAGAAAGAGAAACAATTTACATTGAAAGCCCAGGAAAATTAACAAATACTGGACGGTTTTCCCTGTCAGGTTTTCTTGTCTGGAAGGAGCCACTTCTCCCCAGAAGAGATACTCCCTTTCCTCCTGCTCCCAACAACAACATGAAATGGTACAGAATAACTTCCCAGCCTTAGTCATACTCCTTTCTAGCTACTGCAAAAATTAACCCTGTCCTGGCCAAAACCAGTCAAGAATTTTTCAGTGAACAAACTGTAGCATGAGAAATAGTTTTTAAATATTCTTACATGATTTGAAATGTTTTAATTTACAAATACTACAATAATTTAATAAAAAATATATTAAGTACATTTATAACTTACACAAAGTTTGGATTCAAGGCTTTGTTCTGGTCAGCATGGAGTAATGGATGCAAAAAGATGCAGCCGTTGTTTGCAACCCTTTATTAATTTAGTAACCAGTTTAAATGAGTGCATCAACACTGTCCCTTTAATCATTATGAAGTGGTGCTTCCTACAAAGCTGCTATTCTTAAACAAAATTCATAAATAACTTGCTGTTTCTTTTAAGCAGATAAAAATAAGAATTAGAGCTAATTTTATTCCTCTTTTATCGACGTCTATAAA
This sequence comes from Certhia americana, assembly GCA_018697195.1. Taxonomy (NCBI): domain Eukaryota; kingdom Metazoa; phylum Chordata; class Aves; order Passeriformes; family Certhiidae; genus Certhia; species Certhia americana. The sequence continues at coordinate 25,014,320 of CM031859.1, forward strand.
TCCAGAAAAAAAAGCTGGTTCTGTTTCAAGATAAATAGTAATTAACTGTAGAACACATTGGTGAAATCACCTTAGAATTGCTGTACTAAATGTATTTAAATTAGATAGTAATGAGAATGAAGAACAAACACTTCACATTTAGATCTTTTTGTCAAAAGACTGGGATTTTTCTCCCTAAATGTGCAGATCAGTAACTGAAAACGATTATATTTTACAAAACAAGGGGAGTGTATTGTCCAAGTTCTTAATCACAGATTTTACTTGTATACACAGCGAAAGTTTCTGTTGCCAAGTACTCATTATGAATGGACTATAGGATTGCATCTTTTGAGCACAATCTTGTAAAATATTAGGTAATCATTGACTTAGTCTCCTTAACGACCAGAGACTTTGCATACACTATTGAGACCTTTCTTCTTACAAATAGGATTTTCAGCTGTTCAGTAACTTAATTTCTTTGAAACTAAACCTTTCTCTACATTACAAGTTGGAGATCACTGCTATTTGGTATGATAACTTTTACTGACTGCATAAAACAAATTTTCCCACAATTTTTCCTCAGGACTATCTCCTCCTGTTGATAAAGCTGTAAATAAAATAAGTTACAGAAAAGTCACATCCAAAAAGTGAACTTGTGTTAGACACAATAGTCTAATTTGGTTTCTGCTGTGGCATACAGAACACTGGGCAAAAAAAAAAAAAAATTCTGGCAGTCAATTCTTGTATTTGTTTCATGTAATTCAGTACCTTATGGACTTAATCTGAAGATGCTGAGAAAGCTGGCTTATGTCCTTGAAAGGCTATTTGCTAATACGACAAACATGGGAATGGCAAAGGAACTCAGCGACTAGGAAAGAAACATTGCTTATCTTACCTTAAACATTATCTAAATTTTTAAGCTAATGCTTGTCTTATCTAAAACATTGCTTAACTTATCGCTTCAAGAAAAGCTGAAAGAATGATCTGGGGAGCAACAAGTCAGTAAGTCTCAGTTTAGTCCAATCGTGGAGATTATCCTGGTGGAAGCTATTTCTATGTGAAAAGGAACAACCGTAGATTGAGAGTGGCCCTGCAGAGGACTTGGCAATACTGGTGGAAGAAAGACTAGACATGAGCTGTCAATATGCACTGATGCCTCAGAAGCTGACCTGGAACAGATACTAGACAGAGCAAAAGAATAAAGAAAGTGTTTATTAAAAGGCCTCAATGGAGGCCTGGGAAGTGCAAGAGCCTATCCAGGCTACACCCAAGATGCACCCCAAAATGGTCACAAAATGGACGACCAATCACGTGGTCCCATACTTTTATAAGTTTTTGTCTATTAGCATATTTGAGTTAATTTTTCAGTTATGGCTTCAGGTTATGAAGCTCCATCCTCCTTGTTATTCTCTCCACTTCACTGTTGTTTATGTTCTTGAGTCTGGAATTTGAATTGTTTGTCCTTGGTACCAAGCTAGAAAATGAATTGTTTTGTCTGCCTACTCTATGAAGAGAGCTTACCAACAGTTACTATGAAACCCAGAACTACACACTAAAACAGCACAGATTCTGAAAAATATAAAAGCTAAAACTTAAGGCATCATACTTGCAGCCAGAAAATCAATCATGTCTTCAGCTGCATCGAAAGCAGTGTGGCCAGCGGGGTGAGGGAGGGGATTTTTCCCCTCTATTCTGCTCTGGTGATACTTCACCTGAAGTGCTGCATCCTGCTCTGGACCTCTTAGCACAGGAAAGATGTGAGACCTTTTGAAACAGTTCTAAAGGAGGTCAAAAAACAGTTCTAAAGGAGGCCATAAAAATAATCAAAGGGCTGGAACACCTGTGAAGAAAGCCTGAGAAGCTGGGGTTGTTCAACCTGGAGAAGAGAAGGCTCTGAGGAGACTTTATTACAAACTTTCAATACCTGAAGAGGACTTATAAGAAAGATAGGGACAGACATTAATAGAACCTGTTGCAATAGGACAAGGTGCAATTGTTTTAAACTAAAAGAGGGCATATTCAGACTAGATCTAAGAGAGAAATTTTTTACAATGAGGGTGATGAGGCACTGGAGCAGGTTGCCCAGATGTGGTAAGTGCCCCATCCCTGGAAGCATTCAAATCCTGGCTGGACAGGGCTCTGAGCAACCTGATTGAATTGAAAATGTCTCTGCTTATTGCAGAGGGGTTTACCAGGTAATCTTTAAAGGTGACTTCCAACCCAAACTGTGGTTCTATTCGTTTATCAAGGTACAACCACACCTGAATAATCTGGTTGCTGTATATGATGAAATGACTAGGTTTGTGGAAGAAGAGCTGGAGCTCTTAGCAGTGTATGTCACTTATCATGGTTCTAGAATGGCTTTGACACAGTCTCCCACAATATTCCTATACACAAGTTAGGACTTTATGGTCTGAAGCATAGACAACTAGATTGGTAAGAGGTTGGTTGTGGTGAATTGATTATATTCTATCAGGAGGCCTGTTAAAAAAGAAGTATTATCCTCAACTTTTCCACAAGGCTTAGAACACTGGAAGGCGTAAGACTGGTCTTTAGTCATAAAATCTGAAGAAGACTTTGCACGCTGCAGATCCTTCCCTGTCTTCTGTCACAAGGTGCCCCTCCCTACTGAGAAATAGGTCCACTTTTTTATTTGCCTTTGTTTTGCTCCCAATGTATATATAAAAAGCTTTCTTATGGCTCTGCACATTTACTCTATTCTCAGCTCTAGTTTAGCTTTTCCTAATTTCAATTCTATACACTTGGGCAATGACTTAATATTCCACCTAAGTAGCCCATCCCTGTTTCTTTCACAGAATGTGTGCTTCCTATCTGCATCTGAGCTCAGTCAGGCATATCCTATTAATCCTGTTGGCCATACCTTCTCGAACACTCTTCCATGAACACGGAGAGCAGCAATGGAGCACAGCTGCCACCAGACTAAGACTTAATTGTTTAAAGTATGTCTTAAGGCTCTACTTTGTAGACCATCAGTCACTTTGAGAGGAAAAGAATGTTTGTGTCCTGACCTTGGCTCCCAGAAGAGACAGCTAGTAGTCCAGACTTGTCACTTGAAACCAAATACTAAATAAGGTTACACCTTACTGTTCTAAGTTCTTTCTGGCCTAGGAAATCTTTACTGAACAATGTTCAAGCTCAACAAGTCCAGCAAAAGTACGTCCTCCTTTCCTCACATATCAGAATACAAGCACAGTCATTAGAGCACTTATCAGGAAAATGCATAAAGCAAATTTATGCCCTTCTTATGTTGTGCTCACCAAACCTAAGATTTCTAAAATTCCCTAAACTTACACAAATGCTCTAATATTAAACTACAAGACAGACACCACAGACTCTACATTTAGTACAGAAATGCAGATCTGTCAGTCTGCATGTTGAATTTGTTCTCAGTGTGCCCATCAGTTTTGACCTCTTTACATGTAAAGTGGTTTAACTTCAAGTGGTAAACTGTCTCTTGCTTTAACATCTCAAGGAGCATGCCATTAGATTCCTCCCCTCTGACTAAATAAGTAGTCACTTCAGTTAGTAGTGTAGTTACTCTTCTTCCACTGGATATCAATAGCAAGAAATGCAAGCAGAGGCTTGAGGAATGCAGAGACAATCACTGTCAGACTGGCAGTACAAAGATGTGAAAGCAGCTGGGAAGGTCAAAAAGATAGAGTAAACTTCTCTCCCTTTTAACTGATTAGATTTTGTGGGATTTTTTTTGTTGGGTCAACCTATTGTATGAAAAGCAAAGCAGAGTTTTCACTGTCACATAGACAAGATGAACAGCATGTTCTGAGGCTGATAATAAAGAAGACTGGACCTCGAAAATGACATACAAGATAAAATACAGATGATTTATTAAAGATGAGTTATTTAAGCCAAGATTTTGACTTCATTTAACATATAACTTAAGTACACACTTAGTCACTTCCAAATGTCAGTTTGTACTCATATTATAGAGAAGATAAGACAGAAAGGGTAGATCTGTGCTTAGCAAAATAACTATTTAGAGCTAAGGAACAATTACTGCTCTGCAGAAATGACTGAAATCAGTGACTTCATGGTATTTAATAATTTTTTGGAATCTTTTGGATGGTAGCCAGTAATAGGCAGTTTGAACAAGAATTTTGAATTTGTATGGCTCATTTTAAATACACATTCTATTTTTGCCACTGAAATCTTATTTTTAATATTGACTGGAGCTGAGAAAGTGTTGATGGAGGAGCTACAAGGCACATTCTGTGAGAAGAGACATGGGATTGCCTCGTGACAGACATAGCTCCCTCTTTTATTTTAAAGCCATTCCCTCTAGTCCTATCATTATGTGACATTTAAAAAGCCCCCCTGCAGCCTTCTCCTCCATACATACTTGAAGCCTGCTATAAGGTCTCCCTGGAGCCTTCTCTTGTCCAGGCTTAAGAGCCCCAACCTTTTCGGCCTGTCTTCACAGAAGAGGTGTTCCAACCCTCTCACTGTTCTTTGTGACCCTTCTCTGGACTTATTCCAAAGGGCCTGTGCTGTTCTTATGCTGGGACACTTGAGCTGGACACAGTACTTCATGTGGGAGCTCACAGAAACAGAGCACAGAGGGAAAATCACCTCTCTCAACCTGCTGGCCACATTGCTTTTGGTGCAGTCGTCAATATGGGTGGCTCTCTGGGCTGCAAGCACACAATGCCATGTCATGTTTACCTGACCTCCTTATCAACCAACAGTTCCAGTTTGGGATTGTCCAGAACCACATGCAAGACCTTGCACTTATTGAGATTCATGAGGTTCCCACTGGTCCACCTCTCCAGTTTGGTAAGGTCCCTCTGGACGGCATCCCTTTACTCCATCAAATCAGCTGCACCACGCTGCTTGGTGTCATTGGAAAACTTACTGAGGGAGCACTCAATATTACTTTCTATGTCTGACCCGTGAGTTTTATCATGTTTACTTTCTTTCCTTATTCTGTTGATGAGAGGGATTGAAAGAACAGCTGGATGATCAATTGGCAGCTGGACAAGGTCAACCCAACACATTTAAAAAACTTTTAACAACTTTAGTCTCTCAAAGAGATTTTAAAATTATTTTCTAAATCTCAAATAAAGAAAACCAGAAAGTAAAGTCTCAAGAATGATCAAGTATTTCAATGAAGACAGAAACAATTTGGTAATCCTAGAATCCTTTCAAATTATGCAATTAAAAATTAACAAACAAAACTCTAGAGTCAAATGCATTCTTATTAAATCCATTTTACAGCAGAGTTGGTGACCCAGACATCTACGGTTTAAACTTGAATATAAAATAAATTTTCATTAACATGAAAATTATTTCACTTAAAGCATGTCTGAATCATCCAGGTTATATTTGACATTAGATTATTCAGATGGCAAGATTTAGAAGAAGTGATTAACACTTGAGTCATGAAAGTGACCATCAGGGCAAGTCAGGGCAAGAGATCTTAACACATTGTGTTTAATTAGTTATTCCTTTTAAAATTTTATACTGAGCATCTGAAGTGATATTATTTTTTTAATATCAAATTCAGTGAAATACTGATATATATTTATTTTTCTAATTTTATTCTTTACATAATTGTGTAGGAGTGCATATTCAGAATGCAACTCAGACCAATTTGTATCAATGATCTGTAGTCCTAGATTGTATTTTGCTTCTAGTTTTAATTTGCTGATTTAATTTCATTTGATTCATAATTCCACAAACAGTCATAAAAGTCCCACTTGTTTACAGTGTACCTTCAGATTCCCTCACAAAGAACCTAGGTTACCCAATCAAGCCAAAATAATTGTTACAACCCTTTGATGTCTTTAGATTATGAACAAATTTCCTGTATTTATAGTACATTTACAAAATCAAAGGATTCTGGAATCATGTAGAGAAAAGCAGTCCTTGAGTAAGATATATTTCAAAGGCTATCTTAGTGTGCAGAAGACTATGGAAGTGTGGTGTTTTCTTACTCAAAATATCTATCCTCTATGCACATTTAAGTCTTATTGTTGGTACATTACAAAACAAAATGTTTGTTTGTTTCTCTAGATTTGAAGTAAAAATTTAATCATTATTGTTCTAAGAATGAACATTCATTACTCCAGCCAACAAATGACTGTTTAGACAAAACAGGTTTTAGATGCAGTGACTTACAAGGCATCTTCCATTTTATGTTTTTGTATCTAACACTCTAGTATCAGCAACGTACAAGCAATAAGCAGTAACAGCTGTGATCTTGAGTAAAGACCTATTCTATTTAGGACTTTCAGAACTGCTTTATGAAATCACTGTACTTCTTATTTTGCTCTAGGAAAAAAGCAGTTTCTTACATGCCCAGATCACCAAAGTTTTAGTCTCCAAAGTATCTGGTTGTTGTGGCTCAACCAAGTCTAGTTTCCAGTTTGGGGGGGTGGTCTCTGTGGGGACCTGGGGGAGCCAATCAGATGGCTAGTTTTGGAGATTGACACCCAGTTAAACCACTTAAAAGAGCTGAACACGCCTCGGTGGAAAAACACATTTAAAAATTAACAAAGCCCAGGGAAAAGCTCTCTTGGCTTCTGGCCTTTGAACAGGTAACTGGCCAACCTGGCCCCACATGGCCGGGCTGGACTATGCTGTGGTGCTGGCCGGGCCAGCCCCACGCGGCCCACATGGCCAGGTTGAGATTTCTGCCATTGCTGGGCAGTGCCACCGGGACCATCCCAACACTGTGAGCAACTATGTGGGCAGGACTGCTCAGCCAAAATCTGCATGGCCGGGGTGGCACCGCACAGCCAGGGCAGTGCCATGTCGCTGCAGTTATGTTGGCATGGCTTGCAAAAGAACTTTGTTTACTCCAGGACCAGCATGGGGGGCGGCCCCAAGGCCAGAGTGGCCGAGGCCAGGAGTGTCCACTGCTTGCCCAATCCAGGAACGGCCACCTTGCTGGAACTGTGTGGCCATGGCTATCTCAGCCTGACACCCAATGGGCTTTGCTTGCTTAGCTGCTTTTAGCCAACTATGCTGCGGACAGAAGGACAAAAGCAGTGGCAGCAGGTTTTTTTCTCTTTCCAACGCCCCATATGAAAGAAAAGTGCAAGGATGGTGATGGCAGCCAGCATGACTCACTTGATGCCTGCAGGGAACATGTGATCAGCAGTGAAAGACACAGCGATTCCTCAATTTCAGAGCCTGGACAAGATCAACCTTTCAACGCTGCAGAACTCTATAAAAACTGTTTCAATTGATAAAGCTTGAGAACAAACCTACTAACATCAATTCTCTCCCTAATCAGGAACAGGAAAGGGTGAAGACATGTAGAGGAAACAGCATGGGATGCTGAGGTCAGTGAAGACGGAGCAAAATTCTTGATGGGAGATGATTGAGGACATGCCTTAGTCTTGGGCTGAAAATCTTCTGTAAGGCTGTCGTGAAGATATATTTGGTATATATCAGACTTTGTTTTTTCCCTTTAATTCATGGAATACATTGGGGAATGTAATACTGTAACCACAGCTGTGAGCAGAAGCACTCTCGTGTTTTTTACACGATGTTGCATTTCCTCCCGGGAGTGTAAAAGTCTTTTGCCCAGCACCGAGATAGAAGGAAAAAACCAAGAGCCGTCTCCTCTGCTTCTTCAAGGCTGTTTATTTTTCCCTTATCAGTACAATTTCTTCTCTGACCCACAGAGATCTGTTCAGCAGGTCAGCTCACAGGGAAAGGACCCAGCCCCAAAGGTGACGATTATCTTTATACTACAAACTACGTAATCAGTATTTATAATTCTTCACCAATAACTATTATCTATGTTGGAAGGTTAGACTCTATTCTAAGCCAACTATAATGTGCCACCTCACTGCAGAACATGGAGACAAGGAAGAAGAAGGAAGAAACCCAAAAGCCATGTGCTTCCTCCATCTTGTCATCACTTGCTTACCATCCTAAAATCCACATATATCTAAAATTCTCACCCTGTGATAAAACTATGCACTATTCTACTATTTAATACACACTCTTAAATACCCTGCTTCATTTCAGAGCCTAAAAGCCCTTTTTCCATGAACAAAGGTTAAAAACACTGTTTGTCAGATATTCTAAAATCTCTCAAACACGCAAAGAGAAATTCGTCATATTTCCAGACTCCAACAAAGCGCCAGTGTTGAAATAAGCAGATGTTGCAGTAGCTGTAATCCAATGAGGAGCTTGAACAGAGAAAGTTTGCCCCAGGAATAGAAGAAGAAAACATCTGTTCCCAGAGATGGCTGAAAAGAACTTTTGATTTTTTATGCTGGAACAGCTCATCCTTAAAATAGCACCCCAATAAATTGACATGGCCCATGAATGCAGCTGTGGGAAGGCTGCCAAAGATGGGAGGAGCTTCATGATTGCAGATTTCCAGGCGGCTGCTATTCATGGAAACTGAAAGCCACAAGAGAACTGTTTCTTGTGGAGAAGTCTCCATGGCATGGCAAGAGAGAGTCCACTCCCTAAGAGAACTGAAGAATGACTATTTTAGAAGTGGTAAACTGGCTGAAAGTCCCAGGTTTTGTCTCTTTACATTGTCAGTGGGAAAGAAAAGAGGGTGTGGGGGGAGAAGTGTTCTGAAGGTTTTATTCTGATTTCTTTTTATCTTTTGGTTATGTTAATAAAGTTTTCTTTATACCCTTTAAAATTCTGAGCCTGTTTCACCTTCCTCTTCCTAATCCATATCTCATAGCAGGAAAATGAGTAAATATATATTCTAGTGGCATTTGGCTATCACTAAACCTGCTACATTAATTGGTGTGTTGGCCAGGAAACTCAGATTGGCGAACCAAAACCACAACATTTGTGTTTCTGCCTGGTTTTAACTGAAACTGGCACACTGGTGCTAGGATTTTAACCAGGGTGCATTAGTGATATTTACGAAGACCACTGTTGCTGCCAGTGATTTCATGACAGAATACACCTCTGTGTTTTTACTCCAAAGGTGATCATCTTTTTTAAGAGTCTATGTGATGTGCAAAGCATTAGAATTTTTATTAGCAGTGTGGATAATAGACTATATTTTAATAATTAATAAATTATTTCTAACATATTGTTTTAAAAATCTATTTAAAATGGAACAAAATTATGAAAAATGTAGAATATATCCAATATAGCATAAATTCATGGAGAATTTATTTAAGAGATATGTTATATAGCAAAATTTTAAAAGCAGCAGAGCAGAGATCAGTGTCTAAAGACTGTCTTCTCTAAGACAGTAAATTACACAATGACCAGAAAAAACATTCAGAATATCTAATAAAAGTTAATAATTTTAAAAATAAGATTTAATAAAGAAAATTAAATACATTAACATAATTTAGCCTAACCAATTCAATATATTTTAATTTGTTTCCAGTTTCCATTAATTTATAAGTGAATAACATTTTATTAGTTGAGGATTAAAGTCCTCAGTATATCAAAACTTTTTTTTTTTTTTAATTCAGCTGATAATTGGGAACAATTCATGCTGTCATCTATCTTTAAAGGGGCCTGGTCTTTGAAAGAAAAGTTTTTCCTAAATTGCAGCTAATTGGAAAAAAACAATTACAAAAAAACCCACAAAAACACCCCAACATCTTACCCTTGTTGGTTAAATGTGTTAGGGAAAAAAACTGCTTTGCCAATAATGAAGAATCAAGATGAAAACACACCTGTAGATTGCTTGTTCCTTTTCAAATTAGAATCTCCTAAGTACTTATGTGCAGCTGTCTTGTCTTTTATAAATACAACAGGTAATTCTTACAGAAAAATGTTCATAAATGTTAATACCACTGTTTTAACATTTATTACATCTGCAGCATCACTGCCTAATGAACAGAAGTTTCTGTGACACCCAAGAAGTACTACTTAGAACACAGGCCATCTGAAGAAAATATTGCAGAGGGAGGTTTTAAAAGATTTAGGTAGGAAAATTATATAGATTTTTTAATTTCTTACTGAAAAGTTAAGGATCATTTTGAAGAACGGTACACAAGTGATATGTGGACTAAGATTTGTTATGAATAGAAGAAGCTATATAGAAATATATGTATATATTATATGAAATATATATATAGCTATATAGAAATTCCCAAACTGTACTTGTTCTTTGTTCTGTGGAGAATTACATTCCTCTCGGTTCAGTGGAAGCAAATTGCATCCTTTTTTATCTTGTACATTCTTTGGCATTCATCACAGGCAGGAATATAGAGGAAAAAACATTTTATGCAGAAAAAATGCAGAAAAGATTCAAGCTGAGGAAACAGCTGTAAATATTTCTGCAGTCATATGATCCCATGTGTTTTCATGTTGCTTAAGATGGATCTATCAAAACACTGTATGAACTAGCTCAGCAGCACACCGAGCATTTAAATAAAAGTCAACATCATTTCAGGGAAATTTTACTGCATTCTACATACTCAATATTTTGTCATGACTGTAGAAATGTGAAGATTTGCACTAAAGGCAATGGGTCAAAAAGTCAAGGTGTTTCTATGGTTCTGTGCAAATTCAGATGGCAAGGTATCATTTTATTGTTTGCAGAATTTACTCTGTATCTATGGTAATAGTTTTTTTCTTGGTTGAATTAAAAAGAATCCACATTAATTTTTGTTATATTATACAATAACTCATTTCAACTGAATGTATGGGTGCTTAAAGAAATTTTAATTCAAGACTTAATATAAATAGTCTGGAGCTACTTTAAAAGAAATAGATAAAATTCTATTTAAGTTAGTATTGATTTATCCATGAATAAGGAGATTAATTATTTGTCTTGCTATAATATTAAAACTATGTAAAACCTGTGAAATAAGCTCCTTGGTTTTGGTAAAGAGTGGATCATACCTGTGAATCCAGGTAGACAGAGACACTGATAGCCTCCAAGCCTGTTGATGCAGCTTCCTCCATGTAAACAAGGCAAAGTTTCACACTCATTTACATCCATCTCACACAGAGACCCATAGTATCCAGGTGCACAGTTACAAATGAATCTTTAGAAAAGGGAAAATCAGGTATGTCAATGGAAGTAACAATGGGATCTCTTGCAATATTTTAAAGCCATATGTATCTCCTGATGCCAAGTAGGTGTCCCTAATCCTCATCCATATTAAACTAATGAACAGAGTTTTCTCATTTCCATGTTTCTGAAACAGAGAGGGTGATTTATTTTTTTCTTAAATTAATTGAAAAATTCGGCACAATAATTTTAACTGAAAGTATAAGAAATGACTTAAGGGCTAATGATCTTCTGGCACAAGTCTCTGAATAACTTGTGAAGTTTAACAAGCACAGGGTTTATAGCAGTCTAACTCAAGTGTTTTTCCAAATTAAAATTAAAAAAAAAAAAAATAGGAGGAAAATAACAAGTTGTGCAGAAGACATTTTTCCTTCTATCTTCCTTTAAGGTCACGTAAGAAACAAACAACTGAGTCAGTAGCATTTGCTTACTCCATTTTAAGTTTTCGTATGGTGAAGGTCTCATACAAACCCAGAATTAACATAAGGAAACCAGGGAATTTTCATTTGGTAGTAACTAACCTGTTTATGAGATCCAGGCAAGTTCCATTGTTCTTGCATGGTCTTGATAAACATTCATTAATCTCCACTTCACACAGGGTCCCAGTAAATCCATGTTGGCAGGAGCACCTAGCAAAAAGGATGTCACTACATTACTTTTTAGGTCATTATAAAGATGCCAGAAAAAATATGGCAGATGTTGAGAGGTAACCAAAATCATGTTGCTTTTTACTGGTAATTGCAAAGGGCAGTACTGCAACAAGCACCAAAAAGTAGTGTCTGAAGCCCAGTAAATCATACTTTTGTTATCATTAGCTTAAGACCACAGGTTTTGTGCTGATCCCACTGAGCAGGGGCTTACTTAGAACTTACCATGGCCTGAGCTGCTTTTTACTTGTTTTAACACCTGCCCTGTAGCCAACTGACTGATGTCTCTCATGCTATAGCTTCAGCTCTGGAACAGCATCTATGGTGAGGATGTGAGACACTGAGATGACCATTGTGTTACAAAAAATAGCCTTTTGTGCTCCACTCCTGAAGGATGGGATGACATCCAGAGGGATCTAAACAGCCTTGAGAAGTGGGCTCTTAGGAATTACATGAGATTTAACAAGACCAAGTGCGAGGTGCTGCACCTGGGTCGGAGCAACCCTGATATCAACACAGTCTGGAGGATGAACACATTGAGAGCAGCCCTGCTGAGAAGGACTTGTGAGTGCTGGTGAGTGAGAGGCTCCAAGAAGGCCTGAGACTGAAGATGAGAAAAAATCCACTGTGGCTGATGCATTAAAAGTGTATCATGGACAAAAACCCTTTCAATTAATCTGAGGTTGAAAGATTTGTATGTTTATTCAGCGCTGGAGCACAGAGGACTAGCTGACATGAGACAAAAAAAAAAACAAAACCAAAAAAACCCAACAAACCAAAAAAACTCAAACGTGCTGAATTCACAAAGCATCAGTGTTCTATATATTTCTAAAAAACATACATATTCATAAAAATACCTAACATATCTATACATATGTATCACCTGTCTTCACCTTGTATTAAAATCAGTTGGATGTCCTTTGCAACTGCACAGTCCTCTTTTTAATTGACTCAGTGTTCCTTTTGATTTGAGTCAGTGGGATGAAGTAAAGCTGTCTTCATCACCACTTTGTCCTGTTACTAGGTCTTTGTGACCTCTTGGTTATGGTTCAGGCTTTTTCTTGGCTTCAAGCATCAAAAGTCTTGGTGTTCTGATTTCTTATAGTGCTAAGTGTCAGATACATGATAGATTGTCTTGCTCTATACCTATATATTAATGATTAAACCCTTAGTTTCTTCTTTGATTTGCTTGTTAGGCCATGCTATATGATGTGTTGTTTAATCTTGCTGACTGCATTTCTAATTCCTAAATCTTTTAACCCTTTGACCTACTGGACATCATAGTTCTAACAAAGACTTCCAGGTGCCAGTGACTTGTAGTAAGACTGCCAGTTCTTGAGGAAGGAAAAAATCACTGATCACAGGATGCACACAGACATTGGGAGGGTAATCATAACCAAAGAGACATAATTGCAAGATTTCTTATATAACAGCTATAACTTCATTAAATTTTTCTATTAATTTCAACAGAGATTGTTGAAACAACTGGACTAACAATAACTTTTCTTTTTTAAATTAGATTACTATAATATTAGTTGGCCCTACAATAAATTTGTGGGGTCATACTATGGTGTTTATGTATTACTTTTTTGCACACAAGAAGATTTAGACTATAATATAACTGTCAAACACCTTACAAATACACACACACCCCCTTCATTGAGAGTCAGCAAACATTAGACAGGCAGAGTATCAAAGGAAAAGCTAGATGATAAAAATCCACATATCATATCTTTCATTCAAGTAATTTTCCTAACCTGTAGTTGTTGACCCCATCCACACAGAGACCTCCATTCTGGCATGGATGGGAGATGCACTCATCGCTGTTAACTTCGCAGTAAGTACCCTCGAATCCTGAAACACAGATTTCATGAACCGTCAATGAATGAACTCTACTACTTGATGTGAATAAAATGGTCACAGATTCTCCTGAAGGTTTGGCTATCTGAGCCCAGGACTAATACAGACAATGAAAGAGGCTGGCCTGGGAAACCTCAGCTGCACTCAAAGCTGTTTAAGAGAAGCCTGAGAGAAGCGTCAGCAATGGCTACCTCTTCTCTTTGGAGCATTTAAGCTGAAGTTCTTTGCCCTTGGTCTCTGACTGAGCTGTGTTGCAGCCATGGCCAATGCCTAGCCGTGTAGTGTGCTGACTTTGGCCTACAGACAGGCTCCCTGGCTTGACCTTGTGTCTTGGTTTAGAAAGACAGGGGTGCCTGCTAGGGAACCAAAAAAAAAAAAAAAAAAAAAAAAAAAGGAAACTTCCCTTGGATTTGTTATAATCCTAAAATTGAATGGGGGGGGGTCTCAGGCAATGATTTGAGGGTAGGAATAACAGTTCTTTACTAGTTAGTCTAACAAGGTAAATTAACAATAATAACTATAATATTGACAACAAACAGAACTAGAGAAGAAAAAAAAAAAAACAAAAACCCAACAACCCAGAGTTGCAGTTTTCCTCTGGCACCCTGCCCCCCTCAGTACTGTCACAAGCTATCAGAGCTAGCAGCAGTCCTGGGGATGAGATCTATCTGAGACTCGAAGGTAGTAGCTGGAGTTGTAGAAATGTCCTGGCTAGACAGGGGTTGCAGAAAACACAGCGTGGGGAGACCTCGAACAAAACTGAAGAAGCCGTGGGTGCAGGGCAGGGAGAAGGAGCTGCTGGCAGGACAGGGAGGGAAGGGATTCCCAAAATCCCGGGGGACACACAAAGAGACGGTGGTCCGACCGAGTTCCAGGTGAAGGATGGTGAGAGCTCTCCACCGTGCCGAGACGAGCAGCTCTGGCCGTTCTCCCGAGAGCAGAAAACTGCCCAGAGCCAAGTGAAGATGGTCCCTCCCTGTCTCTGCCTTAGCTGCTTCTTTCGTTTGTTCCTAAGCACCCATGAGTACTGAAAAGCACCCAGCCATCAGCTTCTTAGCAACTTCTGGGAAAAAATTCTATAAGAAAATAACCCAACCCCCAACACCTTGGATCTGCCCCATTCCCTGTAGCCTTGACTGGCATCCTCTGCTGTTCAGGAACACAGCCACTGGTGCTGCCCTGCCTGCCTCATCCACATACTGTCAGACTTCTGGCTGAACTTTGCTTCTGAGGGACCCAGCCCTTACTGCTCACTGACCTGAAGATCAGGACTACAAGTAAGAAAGAACTGAAAGAACTTTCTCCAACTATTTTTATTCCTTAGCTTCAGCAAGTTAATTTCCAGACAGTATATGAAGTCTCAACATACTTAAATGAACCATAGAGAACAGATTTGGATAGAGCACCTGGATAAATATAGTGGGGAAATGTAACCCATTTTGAAGGACTGAAAAGGCTTTGTTGGAGAGTATGTGACAAAATTAGAAACTAAAATTTTATTCAGTAATTAATGTATTAGAGAGAGTAGTGGAAGTTAGAGGATCACATTTATTCAAAGCAGTCCAGCTGAGAAAAAAACCCCAACAACTGGTTTTAATATTTAAATGAAGAAAAAATGTGATTAAGATCTTATCTGCACAGTACATTACTTGCATAATACATTACATTTGCCTGTGTAAATGTTCCAGAATATGTACTAAAAAGGAATAAGACACTTTTCATGAACTTTCTGCTCTTAGACAGCACACTACATCTTATAACATTTGCATAAATAGTGTTCTGCTAAATGTATACTTGTGTTAAAATTCTATACATACAGTGGAGAAACTATAACTTAATTGAATTTTGTACAAATTTAATATATTTGTTTTCAATTGATGGAGAAATGAAAGCATTGCAATGAACAAACTATTTGCATTGTATGACTAATATGTGAGTGCTGATTGCAGGTTGCCTAAAGACCATTAATAGAGTTCACCAAAGTGATTTTGAACATCACTTAAATTAAAAAAAAAAAAAAAAGAAATAAATTAAAATTTAGCTATTGAAATGCAGTACTATTGCTATAAATATGGCAAAGGTTCTGCTGGATTCTTCATTAAAACAATAATCAAAAGTTGTTATCTGTACATTTTTAGATACCCAAATAAGAATAATCATTTATTTTTTGTTACATCATGCATTTTTGGTTTTCAAAGTACTTAATGAAGATGGGGAAATCATGGAAGACCACTGTTAGAATAGCATGGCTTATGTTTATCTAGAGAAAATCATGACTGGAAGAAATATGTGTCTTGGCCAGGGTTGCAGAGAAAGCTGTAGAAAGAAATCTCTGCTGGTACTCCAGTATATGATCTAAACATGAGCCCACATCAAAGCAGTTGGTATTTTCTTCTTATCAGGATTCTGTTCAATAACTTTTGGGCCTGACTGAAATGAGCTCTTAATATTTGCTGGAGGTTTCATAGCAATGTTACTATAAAGCTGGAAAAATAAAGCCAGAACATTTCTGAAACTGACCTTTCAATTATATATGGCCTTTCAAAAAATATATTCAATTATGTTATGATGCTACTCTTTTTTCCAGAAATTTCTTGAGCATGAAAGAGAACATTCCCAAAAGGGATAAAACAGATACCCTCATTTATTTCCTAATAACCCAACAAAACCAAAACCAAATCAAAACAAAAAAGCCCTAAACACCCCCCCCCCCCAAATCTGTAACAGAATTGTCATAATATCGAGAAAAAAATCTGTCTCAGTGTACTGTTTTGAAGTATCTCCCTGAACACAGGCAACTTTGAATGGTTTAGTTTACTATGTGCAAATGGGCCTTAAAGGACGTGAATCATCCTTTTTCTTCTCTGTAGCACCTGTAATCTGCATCATAATGGTGCTGAAATTTCATGTATTACTGCCTGTAGGTTGATTAAGGAAAAAAGAAAGGTAAACGAACTGTAAACTAGTACACCACAGACCAAGTTAAGTACTAAACCTGTTTGTGTGAGTAGGTAGAAGTCACTGGCACACAAAATATTCAACAGGTATTTAATACATGCCATTCAGTGCCACTGAGTAAGAGCAGAAAAGATGACAACATGTTTCTCTATCTCTGGTTTAATTAAGAAATTTGAGGGCTTAGTGAATGTAAGACACTAGGGCTAACAGGACTATTTGTAGTCAACTTCCTCATCTGTAATTTCTCATTTATTTGTAATGTTTGAAATTTCTAAAACTAAATTTGACTGAGTGGAAGGCTGTCAATGGGAATGGAACTTCACTGAAAAGGACACACTGAAGGTATTTAACATTATAAATAACTCTCAGATATATAGATGTATTTTATCTATAAAAACAGAATCAGAATACAGAATAAATCGCAGAAGAGTTGTGAAGATAATAAAGCAAAACTGAAAAAAAAAAAGTGCAGCTTTTATACAAAATAACCTCTTCTTGTGGTACTATGCAATATTTAAGCAAGCATCTTAAAAACCCCACAGTTATCAGATTAGAATATATAAAATGGAAAAAAGGAGGCATTGCTCATTCTGCTTTTGGCTGTCATCCTCTCTGGTTATGGATGTTTTATGGTCTTTTTGAAGTGAATAGTACAGAAGCGAATATACAAAGCATTATTTAAACATATTTTTTGAATGCAGTAGTACGTATTTTTCTAGCCCATAGCATTATATCAATACCTTGAAAAGTCATAAAATAAGAAAACATATAGCAGAAAACATATAAACATATTTTTACTTTATCTATTTTCCTGCAAGTGGAGAAAAATAACATTTTCATCACAAAATTTTACTATCTATCTACTACGTTATGAAATGAGCAATCTGTGTATTCAATTTACTACAATGTTTTCTTACGGAAATTTTCTCAGTCGCTTTATTAAAGAAGTAATTTTTTTTTTTCATAATGACATACACTATTAAAATTACAGACAACTACTTTGATGATATTTTGATCCGTGATGAAAACTTGTGAATTAATGCAGTAACTTTTTCCCAAGAATTTTTTGAATTTTAGCAATTTTAAAGAATATTTAATGAAAGCTTGCTTTCAACTAAAATGTTTATTCAGAAGCACACAAATCTGCTTAAAAGGATCCCAAAATATTATATCATTCATATTTGCTGCATGTTTGTCCTATAGTATATTTAGAATTTATCAAGTTTTTATAAAGGATGTTTCAATAAAATCATATGACAATAACCAATTTTAATTCAGCCCTTAAATATATTTTCAGAGTAAATTACAAAAAGAAAGCAGTGCAGCACTGTGCACATCACTTGTACAAACAGGAGAGGCCAAACTTTGAAACAAATACTGCAGATATTAATAAAACATTTATTTTAGAAATATTCTTGAACATGTATACATTTTATTACCTCTAATTCAAAAGACTAGTTAAAATGCTCATACCTACATGGAACTTAAAGAAAGAATTGGTAGTTTATTTACACTGAGGATGAGATTCCTCATGAATCTAACATGTAAGGACCATTGTATTTTACATGATAGTCATACGTAATTTAAAGGGTACTTTAATACATTAGGTTATTTCATATAAGCTACAACTGCTGCCACACATAGCGGTGAACTTCTGGGATACTTAAACTAAAATTTATATGGGGATGTAATTTTTAGAGAAATGCAGACACATCTCCAAATTATTTCATGTGTTGCAAGAGGAAATAAAAAAGGCAACAAGGGGAACTGCTTTAAAGTGTTTAATATGTCAAATATATTACTGTATAAAACTCTTTTGTAAATCATGACATTACCAATTTAATAACAGGCTTGCTACTGTAAAATGGTTTTTATTTGTCAAACATATTTTACTGTATTTTTTATGTCATACTAGAAAACTGAAGGTATAAACAGAATCTTATAAGTACTGCTAGTATCCACATAATTTTTTTTCAAATCAAATGGATATAGAAATTAGTTCAAAACATTTATTTGTGCGTGTATTGAATATGTATAGATATATTTGAGGAAGTATCTCAGAAAGGTTAACAATTTTTGTAGCAACATAATATATTCAAGACTTTCAGAAATTAACAGAGATGAAAAACAACTGAAAGTTATTATAGCTCTTTGCGTTAGAAAATACAGTCTTATTTTTCTCTATTTTTAATTGTTCAGGTGGCATGAAAGTAACTTTAATGATATGAGGTCTAGAAACATCTAGAAAGCTGTTACTTAAGATGAGACAAATGCTGGCTTTACTTCTGTTTCTCTGAAATATAGGAAATCCTGCATTTCTCAACTCTGTGTATGGGCTTTCTGAGAGCTGCAAAGTGATGGAGTATGCAAAATATAGAAGCTAAATTTCTGCTGTCACAGTTATGGTCATTTTGAATCTCCTTATTCCATTATAGAGAAATATTATTGAATTGACCTCTGCAGGTAACAGGATTCTAACGGGACTCTTTTGCCATACTGTTTTGCTCATCAGAACAGTATCATAGATGTTTGTCTCCTTACCATGAACTATTTATGAACCAATGTTTGCAAACAGCAGAGGTATCATAGCAGTCCCATAATCATTAGTTCAGGTACTTAGGTTGTTCAGCAGAATATAAGTAGGCACATAAATCAAAATCAAAGGTGTGTAAAATATTAGGCACTGTAAAAAGGCTATTTCCTTCCGTAAATTATGTATGTATGTGTCTGAAAAAGAAACTGGCATTGAAGGGCTCAGAAATCTGACAATGGCAAACTCCAAATTAAATAACTTGTTTTTCATCATCTATTTCTTATTTTTGCATGGTATTATAGATTTTGTACATTATGATAATTTTCACTTAGCCTTGTTTCAGACATTGGCTGGAAAATATTTTGTATCAATACAAATTTCTAGCTGGAAGATGCTATAGATCAAATAAAAATAATCAATAGCACCTAGGACAAAGATTAGGTGTCATGGGAAAGCTATTGACAGGAGACTGACAAAAGAGCTGAAAAAGTCCAGGGAAAATCTGTTTAAAACAAGGACTTGTTTTAAAATTACCTTGAAGCATCAGGAAAATATTGTTTTTAGAAAGGACAAAGAAAAATAGAATGACTAATTCCAGTTAAAACTGTACCTATTGTTTCTCCTTAGAGATGAGTCCGTTTCATAGATTTCCCTGTAACAATACACAGAATTTCCCTACACCCTAAGACTGCTGGCTTTAACCTTAAGCCCCATGCATAAACCAGTTTTGCAACTTCTCAGCTTCTAGCTTTATATCTTTAAAGCTTCAATGAGGACAAAGAAGATGACAAAGCTTTTGTGTACTTGTGTGCTGTAATGACATATGTTGCTGCTCCCTGTTCTTTTTATTCCTTTCTAAAACTGTGTGCTTCCCAGAACTATAAAATTAAAAAAAAAAAAAAAAAAAAAAAAAAATAATCTTTGCAGCAATAATAAAAAAACAAGAGGCAACTGGTCAAGAATTTCAACCTGCCTATCACCTGAAAGATTTTTCCTAAGCTGCCTAAATAGTCCGCAGATTGACATACATATTTTTATAGCATTAGTCATTTGACTTTGTATCTCTGCTTTTGCTTGAAATGAAGTACGTCAGAAAATACCTCCTTAATGTAATACTGTGGGCATCCACATCCACAATCCAGAAATTTCCAGTTTTTTTCTTTCAACAATATATGCATTATTCTATTGATCTATTTTCCCTTCTACCATAACTCATCAAAATATTACTGAGTTAACACAAATGCAGGCCAAAGAATCCATATTTCTGAAAAAGAGTAGGTAAAGCTTTGATATGAGCTCTCTCTATATGAATGCAATACCTATTGTATAATATGTAGCATTTCCTGATAATTTTTCAATCACAACCTACCTAACATGTATATGGAAAATTGTTTCCATTGTAATAAGGAGGCTGCATGAACCAGAGCTTATCCCATCCATATTACTTAGACTAATGAAGGAAGTTCTACATCTAATTTTAAAGAGAGATTTAAAGATTTAATTTCTACCTTCTAAGAAGCAGGAATTCTAGGAACCGTTTTAATTGAATGATCTTGCCCTTCCCTTCCTGTCTTTATGTCAGCAACAACTCTGCCATTCCTACTAGCTTGCCTTGCTATTATACCTATATCTACTACTATTTGTCATAAAAGAATAAATCACTGTTAAAAAAGGTCTTATTAGAAAACACTAAATATTTTCTGGCCTGTAGTTTATGGTTGCAAATTATTTTTTTATCTTTTATCTTTTATCTCTGCAATATTTATGTGCTTGTAATTACACAGGTTTTGTACCTTGTGAAAACTGTTACCTTCTATCTCCCATTTAATCATTAATTAAATTTGTTGTTCACCAGTCCCAGCCAGAGAGCTGATCTTGCACTCAGTAGCTGTATGCCCTCTTGTAGTTTTCCTTGATTTTGAACAAATTTTTTCAGTACCTTTTTTTGTGTTGGAACAAAACTGTACTCAGAAAGCCTCCCTGTTTTTACCAAATTGTCCTATCTTTCTTTTGGGTTGCCTCTACAAAACTAACAATTTCATACTTGCCATTATATAGAAGAGCATGGTCTAATGCCTATACTCTTGTTTATTTATTCTCTATTTTACTTATATATTCAGCTGAATTGCTCTTTGGATCTTTTTCATGTAGACCTTTAGGGGAATTTACAAGTAGTGGCCAAGGCTCAGCTATGAATATTTCAACATTATTTAAATAATGCTACAGTTTTGCTTACATGTCCTGCTTTGCTCTTCTGTTACACTAAATTTTCATTTCTATAATTAAGATTAATTTTTTAGACTGTAATTCTTCAATACTGGAAAGGCATGTTGATAAATTAAGCAATAAAAATTCTGTTATTTGCCCTAAGTTTTCCATTTTTCCTGTTTTGTTTGCATTTAGTGCGCAGTATTTAAAGAGATTCAGTCAGCTATATGATTAACAGCTCAAACCCCTATGTCCTCCCAATTGTCGTGATCAAACCCTTGCTTATCAATCATTGGCAAAATATTGGAGAGGGGTTTTCTGTACACGTCTTGGGAAACTTGTTCTACAGCAGTGATTCCAAAGCTTTTTCAATAATGGCCCTCCCTACAACACTCTTGCAACCTTGAATAAACCATCATGCAATAGTAGAGATCGTCATTTTTTAAACTCTTTAACCTGCTTGTGTGGACAATTTAACTTAAAAGTCCTGGTCTAACACTGATCCATGATCTCTGATTTGAGAGCCCAGTTTTGTTACACAAATATTATAATCTATCTCCTTGCAGGAAGAAAAGCACTGTATCTAGGGCATACAGCTCAAGGGGAAGTTTTACATTGATGGTATTTATAGAACTTTAGAACTCTTTATAGCAAAATCAGACAACAGTAGTTCCCCAATGTACGTATGGGAAAAAAGATGCAGCTTTCTTTTATATTACAGCTAATTGTAACTTCATGACCTTGCAACCAATTTGTT
Source organism: Certhia americana (assembly GCA_018697195.1). Taxonomy (NCBI): domain Eukaryota; kingdom Metazoa; phylum Chordata; class Aves; order Passeriformes; family Certhiidae; genus Certhia; species Certhia americana. Next base: position 25,036,267 of record CM031859.1, read on the forward strand.
GTGGTAATTCTGTCTTAAACTAACATTCTACATCCATGTTGGTTCTGCCCAATTCATATTCTACCAGCTTTTGTCTTCTCTGAGCTAGCCAATGCATATTCTCTTTTTCTTCTAAATATTTACCACTGTAAATGGTATAATTTATGGTCCTATTGTACCCATCTGAGATTTGGTGTTCTGTGGATAGTTGTTAGAATTTGGTAAGCACTGCTACATTTTGTGATTCCTGTTATACCAGACTCAAATTTTCTAATGGCCAGACTGGTAGCTACTGGCAAGTTTAATCCACATGCCATTTACTACTAAGTCAAGAGTCTTGGAGTAGTCTACCTATGTCAGTGTAATTGTCCTTTATGATCAGGTCCATAATCCTGACAAGTTTATTGGGAGAAAAAGGGAGGAACATGCAAGACAAAAATAGATAAATAATAGAAAAGAAGACAACAGAGGAATTAGATTTCCTCAAACTGCTTTCAGCTAAAATTCTTTCTTCTTCTATCTCCTTTTTTTGATTAGAGTCCTGAAAAAAAGGTTGCATTTCTCCTAGCATGAGTGATCAACTCACTTTATGAATTATGCTTTTTAGCCCTTTTCAATTCTGAATTTTCCACTTTCCAAGATTTCTTAGCAATGTATGCTACTGATTCACATAACTGCCCTATGACTTCCCTAAGGATTCCTAGCTGCAAGCTTCAAGAATTCTTAAAAATTCCATCAAATCTCCCAGAGAATCCTGGCTGCATTCTTTTGTTGTTGTTGGGGTTTTTGGGGTTTTTTTTTTTTTTTTTGGGGGGGGGGGGGGTGGGGGTTTTTTTTTGGTTTTTTTTTTCCTTTTTATTCTTCAGAAATGGTGCACAAAAATTTTGGGAAAAGATGACTTTTTCTGAGGAACATTAAGAAAAGGCTTGAGTTATATGTCTCTCTTTGGATCATTTCTGAAAAAGGTTTCAAAAATCAATATCTTGTGTCAAAAGCTGTTTTTGAAACACAGCTTTTCTTAAAGATGCTTCAATAAGAAACTTGCATACTTCCCCAGTGATATTTGGGTTTTTTACCTCAGCAGCTTGCAGTAACATTTACCTTGATAGTAAAAAATCCCAAGGTATTATATTCTTCTGATTCCTAGATGTTATATCCATATCTTTGTAGGTTAGTAAATGACAAGTTGTAGTATTGTCATGTAACACTGCAGTTATTTGCTATCCTTTGTCCTTAAGAGACCCCTACCTTTATAGGCATAAGAGTGAAGATTTCAAAATCCTGCTCCAATTCCAGTTTCAGTAATTATGGTCCCCCACTACCAAAATTTTCTAAATTTTCAGTGCAGTAGTTAATTAGTTAACGTATTCTTCAATTCCTCCATGGAAGTGCATAGCAACGTTCAGCACAATTAAACTGTTGCTTCGTTCCACCTTAGCAGTTCTTGTACATTGAAGGAGAGATTGTGACTTTTAAGCCATGGCCCAGGGAAACTGTCAGCACCTGCTGTGATTTGGTTTGTTGTGCATACAGGGAGCAACCCTCTATATCCATTAAGCAAGGGAAGATTACTTCCCTGATGTGCCAGGCCTTCCTGACAGCTCAGCAGGAAAAGAAACCATTTCCACCTTGCTCCAATTTTTTGTGCTTTCACTAATTTGCATGTATTTTTTTCTTTTCTAAATCTGCCTGTTTTTTCAATTTAGTCTGTCTCTGCTGACCAGGCGAATGTCTATGTCATTGTAACAATTGACTGAGAAATACTAATTCTGATTGCTGAACCTAAGCCACCATAGATTTAATAAGTATTGTAAAATAAGAAATTAATAATAAGTAAACTGACAGCTATCTTTCCAGTCTTTTAACACACCTGATAGACCTGCTGCAATTCATGATGATTTTATGTTCTCTGAAACAGTCTTTTCTATTTACATTAAAAATAGCCATAAATTCAACATATATTTTCAATTTTCCAGAGCACAACAGAAAATGGAAGAAATTAACTATTCTGTTCTCACCTGTTTTGCAAATGCACATTGGATTTCCATCTGCTTGTGCCAAGCAGGTTGAATTGTTAATACATGGATTGTAAGGCAGCTCACAGGGACTGAAGCGCTGGTGGCAGAAGTCGCCAGTGTAAAATGGAGGACAAATGCATACAAACTGTCCCGGCTTCACGGATTCAAAACAGGTGGCTCCATTCAAGCAGGGTTCAGATTCACATTCATTTATATCTTCACTGCAGTCTGGCCCTGTCCACCCTGCTGTACAGGTGCATCTGGAGGGGCAAAAGAAAAAAGAAAAAGAGCGTTGACATTGCAAAATAAAAATTAGCAGCTTAGCCCAATCACTTCCCATATTTTCTATTTTAAAAATAACAAAAAAAATTGAGAACAAAATCAATAATATATTCCTGTGACTAGGTTTCTTTTCCGGGTAATTGTATCAGAATGCATTATGAATAAAAGTTATATTCAGGTTATTGTCCCAGAATTTATCTGAGCAAAAGCAAAAGAACTTATTCTAAGTCACAGGAGAACCATCTGGTTTAGGAAATGCAGACAAAATAATATTTAGACCACTTTTAAGATGAAACAACACCACAAATTATCAAATATGAAAAGTAAATTTTCTAAATATTAAGGATTAAAAGGACATATTTTCATATGTGTGAAACTAGTAAGTACTTCAAAGTTTGGGATAAAATGTAACATATACAATATGCCTAAGAAAGTAGGAGCCATGAAGGATCCTAATTTCATTGTGTTCTTTCTCTTTTTTGAATGCTTTTGTGAAGATCTGTTAGTGATAACACAGAAGTGAAAACTTCAACCAAAATCTAAATAACACATAAGGAACCTATCTTCATGAATTAGATAAATATAGTTTTTTTCTTTTTTCACAAAATAATAAAGTTCTTTAAGTTCAAAGAAAACAATTTACTAATTTTTTCAAAGCTTGTAGACCCAAATTTCTTCACTAGCTGCAATAAAATAAGCCTTTTACGCACTTTAAAAGTCATACATTTCTGTTACTTTCATTGTAAATAAAATGGAATTTAATTTTATTTTTGCAGCTATTTGGCAGGACAAGAGACAATATGAAAGATGAACTATTGCAGCTCTTGTCTACTTTGATAAATATTGATTTCAGGTCTTAAACCATTCAAATATCTTTTCATAGTTATAATTTGATAAGAGAAATTCTTCTTAAATAAGAAACAGGTAGTTTAATGGAGAATCTGTTATGTAGTTCTGTTTTGTAAGGCACAGGTATCGCTTGCCACATGAAAGGCAAATTTCACCCCTTAAAAACACAGTCTTTTCTTTCAATTTTTTTGTGTTCTTTGTTATTTATTTATGGGATACAATTACCATGTCACATGAAATGTAAAGGATATTACAAAGGAACTTTATAATTTTAAAAATTGTATTTTAGCATTAAGGATTCAAAAATCAGGTTACTGTATTTTTCTCATGTTAAATACTAATAGTCATTACTATCAAAGAGCATTCAGACATTCTTAAAATAACTGAAAAAAATCACATTTCAGGACTTATCAGTTACGATACTCAAAACGTACTTTTGGAAATACGCTTTTTTTTTTTTTTAATCTGTGTTTATGCACAACAAATGTACCTGTTTTTTTTTTTCTGCTATACGTGGCAGAATGCATTCATTGTCCAGAAGTAACATCCACTGAATAACACTGCATACCCAATGAGGTACTGGTACTGAATTTTATCTTAAATTGTCAATATTTAAAAAGCATCAGACTCTTGCAAATTAAGCATCTCCAAATGTCTCATACTGAATGCAGGAGAGCACTCTGACCCAACAGATCAGAACACAGATGTTAATTGTTTTACAGCTGCTCTTTCTTTTGTTGACTTCTTTTATGAAGTTGTGAATAAATTACTACTGATGCACTACTACAAATTGGTATGTAGCACTTGACTGTGCTCAATTTTTAGCTTAAAAAGCTCATTAAATGGAGAGCCTTTCACTTCGTATTAGGAGAACACGGTTCAGTTCTGACCTGGTTCGACTTTATGGACATAACTGAGGTGCAGAGGAGCAAACATTAAACACGTTTCATTCCCTTTTTTCCCCTAATGAGTTTCATAGCTGCCTTTGAGTTATCAAAACTACTCTGTATGATTATAGGGAACACTAGGTCACTGAAACACAGCAGTTATCTGCACTACACAACTAGCCAGTCCTACTCTGGCTTCATGCCAGCTACCAGCTGAGATGTAACAGTCAATATTAATGCAAACGATACAATTAATAACAGAGATATTTGTACTCCTTTCTGGATTATTAAAAACAGTTACTGGAGTCCTCATTAAATGTGTAATACCCCTCCCCCTCATAGAATCATTTATCCCGAGGCCTAGTTTTCAGAATCATAACAAAATTTTGAGTTAATGAGAACTGTTATTTTAAAAAATGTGAGGAGGTGTTAGAACTATTAAAAGCAAATTATAAATTAAGCTATTACAGCTGGTATTCTTGGAAATTAAATGATCAAAAGGCAAAAAACCCAAACAGACTTTTGCAAAATTACTATTTTTTTTCACTCCATTAGAAAAATCAAGAAAAATCAATTCTCAGAGGGAAAAAAAGGCTGTTATAGTCTTTTAAGAGAAGATATAAAGCTAGTCAATGCTGAATTTCTTTCTATTATTTTACCAATTTGCCAATGTAATTTTTTTTCCCCAATAACCAAATCCAAATACACCAATTGATAACAGAAAGCCTAATCATGACTCTTTTATGTAAACTATTAATTTCAGCAATATAAGTAATATAAATTCATTTTAGTTATATACTGCTTAGATTGTGACATGTGTAAAACTCCTCCAATACACATAAATCAGCTTCCATAAGCATTATCTCTACTTTCCATACATCTCTCCATAAATTGAAAAGCTTTCTATAGAAACACAAAAGGAGAGGGCAATAAAAATACACAAATTGTATTTATGGTTTTATATTTTACCACCCGTTTTAACATTAAAGTCAAAATTAAAAAATTGCAAGCTGTAGTCATGAATTTTATCCAGAGAAGTAATATTAATGAGTTCCTCTGTCTCTCTATATTATATAAAGTATTACATTTGGTTCTTACCTGCTTGAAAAATCCCTTTCTACTTCTCACATTCCAGTGAAATATGTAGATATCACCTGCCTTATATTCTACCTTAAAGGTTTTAAGGAATTAAATATCAGGTAAGAGTCTTAAGAGTACCAGAATTTTTGATTTTGGAAAACAGTTTCTGAGATTCATCAAGACTCCCCTGCTCAAAACAGGTCCAACTAGAGTTTTCTCAGGTCTGTGTCCAACCTGATTTTGAGTATCTTAAAGATGGAGACTCCACAACCTCCCTGGACAATCTATTCTACCATCTGAATACCATCACGCTAGAAAAAAAGGAGTATTTTTTATCTTCATATGGAATTTCATGTAGTTTACCTTCTGCCCACTACATATTTTCCTGTCACTGGATACCCCTGAGAAGAGTCTTCCACCTTTTTTCTCACTCCTTTGATCAATTATTTGTACATATTGGCAAGAGCTTCTCTGAGCCAAAACCATTTTTCAGCTTGCTAACTGGAGAGGCAGTCTTTCCTGAATCTTAAGAATTCTAAAGTGGATGTGTATCAATTAGAAAATCATATTGGTGGGTTTATTCCAACCTAGCTCAGCTAGAAGCTCTGGAAAAATGCCAAAGCTTAACAAAAGCACCTGGTGTGACTCTTGGGGATAGTCCTGTGTGGGAACAGGAGTTGGACACAATGATCCTAATTGGTCCCTTCCAACCCAGGGTATTCTGTGATAAGCTGTAATGTGGATGAATATTCCAGAGTAGAACAAATTCCAGAAGAAGCCCTTTTTTTGCTTTTAGACCTCTTTCTTTAGAGCAGAAAAATGCATGAAACCAGTCTTTTTAGTCTTCTGTATAAAAAACATTTCAGAAAATATCAATCAGAGCATTTACTTTTGCCACAGATAAAGGTGGTTTGGCAGACAAAATTGCAGTATTTAAGAAGCACCAGAACTTCTTTCTCCTTAGTGGATCAGTCAAAGCAACAGGAATCCTAAACTGAACCCTCTGCTACAGTATGCTCATCATTCAACTGCCTCTTTGACAGTTCCTTCATGAGAAATTACAAGACATTCAGTGAAGTTTAGGTCAGCCTGTTAGCCATACAATATGTGCAACAATGGGCCATTCCAAAGTAAGGATTTATGTTGTTTAGTGCATTCAATCAAATCAACTAACAGCCTGAGAAACCACAGTGCTCAGTGACAAATTTATTCCTTTTAAGCTAGAGGCTATTGGATCACCTGAAGTAGTGAAATAAGAGCTTGCTTTCAATACATGCACAGCTTGAAATTTAGGGCACCAACACACACAACAAAGCTCCAAGGACGTACACTTCCAGTCACTACGAAGGCTTCAAACACTCATGTTTCTATCTCTTTCCTCCTACAAACATATTTTTTTCTTTCATACTCTGAAAGCTGATTATGTTCTTTGTTCCACAGACAGCTACCAGACCTGTTTCATCAGCTTCAACCTGCAAAAGCTGTCATGAGTTTATCTCTGAAATTCATCTTGTGTTCCTAGTTCTTTGCTCATATGCCACCCCTAGATGGTCTCCTCAGTTTTTCACCTATGCCTCTCCTCCTCCCCACTAAATTTATTTGAGCCTGTCTTTACTATCATTACCATTATTAATTCCCTACGTTACTCCTAGAGCTCTTCATTTGTCACCAATGAAATGTGACACAGATAAACTAATTTGAGAAAGCCTGGGCTGTTATGCTTATGCTTAAATTAACCTGGGCTGCTGTGCTTATGCTCTGATGAAATTAACAATCTTCAGGGATATATGACAGCAGTGGAGTAGTCAGGACCCTGACTTTTAGGAGAGGAAACTTTCAGCTGATTAGCAGTTTAGATTAGATTTCAATATTTGGGTCCACAGGATCCCCTAGGAAACTGCCTTCAGGGAAAAGGGATCTGAACAAAGCTGGCAGCTCTTTAAGGGTATTTTTTTTTAGAGCTTGTTCTAAAACAGTTCTTGATTTCCACATATAAGAAATTTGGTAAAGAAAGCAGAAGACCAGCATGCTTTAGTAAGTATCTCCTGGGTAAACTGAAGTGTAAGAAGGAAATGCACAGGTGAGGAATAAGGGACATTTATCCTGGAAAGAATATGGGATGTTGTCTGGATATGTCAAAGTGGTATTAGGAAAGATAAGGCTTAATTTGGCAAGAGCTGCTAAGAATAAGAAGGGATTTACAGGTATGTTTGCCACAAAAGTTAGGTTAAAGAAAGTGTACCTCTGCAATAAATAAGACAGGAGAATTGGAAATAACCAACAGAGAGAAGACTGAGATATTCAACATTTTTATTTGCTTTAATATTTACTGTTAATCTCACTTCCCACATCTCTGAAGCTTATGCTAGGTACCGGGGGACTGAAGTCCTTCCCAATCCTAGGAGAACGTCAGGTTTGAGGAACCTGAAGATACTTAAGTCCATGGAACTCCATGAGACACACCCCAGGGGCCTGAGGGAATTGGCTGATGTATCTCCCTCCAAAGGATTAAACAGCAAATAAGCAAAGACCAATTCGTCCATTACAGAGTGAATTGATAGGTCTCCTGGTTTTGGTTAGGACAAGAAGTGAACAAAAATTGCAACAACTATACTTAAAAGATAGTCCACCTGCCTTTATCAGCTCTTAGAATAAGGATATGAAGCTAAAATTAGGGAAAAACATTGTTATCTTCATCATACACACACATATACTACTTTTTAATTTAACTGAGATGTAGATATTGGCTTATGGGGAATATTTACACACCTGCAGTCTACAAGTTGAATCTGAAGTGGTGCATAAGAAAGCATAGATGAAGTACTTGGGGAATAGTACCAGGTAATAACAGACATGTATGGATGTTGACCCCAAACTGGAGAAAAGTTATTTGGGAGGTATATTGTTGGGAAAAGAGATAAAAAGATTAAGTTTCTGCTACTCTAATAGTTTCTAAGCGTGTCTTTTGCATGCTTGATGCATACAGAAAGCATTCAAAGGGCTTATGTAATTTTCATTCCCTCCCAGTCCAATTGCTTCAGACTTTTACTCATTGTTCTTTTTCTCACTTTTAAGATATACTTTCTTTTCTCTTTCTTCTTGTTGTATACTTCCCTCCCATATTCTCTGCTCATGTTCTTCCCCTTGGTAACAGTAACTAAAATTTATTCCTGATATTCTGTGTATTCAGGACATTACACTCCAAAAAAACCAAAACCCAAACAAACATATTTTAGAAGCACAGATAAAGCTGTATTTGTTTGTTTTCCATATATTTCCTCCTTAATCCTCTATTTGAAGCTATGAGCTCACACAATCACAAGGTAACATCAGTTCAATGAGACAGCTAGCTATATTTCAGCTTTTGCTTTAAGCTCTGTTTCAGCTGCAATGCACATATTTCTGTTTCAGGAAACAGAATTTTACATGCTACAAAGCATTTTTATACTTTCTACTCCCTTTTTTTTTTCATACTGCCATTTTCTTTTTTCCATTTTCCTGAACCAGAATGTAAAATACATCTTATGTCAGGCTGGATGCAACTTTCAGACTACTGGACCCCAGAGATGAGGTACACACTCATTTTCTTTTGGATCAAATTATTTTCTTATTTATCTCAATAAGAATAACAGCAATTTGTTCTATCTCCAAGGCCAGATGAAATTATATTGTTTTCTGTTTCAGCTGGTGAACATTAAAGTAATTAAAAATCACTAGTCCAACTGTCTCATTGGAAGGAATGTTTGTGTTTTAAAAGCACAAGTGCTAAATATTTTGAATACCTTTAATTAAGAAAGACAACAAAACAAGTAAAAACTGTAATAAGCAAAACTGAAGATTATTGCTTTCATGTGGGAAGATATCACTTTGGCCATATGGCTCAGAACCAGAAAATAAATCATGGTTTGGTATCAACAGTCTAGTTCATAGACCATGACCATGGGGAAAACCATTTTTCCTTTCCATCAATCTTGCCTACTTAAATTTCTATTTTAGAAGCAGTAGAAATCATTTTAAAAATACAAAAAATTTCCTCCAATTCACAGAATTCAAAATTCACAGAATCACTAGGTTGGAAGAGACCTTCAAGATCATAGAGTTCAACCCATGCCCTAATATCGCAACTAAACCATGGCACTGAGTACCATGTCTTTTTTTAAACATATCTGGGGATGGAGACTCCACCACCTCCCCAGGCAGACTATTCCAGTACTTTATCACTCTTTCTGTGAAAAACTTTTTCCTAATATCCAACCTAATTTTCCCTTGACACAGCATTCAAATGTACCCAGTTCTGCCTCCCCGGTTGGCTTGTTAGCCTCCCCACCCCTTTCTCCCTTAGATGTACTTTTCCCAGAATGTTCTCCCTTCCCCACTTTCCCATTGGCCCCATTTTGCTGAAGTGACCCACCCCCAGTTTCCCTATTTGCTGTAACCCTTTGCCTCTCCCATTTGCTGGTTGCTTGGACCTGGTTGCTTGCTCCTCCCTCCCCAGTCCCCATATTTAATCCCTCGACCCTCCATTAGTCTTTGTCTTCCTTCCTGGACCCCTCTGAGTTTTGGGTCTAATAAACCACCTAAGGAACTCCAAGTGGAGACCCTTCCCACTCCTTTGCTGCCAACAACTTCACCAGCTGCCCAGTGTGACTGCTGTGAGTGTGAGTTGAGTGCCAGTGCCACCCAGCAACTTCCATAGGGAGACATTTTTGGGAACGTTGCGGCACCACTACTTCTTACCCTGCTGCTATCCAGCCTGGTGGCAGGTTGTGACAAACTCCTTTGTTTTTAAGGGCTGCTTCCCAAGGAACTGTCTGAATAAGTCTCCTAAATAGGCTGAAGTCTGCTCTCTGGAATTCCAGTGTAAAAGTCTTACTGAGGTTCCTCCTGGTGTCACCAAATATCAAGAACTGTATAATTTCTTGATCACTGTGCCCCAAGCAGCCTCCAACCACCATGTTTCCTACCAGCCCATCTCTATTTGCAATCAAAAGATCTAATATAGTTCCACCCCTCGTGGGCTCATCTACCAGTTGTGACAAAAAGTTGTCCTCCATACACTGAAAATTTCCTGGATTGTGTTTTTCCTGCTGTACTAAGTTCCCAGCAGATGTCTGGCAGGTTAAAGTCACAAGGCCTACAAGAACAAGGGCTGGTGATCCTCAAACATTCTCCAGTTGCTTATAGCATAAGTTTTCCACCTCTTCTTCCTGGTTGGGTGGACAATAGCAGACTCCCAGTTAGGGTTTCAGCCTTGCTGGCCTTCCCCTTAATTCTTACCCATAGGTATTCAACTCTATCATCATTAGTTTCAATAACTATGGTGTCAAAAGCCTACTTAATATGAAGGGCCAGTCCTCCACCTCTTCTCCCTTTCCTGTCTCTTCTGAAGAGCTTGTAGCCATCCAATGCAGTGCTTCACCCATGTGAGTCATCCCACCATGTTTCTGTGATGGTGACTACACCACAGCTCTGCTGCTGCACCATGGCCTCCAGCTCTTGTTTGTTACCAATGCGGCATGCATTGGTATACTTGCACCTCAGCTGGGCTGCTTAGGCTGCTTTCACCCTTAACTCAGGCTTACCACCCTTGGGCCTGCTTCCAGGCAGCCCAGCTGCATCCCCTTCCCCCTTTAAACCTAGTTTAAAGCCCTCTCAATGAGATCTACTAGTTCATGAGCTAAAATCCTTCTGCTCTTAAAAGAGAGATGGATCCCATCAGCAGGGCAGGTGCTGTAAAAGTTGCCCCATGATCAAAGAACCTGAAATTTTGCCAATGACACCAACACTTGAGCCACTTGTTAATGAATTCTCCTATTACTTTCACCGTTTATCTTAGCCAACATAGGGACTGAGAAAAAGACTACCTTGTGTCCCTGTCTTATTGACCACTTGACCCAGTGCCCTAAAGTTCCTTTTAATTGCCTTGAAACTCCTCTTTTCCGTCTCATCACTGCCAGCCTGGAGTATCAGCAGTGGGTAATAATCAAAGGGATGAATCAGCCCAGGGAGTCTCTCAGTTATATCCCATACCTGGGCCCCAGGGAGGCAGCAGACCTCCCTGTGGGATGGGTCCAATTGACATATGGGGATCTCTGTTTCCCTCAGAAGGAAGTCACCCACTTTGATTCTTTTCTTTTTGATGTTAGAGGATGAATTGTATTTGGGAGGCTTACTGGGCAGATCATTTTTTTCTGAATCATCTGGCTGACTCTCTAGATCCAGTGCCTCATACCTATTCTGAAGTGGCACATGGCTAGGGGATGGGGGTTGGGAGGAATTTTTATTATTGCTTCCCTGAGCAAGGATCCATTTCCACAACCCTTCATCTACCAGGTGCCCTCCTATTGCCTGACATTGGGAGGTATAAGAGTCCTCTGACTCTTGGTGGGCCTCCCTCAAAGATGGAGGTGTGGAGCTCCACCAATCTATTTCCCTTTCACTTTCCCTGATACTCCTTACTCTTTCAACTTCCTCCCTAAGCTTGTCCACCAGTGAAAGGAGATTGTTCACCTGTTCACACCACAGGCAGGTTTGCCTCCACAATGCCCCCTGGTACCACTGATAAGTTGAAACACTCCGTGCAGGAACGGGTCTGTACAGACTCATCCTTTTTGGAGGGTTCCATTTGGTTACATACGCATAACTGCAATTGTGCAAAACCATTTCTAACAGAAACCCCAGACCACCCAACCAACAGAAACACTGCAAACAACACACAGCAAGCCTCACTAGCAAACCTGCAACCCTGCCTGCCTTGCATTTTTCACTCTTGCTTTACAAGGTTATTATCTAAGGTGCTAGAAAAATTGTTTGCCATGTTCAAGTTCTTAAAAATAAAATGTAATAATATTTAAAACCACTAAATCATCCCTAAAAATTTAGGAACTCCTATCTCCCAAACTTACCAAGGTGTACAAAATGGGTATCATAGTAATATAAAAATTTTGGGATGCAGCTTAGCAAGTTATCACATAACACAGGGCGAAGAGAAAGGAAGGTCTGTTTACATTTGTGTTCTGTGTGTCAAATGATTTTCGGAGTAGCAACATTAGTTTCTTGAATTACTGCACACCACCCTAGAGAATGTATATACATTTTGACATGTGAAGCTGCACTTTTGTAACTTCCTCTATTAACCAAACCCACATAAAACTTCATTCTGTTCCTGACAAAATGCAAAGGGAAAAGGACATAAATTCCTTTTAATCTTACCATCTCTTGCCACTAACATCAAGAGTTGCATTCTTTGCCTATGTACCCTTTATCCTTCTCAGGAATAACAATAAGTACAGCAGCAGCAAGGTAATTCAAGATTTCACCATGAAATCTGAAAGAAAATATGTAATTTGTAGCCTTTTTAACAGGCAGCACCTCTCCAAAGATTTGTCAAAGAGAAAATTCTTAATTTGTGAAAACAGCATGAGTAAATCAATGCTATAATGAACAGTAAGTAAATGACCTGCCTCCAATATCCTGAGTGGTACTGATTCACTTTGGTAGGAAAGAAAAGAAAGAAGTACGTTTTCATTCTTTCAAGAATCAGTTGTCATGTGGCTTCCAAGAATTAAAGCAAGTTAATCTGTTAGACTCAGATGTTGAATAAATCAGCTATCTGGATGACTCTCTATCTTTCAAGGTTTTTGAATAAAAGGCTTCCATCTCCCCAGTTGCTCGTTTGCTTGTGCTCCTGTCTCTTAATTTAATGCCAGTCTTTGATGACAACTGGGATTATTACTGCACCTGTGGAAACTGGTATCTTCAGCACTATTTCCCCTTGGAAATCTCTTCCTCTGCTCAAGATTGCAGTGTAGAACCTAGTTGTTATGGAAAGCAGCTCAATGTCTTGGTTTTTATTGCTCTGATATTTCCTGAGTTACAGGTAACTCTTACAGTATTTTAGTATTGATTTTGAGACAAGTCCTCTTTGACCTGAGAAATCTGAAAGGAAGAAAAATGCTGCACTGAAAAAGTAGAAGCTTTCACCTGAATGCAGGTAACAGCCCCTTCAGAAGAAACGTTTGTTAAATTTGGGAAGTTTAGCAATGCAGCTGTGGTTCTGTCAATTGACCTCAAAGCTCTTCACCTTATATACAGAGATGGCACTGATTGCAGAAAAGAAAAATTAACTCCTTGGGTAGAGTGCTCACAGTGGAAGGGACTTTTTCTCAGAGGGAGTAAAGGAGATCTTTCCTGGTCTTCCTTCCACCACAGACAATCAAAAAAGGACAAATAAAGGTGATTACAATTGCAATCTTTATTAGCAATAATTAGCCTGGCAACATGAAGTGCTAGATAACATGCTCCAACTCTGAAATTTTATGAAGCGTAAACAATACAAATCTAACAGTGAAGATAGATTACCTTGACATTTGGAGAATTTGACATGAGAAAAAATTGAACATAATGCACACCATTTCAGAAGTCTGTGCAAATGACCTCTGCGTAATGCTTTGAGTGGATGAGCTAAGAAATGTTCTTTTTTCCTTCATATTGCAGTTTTTGAACTCTGCAAATCATTTAAGCACGATGATTCTACCAGTTTTGGGGGGTAGTGGTGGGGGAGTGTTTCTAATATTCTATGGAAAATCTTTCAGAATTTTTGATTGATCTTTACCTAAGTCTACTCAAGTTCTAGGGAAGAGACAATACTTCTATGGTTCAGACTGACATCAAAGCACTATCTGATCCTAGAATAGCAGCTGGGCTATAAGAAAACATTTATTTGAACAAATGGACTAGTGTATTCTTTTTCTTTGTTCTCCTTTTTTTTTTTTTTATTATTTATTCCAAACATAGAAGATATTGAATACTTTTTGCCTAAAATCAATTAGGTGCCTATAAAAAATGATAACGAAGGATAGTTGTGGTATTTAGTATGGCAAAATATATCAGATCATCATGACATCATTTAACCATATAATAATAGATTAAGAAAAAGATAAGTCTATTTTCACATTTGTTATTAGAATAAGAGAAAGAAAAGTAAGAAGAATTTGCACAAACTGACCTTCATTAATATGCCAAATTATAACCTCTTATCATTCACTTAATAGTACAAGAGGACTGTAACCTCAAAAAAATAACATTTCATCTTTCAAGACGAAATTTACCAAAAAAATCACCTAACATAGATCTTGATTAGGTTAGCCAAAGAATATTTATATAAGTAAACCCTTGAATTTTTTTTCAAGGAGTGCTACGATTTCCAAGCATGAAAATAGTAAAAAAAAAAAAAAAAACCAAACAAAAACCCAAAAAACCAACAACAACAAAAAAAACCACCAACAAAATTAAGCATCTTCAAGTCAGACGGTATTTCTCAAAGTTACAAAAAAAAACAGACAAGCAAACAAACAAATATAGCTGTACTGTTCAAATACTGCAGTCACACATAAGGTAGTGATTTCTACACTGCAGATTCTGTTAAAAAAAAAAATTTGACTTGTCATGTCCTGGCAAACAGCATTTCAAAAAATAGCTTTGTCCTTATAAAGATTATTGTTCTGATATAAGCTATAAAAGCAAACAACAAAAAAATATTTTCAGTTCATCTCCAAAATTCAGTTATGTCTTTATCTACCTTTGATATCTACTGTAATATAAACAATCCAACTTCCTTCTATGGGTGTCTCAATGAGTTATTTCAATAGAGCAAGCCTATGAAAATTTTATGACTGTTCCTTCCAGACAGGGAATGAACAAGTCCAAGAGACCTACATACAATAGTACTTATGGATGCTCATGGAGCACTGTGATTTTTGTATTTGTTTTCCCTTTTCTTCACCTGTGACCTTCAGGGATAAAGGCTCACTTTTATAACTCTGGTAGATTTTTTTTCATGTATCCAAATTGACATTTAGTAGAAGGAAATATGATGGCTACTGTTGCTGCATTAGTCTGCTTGCTATTGCTGAAGAGTGAGCATTGGTTTATAGAGGACTTCTAAAAGCGTACAATCTGTAATTGCAGTCTAAATAAACTCCTATCATGCTTCTATTGATCTAACAGAGCAGACTCAGTGTAAATCCCAGACAAATCCAAGAAGGTAATTAACTAAAATTTTATTAACTGTAGAAACTAGTGGTGGGGAACTTAATGTTGATTTTCTAATTGTGTTCTGTATAGTTTACTTATACTAGAACCATTTAATGTATAATTTTTGCATGTGTACAAATGTTTCATATTATACTGTCATATATAAAAGATTATTTCTAAGATGCAACTGTTTTAGCTGAATAATTCATACTTTTTCTTTTTTTTTCCTAAATATACAATAATACTCTTCTCCAAAATCAATTTTGTAGTTCCTATCCCATTCTAATATTTTTTAATGATATTGTGACTGTTAAGCTATGAAAATAATTCTCTACTTCAAGAGAAAATGCCTCATAATTGAAGATGAAACCTCAGTATTCTTTTGTCCATGAAGTTATTTCAAGACAAAATTAACACATGTAAGTTCTTGACATTTAAACTGACACATTTAATTTACAAAAATTTTGATCCTTTACCACTTTAGAATTGCTTTAAGAACATAGCAAAAAGGAACAATATCTATGAAGCCAATGAAATCTCTTCCAAGAAGTGAAATGTAGATTTTAGTAATGACCTTTCAAATCAATTGAAAAAGTACAGTTTTTATAGTAATGAGAGTGGGATCTGCACCCTGTCCTTTTTTGTGGAACTGTTTATCACTGATTCTCCTGGTTCAAAAGGATATAATGTCAGTAGCAATGCCCATAATCCTATAAAAATTTTGTTCCTTGTGCATGTATTAGACACTGCTGATGCATGAAATATCTAATCTGTAGTTAACAAAGACAGATGGTTTTCCCATTCATTTCTAATGAGCCATTTTTAAAGCGTCAGCAGCATTTTTTTATTTATTTGCTTGTTTAAACTTTCTATTTTATTAAGGTTTTCCAAATTAAAAACATGAATGTTCTTTAAGGGAGCAGTTAAATGAAGGGCAAAAGAACAAGCAGGAGTGAGTCTCTTATGAATCATGTGCAATAGAAGCATTATAATATTAGGATTGGAAATAATGAGGTAATTAAATCTGTCTTGAAAACTTTTTTCAGACATTCTTTTTGTGCATTACCTATCTTATTTCTTTCCATTCTAATTTTAATTCTCAGCATCCCACACATCATCACATCCCACCCCATCCCACCCAAGGTTTCTTTGTGGTGGCAGTATTTTTATTAACCAGCACTGTAGCTACAAAAGATAAGCCATTGAATTTCAGTTTTAATATCGTTGCTATGTAACATGATGAGGGGATGAATTATGTTGAATATGGTTTTTGTGTCCAGTAATTCAGTGAGTTTTGTCTGTGAGGATGTTATGGTAGTGTCTGAAGTCTTGCTAAGGTCAAGAGAGACAGCATCCACAGTCCTCTCATTTTCCGTCAAGCCAGTCATCTCATTGAATGCTATCATTAGGAATGCTTTCCCTTTTGTGAAAACATTTCACCTTCTTTTCCATCCTGTGTGTGCAAACAGTTTCAAGAGTTATTCGCTCCATCATCTTTCAATGGACCAGGGTAAGGCTAACTGGCTCACAGTTGCCCATATCCTTCTTCTTGCCTTTCTTGAAAGTAGAACTTACATTCTCCATTCCTAGTCTTCTTTTTTTCTGTCCTTTGTCCATTACATTCTCTTACTTATTCCCATAACCTGGTTTTCTTTCGATCCTTCAGAAAATCTTTTTGTCGCCAGGATTTTTTTGATACAATCAATGGCCTCACAAGGACTTGTGCTATTTCCCTCATGACTCATGATATCTCCTATCAGGAGCTTGCAGCAGAGAGTCTCCCAAATTTTGCCATCATTCATCTTTCCTTCTGGTGTTGCCTCATGACTCAGATTTAGCTGATTTAGATGCTTCACTGGACAAAGCTTCAAGTTTATCCTCTGGTATCAGGTCACTGAGCCTACTCTGTAGTGGCAGAGCTCAGATAGGACAGGAACCCTCATCCTGTTGTCAAGGTTACAAGCTTCTAGCCTTCATTGTGACTGCAGTCTCCATTTCCAAAATCTTCTGCAAAGACACTTCCTGGTTCTCCTTCACTATGTCTGGGAGTTCAGGTTCTTCTATTTGTAGGGTCTTGAGAGCATGATATTGTCACCATTTCAGCTTCACAGACTTCTGATTGCCTCCTGAATCTCCTTTACTGGGCAACACAGATCCTCCTCCAGCATACAAGTGCTTCCTCCAGGCAAGGACACTATCATCTGATCCCAGCCTCAGCAAGAGGTTCCAGACATTTCTGCAGCTCCAGGCCGACAGAACTGCATCCTCCCTGAGGAGCTCAGTCTGGTTTGAGGTCTCTAATCTGATCGAGTTGCCCCTGTGGATGATCAGTGATAGTGCCCTGCAGCACCTCGCTACCTAAGAACACAGTGTCCTCAGTGGAATTCCTGGCCCCTTTTACTCTGTTGGCTGTGCTCTGGGCTTGGCAGTTACATACACTCTTTCTAGCATTTGCTGAGAGCATGCTTGGCTGTCCTTAATGTGGAGTCAGCTGGAAACAAAAAGCTTGAAGTCCCCATAAATCAAGAAAAGTTGGCAGCAAAGCTTGTGGGACACTGCTGCAGCTTGTTAGCAGTCACAGCCTTCTGTAGTTATCCCTTCTGGGGAGAACCAGGCACCCTGAAGCTCTTCAAAGGTTCACAGCAGTCCTCCAATGACCCCAGGAATTCCCAGAAAACTTAGCATATCCTAAGCCAGAGCCTATAAACTGTTGTGCAAATTGCTTTGTTTGTTAGCTGTGCTCATGTATTAGTACATTATTTGCAATGAAAGTGTTTAACTGCCCTACAACAATGATGAATTTGCTTCTTATATTACATTTCATACACTGTCAAAGCTATGATTGAGGTACCTTATTATTTTAGAAACTGGTTTACACTCTCTCCATTTAACCTGTGAGTTCACCAAATGATCATTGCATGTCTCTTTGGGTGTTTGTAAACAAAATATGTTATTAAAAATCATTGTAAATATATCACCTAATGATTAAATATACTAGGGGAAACAATGCTACTGTTCAGGAAAAAAAAATTGGCGGTCTAATTTTGGAGGGGGGGAGGTATGTTCCAGGCGCTTATTGTGTTTTGTATCAAACTTTAATGTTTTATTGGTATTTTGAATAAAAATATTCTTGTTGTTTGAGAAGATTGTTGAATTACATCTAAAATATGCCCTAAGAGGTGAAGAATGTCAGTGACTGCTAGATGCAGATGAGGTAGCACAGAAATATTTTAGTTTTTGCTAAAGGCAATAGAAAGCCTAAAGCCCATTTCACTGCAGTATAACAAGAAGCACACTAAACATTTCCAGTTGTTAGTAGTTTTACCAGAGACAAACTATGAGACACTAGCTGTGGAGGAAATACTTGTTTGTGCTTTCACACATTTCTTTAGATAATTCATTAGTAAATCTCCTGACTGTCCATATAAATCTTTAAAAGATGGTTTTGAGTAAGAAATACATACATAAAGTGGTACAAGGCTGAAGGAAAAAACCCTACAATTCTGAATGAAAGAGAAGGCAAAAATGCAACAGGCAACTGTTTTGGGACATGTTTCTATAGAAAGAGAGGAAGAGTTGGCCAAAGGACCCTGAAGAAATGACAGATAAGAGTTGCTGCTTGCAATAAAATGCTTCAGCATTTGGCATCTGTGAAAATCTATGGGAAAAGTTGCTTCTTGCTTTTGGGGGAAAAAAATTAAGGAAGAGTATAGGAGTAGTTAAAAGGAATGAGAATAAAAACAGAAGGCACACTGAACACAGCATTAAGATTATAGTAATATTGTGACATCTTTTAGAATTCTGTGATAGTTTAAAATTCATTCATTTAGAGATGAGCATTTAATACACTGTTACAAATCTTTCAGCTATTTGCTCATCCTGAACTTAGAAATCACCTGCTTCTACAACTTGACACAGGGCATATAATCTTGCATGTTTCTGAGAAAATGCGGAAGCTGATTTTGACTTTGTTTTTCCAAATAAAAATTTTTCCCAAAAGGGAAAAAAATGAAATGAACAATTGTGCTGATTTTTTGTAACAGTACTGCAATTAAAGTATATATGACACTGAGTATATCCTAATGACATAAGAGAGGTCTTTTTTTTTTTTTTTTTTTTTTTTCCATAGCTTAGCACAGTTTGTACTAATGAAAAACTATTTTATTATTCTGAAAAGATGTTGCTTCAAATGCTAAGGAGCAAAGAAGGATGCAATAGGACAAAATGTTGTACTTGGAAATGTACAGAGAAAGTAACAACAAGGAGGCAGGATAAGTCTAATGCTTGTTGACAGTATGGTTATCCAAATTGTCAGCTGGCATAAATCATTATCTCAGTAAAGACAAAGAAGGATGATCATGGCACGGTTACTAATTGAAGAAGCATTGCTAAGGAAGACTAGCACAGTTTGAGATAAGTTCTGAAATTGCTCAAAATACCTTCCTCTATGAACCCAAATTATTCTTTCAACTGAAATCTAAAGGGAGGTAGGAAAACTATAGCCTCTTACAGGGCAGGATAAAGTACAAAAGAGTTTAAATGGAGGGCACTTAAATGCAGACAGGTTCTTTGCACACATTAGCAATAATTTCTCAGAAGTGCTTAAGGAACTTAAGCCTCAGATTTTAAGGTGACTTTGGCAGTTATCAAATTTCATCCTTGCAGAACTTAGTGGGAAGGAGTGGTTTCAGCATTTTATAATACAGTTTATAATATCTGTAACTGTGAAGGGGTAAATGGAGACCTGTGATATAGTTGTACAAATGGTGTAAGAAAACATGCCAGAAGGAAAATATCAAGGATAAGGATGAGCTGGCAGGAAAAATGTCTTCAAAACAAACAAACAAACAAACAAACAAACAAACTAACTAACTAACTAACTAACTAACTAACTAACTAACTAAACTAACTAACTAAATAACAAGGGGTCCTGACTGCAGAAGTAAGAGATCAAGAGTGGATAAGATAGTGTGAAGAACTGGACTTCAGTATACACTGAGATTATAAAAAGGTGTCTTAGTAGATGGATTTAATTGCTGACAGAGGATAACTTTTCTGTACTCAACCGAAGCACACACTGAACCTGTCATAAAACATAAAAGATGGATAAATGACATAAGAAAATATACTTAGGCAAATCTAATTTCCTGTTTAGTATGGAGAAGTCTTCGTATACAGAGAAGCATAAACAGTTGCTTCTCATAAACAGAGAAGCAACAGCAAGGCACCATTTTTATTCTTTATAAAAAGCTCAACAGCTATTGACAAAATGAATCTGTAGATTTCAATGTGAATATACAGAAAGAACTGAGAGCTTTGGAAAGACATTTGATTAATTCTCCAAGTTCTAATATCATGATTACAGACAAATTCCAAACTATTCTCTATCATTAGAAACTCCAGTTCATCCATAAAATTCTTTTGCCTGTAATTTGGCAAGAAGAGTTGAATAGATTTTCACTCAAAAGATGGTAAAGGAGACACAGGGGCTTTAATGAGGGTTTGATGTTACTAGGGCTAAACCTCAGAATTATCAATACAATAGAGAAGAAATAAGGAATGCAGCCAATACTAGATGAATCTGTCCATAAATGTTCAGAGACATAATTTGAGATTTCACGTTATCATGAGAATTAAAGTCACATGGTACTGAAAATAGATGCATGATATTTTTCTAAATTAATTTATTTGCCATGTGCCATGCACCAAACTGAAAACTAAGAAGGAAGAAAAAGATATTTCTCATTTTATCAGCTGAATATAAATTTAGTCTAATGAAAGGGGACATGATAAAAACTATTCACATCAAACAAAAGCTTGACTACTGGTTCAGTATCTTTCTTACCTGATTTTTAAAATAAAATAATGCATCTGAGAAGGCTTTATTTTCTTTTTTTCCTGTTAGGATGTGATTTATTTTTCTGTCATGGAATCCATGAAGAAAGGTATTCAGTGTGACAGATTTGTCGAAACTTCAGCTTTGCCAGATAGTTTTCATTTCAAGATTCAACAATGAATAGCTCCAGATAAAGAACATGAACTCAAAAGTGAAGTTTTAAATTAGTAATTATGTTTTGTATAATTATTTTGTCACAGATTTGAGTTTGGTAGGAAAGTGTTTCATTTTGCATTATAGTCACTATTTTCCTATACAAAAATATATTTTTTAAGTTGTTGCACAATAAAGTACATAGTTTTTAAGTAACTGATGTTTCCAGCTGGACTTGCAAATATTTAAGAGAAAGTGAACTAATGAAGATTTATCACAGCATAAAAGAAAGCTAAATTTATCTTTCCCAATAATTTAAGTTGTAAGTGGTATCAAGTGCCAGTCATGGTGTGGCCAATTTCAAAGAAATTCCGAAAATTCTGAGTATTGCTGCCAGCAGTTCAACTTACAACAGGAAAATACGCAGTGCCAAAACATGGCCACAGGCAAGAAAACTTCATTACCTATGTACCTATCACTGATGCATTCTCAGAGCAGTTGCTGGCCTGACTTTGGTCCAGACTAATGCCTGTCCAAAACAATGCCTTGGCACAGCTCAAGAACTGCAATTATCTTTTCTGTTAGGCAATTATAGTCCAGTTATCCTGTTTTAAAAAAATATATTTAAGTTAAAACTACATTTAAGTTAAAAAAACCTAACATTTAAGTTAAAAGGACATGGCTGGATGTCCTCAGGTTCAGGTAGTAGTTACTGCCACTGCTTAGTACCATAACACCAAACATTTTGTCTTGTTGATGTAGCTTGTAAGAGAAAAATATTAGCAAAGGTAATAAAAAACAACACATTTTTAAAATGAAGAGTAATTATGGTCTTTTAGCATCTGTGAATACAAACAAGGACAGCTCTAAGGATTGAAATGAAATTATAATACAAAAAAAACCATTGAGCAATACTAATTTTTCTTGGTGTTGTGAAGTCTCAGAGTCACTTTCAACTCTAGTTATATCTGAATATGTTGTTTTGTTTGGTGCAACCTGCCCCTTGTATGAGGTGATTCAATGGAATGTCTAAATTCCCTGTTCTATTATGTCAACTAGGACAAATAGCTCTGAAAAAAAATATGCCTGGTGCTCTCACTTTAAGCCAATTTTCTTGTAAACATTTTCTGTAACAGTTCAGTATTTACCAAATCCAGAAAAAGTACTTCTTGTGCATTTTTATTCTCTGTAAAAAATATGAAGTCCTAGGATTTGTGCATAAGTAGTTGACCCTGATAAGAGTAAAATCAGAAGAAGCCCTGTTACTTTCTACAATACATATAATGCTTCTTCAGGCTGTAAAAATTGGGAAAATGTAAGGCCATGTAAAGATTCATAGCTGCAAAATACCCATTCACCTAGAATTGTCCTTGAGGGTGGTACACTACAAAGAACTACAAGCATCAGAAAAATAAAAACCACAAAAATTAAAATATTTTACAATATTTTTACATTACAACAGGCTTTAAAAACTGGTAATAAAACAATTAAAAAGATTTTAACATGTTTTCTCAACATTGCTACACTTTTTGTTATTAGAATAAAAATATTTTACCAAACTAGGAAGTTTAATACCATATAAAAATACAGCTCTATGACATCGCAAACCATTTTGTTTAAGTTCTAAACATAATTGATTTTTAAAAAATAATATTTGGATTATGTCATTTAACTTACTGTTTGGGGAAACATTTCTCCATTGTCAGCTGTGGTTTGTTTCCTTTCTGATTATTGTCTATATTACCAGGAATATAATCACTGAACAGCAACTAGTCTTTGTAAGGACAGTTATTACACTGAGCTCTATATGCAGCCTCATCAGTGTCTATTAAGAATTTACAGGACTCTTTTAGTATTGATGTTGTAATATAGACTAACCCTGGCTTCATGGAGCAGAAACTGATTACTAGATTGTTTATGGAATCCTAATCCTCATGCTACTGAAATAAAATAATTATTAACCCATAAATGCATGCATGAAATAAAGATTGGGATTTAAGTTAAAAATAATATGGTTAGTGTCAAATCCAAGGGATATAAATTTTAGTTAAATTACTATTTTGTTGGTATTTTAAGCCACAAGGTGGCAGCAATGATTGATCTCCTCATCCAACTGCCCACTACTGCTACTTTTACTCTTTAGTCATCTTTTGTGTTTGTAGGACAAATATGACAGAAAAAGAAACTATATTTTCTTTGAAAAAGTACAGTTCTAAACTAGGTTACTTGCTAAATGTTTTTTTGCATCATGCTTTATTTTTTTTTTTTTTTTTTTTTTTTAAGTATACCATTTATTATATCTGCTGACTTCACATGCAAGTGCAGTGAAGCGCTGTATCCATGACACAAGTCGTTTACCCATTTGTGTAATAACATTTCCTCCCCAAGCTGGGAAACAAAATGTCCGGATGCATAAGCCTGGCCTTCCTGGAACACGACCATATAGTGAGGAGGTGCAATGCTTACCGATAGCTATTGAAAAGGTCCATGCAGGTGCCATTATTTCTGCAAGGCTCTGAATCACATTCATTCAATTCCTTTTCACAAAATTTTCCTTCCCATCCAGGCAAACAATCACACTGGTATCTCTGTAATACATTAAGTAAAATAAACAACCTATTACTCTTCGTATTTTAATGCAATTACAAAAGTATTATTACTAATTGTTGGAAGACATTAACAGACAGTAAAACAACTTTAGGAGTTTTTTTAAAACCTGAGTGCATAAATTAATTGCAACAGCATGATGGTGAAATGTGTAATGTACCAGCATTGTGACATTTACAGGTGTTTAGAGACTGTAAATAACTTTGTTGCATTTTAGGTTTTTTGTTATTGAAATTTGGAAGCAGAGACAATTACATTTCAAAGATATATGGGCTATGATCTTCATATAAACAGCAAAGGGTAATTATTTAATTTTCTAATACACTTAAAAATATAATAAATTAAAAGTTAGAACCCTGAAGGGAATCCAGATTGAGCAGTTGACCCAGACCTTTCTGTAATGATACTCTTACACTCTCCTGACAAATTAAAAGCTTGAGATATTTTATTAGAGCAATGATAACAAAAGAAAGGAAATTAACAATTTAAAATCACATTCAGTATGATTGTCCTAGGGGGTGAAACAGCTCTACTGATACCAGTACTTCACATGAAATTATTTACGTGTATATTCTATCTGGTCAAATCAACTTTTGCACCAACCAACTTGTATATACTGTGTTTGTGATTTGTATTTTCCCAACGACATTCTGCTTGTTTCGTGCTCATGTTGATGAATGTCATTGCTATGCTTGCTTGGGACACGCCCATGATTTCTGTGACATGGATGTTCTAAATCTGCTGAGATAAACTTGAGAAATCAGGAAATAAAATTGAAGGGTATCCTTCTGTGTCAAGACAGGGCATGGAACATGGGCAGATGAAACCAAGTTGAGTAGGAATGTTGGTCTGCTGAAGAGTAGAAAGGCTCTTCAGAGGGATCTGGACAGGTTGGATTGATGGTCCAAGACCAGTTGTATGAGGTTCAACAAGGCCAAGTGGTGGTTCCTGCCCTTGCACCCAGCAAACACAGGCAGTGCCACAGGCTGGGGGCAGAGTGATTGGAAAGCTGCCCTATGGAAAAGGACCTAGAGGTGCTGGTTGACAGCAGCTGAACATGATCAGTGTGTGCCCAGGTGGCCAAGAAGGCCAATGGCATCCTAACCTGTACCAGTAATAGTGTGGCCAGCAGGACCAGGGCAGGGATTGTCCCTCTGCACTCTGCAGTGGTGAGGCCACACCTCAAAATCCTGTGTTGTTCTGGGCTTATCACTACATGAAGGGCATTGAAGTGCTATTCTGAATCCAGAGAAGGGCAGCAGACATAGTAGTGAAGGGTCTAGAAAATGAGTTGTAGAGGGGGTGGATGAAGGAGCAGGGATTATTTGGTCTGCTGGAAAAGAGGCTCAGGGGAGACCTTATGCATCTCTACTTCTTCCTCAAAGAAGGTTGTAGCAAAATGGGGATCAGTGTCTTCTCCCAGGTAAGAAGTGACAAAACAAGGAGAAATGGCCTGAAGTTTCACCAGGGGCAATTTACGTTGGATACTAGGAAGAATTTATTCACTGAAAGAATAGTTAAACTTGGAAAGGCTGCTTTGGGAACTGGTTGAGTTACCACCCTTGTAAGTGTTCAAAAAACATGTGGATGTGGCACTTGGGGACATGGTTTGTTGGTGAACACAGCAATGCTACATTGACAGTTGGACTTGATGATCTTAAGAGTTTTTTACGATTTTAATAACTTTATGATAGGAGATAGAAAGATTTTGTTGAAATATTTCATTCTTTTAAATTGTAATACAGAGAGATGAACTTGGAAAGAAAATAATTTGCTGTGAATTGTGCCAAAGAAAGAAAAAAGAAAATACATTTGAGACAAATTACATTACTTGTAATTTTACAATAATACAAGTCCACATGTTGGTGTTTCCTATTACATACTGACCCTGAGATTAGCTCAGTTGTTTACAGCATGGTGCCAAACACCAAGGTCCAATTCCCATATGGACTATTAGTCTTGGAGTTGGACTTCATGATCCTTGTATGTCCCTTTCAACTCCAAATATTCTGTGATCTGTGATAATAGCCACACCCAAATTATCTCAGTTCTCTGCATATTTATCAGTGTCAAAGGGGAAAAAAAGACCACTACTAATCCATACCCATGAGTAACAATCAGATACCACTTTAAAACTGTTTTATTGCCAGGTTAGGTTTTCATATATACTAGGAATGTGAGATGACAACTTGTT
Source organism: Certhia americana (assembly GCA_018697195.1). NCBI lineage: Eukaryota > Metazoa > Chordata > Aves > Passeriformes > Certhiidae > Certhia > Certhia americana. Next base: position 25,062,187 of record CM031859.1, read on the forward strand.
TCCAAAAAACTCTTCAAGAAATGGATTACAAAATGCGAGGTGAAAGGAGGCTTGCCAACAGTTTTGTTTAGAAATCAGTGGTATTTTTCTAGTATCACTAAAATTATCTGTCAATCAAATGCTGAAATTCTGTTCTTTGCAGATTTTTCATTATATGAGGATTGTCATATCAAGCACAAAACTTTATTCACATTTAGGTATATCATTCATATGTGCAGAAAAAACTAATAATTCTTACACATTATTTTTCTACTCTGTGTAGTTTTACAGTAATTGAAAATGCAATGTTGCAATAAGCTATATGTAAGCAGATAGAAAGGGTTTTGATAGATATGAGTCTTTACAGAGAAGGACCTGGGTGGCCTGGTGGACACTGAGTTGGACAAGAGTCAACAATACACCTTTGTGCCAAGAAGGCCAAGAGCATCCTAGGCTGCATTAGGAGGAATGCTGCCAGGAGGTTGAGGTGGGGTGATCCTTCCCCTCTACTCAGCCCTAGGGAGGCCACTCCTTAAATGCTGTGTCAGTTGTGGGCTGATATACAAGATATAAGAGAGATATGGAGCTATTGGGAAAAGTCCAGCCAATAACAGTATTAAGAGATTGACACATAAAAGGCTGAGGGATTGTCAGTCAGGGCATAGCATACACCACTGACATAAAATGACTAGGAAAAAAAAAAGAGAAAAAAAGCATGCAGTGGATCAAGCAAGAGACTAAAGAAATAGAATTTGATACCTATTTATATGTTGTTCCCCTTTATTTACTGTAACTATGTATTACTATCCATTGGAGACAGGTTAAAATAAATGACACCTTTGAGTTCCAGCAAATTGTCTTTTGTTTGTCCTCTAAAGAACACAATAAATGCATAAATAACCCTATAGTTATTCCTTGTACATAGCTCTCCCTTGTACAATATATAGCGCAGTACGCCTAAGAAAAGTGGATTTTACCTTCTAGGGTAAAAATTTCTGATGCCTCGCATACATACCCAGAACTACTTATGCACATGAGTGTCTTTATCCAATTAACTATGTGTGTTGTAAGAAAGTGCCATTTAAGAGCATTTGCATATTTTCCCTTCTCCAACACTGTAAATGAAGAATTAATCATTTCCTTAAGCCCTAGTCAATGCTACTTCACTAGGAAATGGCAGCTGAACATCTGGTAAACAGAAACTGCAATGAAAAATGTTCATCACACACAACAAAGATCTGAATTATGAACAAGGCAAATCTTCAGTCCTGTCCTGTGTATGTATAGGTTGAGCAGAATTTTTATCATACACATATATACTCCAGATATGTTTTCCATGTCTAGAGAAAAAACTGAATCACTTTAATTGTTAAAGGCACCCATAGAGTCAGAGCATTTTTGGGGGGATTTGAAAGTTTTTAATTCACAGAAAGAACAAAAAATACCTCACCTGGAAACAGAAACACACAAAAGGATACATAGAAACATCAATTTTACCTGTGTGTTCTAATTTCTTCTGCCAGACTGTTTCTTGAGGTGCAACCCTTTTTCCATTAAGGCCAAACAAGATGAACCTATTGTAAGACTACCTATCATTGGCACATAACAGGAGATGTACTCCAGCCTCTACAGAAAACTCATCACAAAACTCCTGTATGTAGAAATGAGGGCTTTCTTTCCTACAGAAAACCTTCATGCAACTTCATTTTGGTAGTGCTAGCAGCAGTTCATTTAACCTTGTGAAATAAATGTGAACATAAAAATGTAAGCATCTGTGAAATCATATTCGCAATAGCTCTAAGCCATATTGAGATCCTAACATTATTTATGCAGCCTTTTTTGTTAATTTGAGGGTCTTTTCTGAGTTGCTACTTTAGGACTTTATTTTTTAGTTATTATTGATTTAACCACTTGCATAATCATACATATTAACTGACAAAATTAGATTCCCATTTGTCATTATGGCATTGTTTTCATTGTGCAAATCTATTTGTATTTATATCTTAAACAAGATTTACTTAAAACCAAACCAAAACAAAGCATAACAAAACAAACCCAGCGTATATGTTCATCTTCATTTTGTTTAACACTTACTTTCAATCTTACTATAGAAGTCTAAGATAAAACAACACCTATGCAGAGTGAAGTCCCAACAAATACACTACTTTTCTGTCTTCTGATAATGAATTATTTACCTGTTCTTCACAGCTTGTAGGAAGAGTGAATTTATTAACTGTGCTGCTCCACAAATTAAGGAAATTTGACTTCTGACACAAAGAAAATCTGCAATTAGCTCTGTTGTTGCTACTCTAGAAGACATACATGGCTTGCTCTAATATTAGTTAATAACTCTGTAATAATCAGATTGCTTAACTCACAGCAGAGAAACACCTCTTGGGCTGAGAGTCATGAGGTTTGCTATATGGTTATTAATACTGATGTTAATTGGAAGAACGATTATAAGACATGACATAAAAGAATACAAGTACGAAACGTATTCAAAAGTGATGAAAAATTGCAATTTAAAATCTAATTTCTAAAGAGTACTACAAGTGATTGGTTCTTATAAGACTACTATTTAAAAATCACTAAAATTAGTTACTTATTTTCATTATTAGAATCACTAACTGATCTATTCTTATGTATTACTTTATTAAAAAATAAGGCTTTTTTCTATTTTACTCTTGCTATGTAAGTTACAAAGCCTATGTAGTGTTTTGTGTTAAGCACTTAAAAATATGAAATACTAGGGTAAATAACTTAATATTGTACTTGTTATCCACAGAAGGTGAGGTAGTATTAGGTAAGGCTAGGTATTTTTAAAAACTTCTAAATGATCTCTTTTTATTTTTTTATATATATAATTTATATAATATTTATAAAAATAAATATTATATTTATATATATTATATATATATATCTTTCCCTATACAGTTATATCTTAAAAATGTTGACCAGTGTATTTATTTGTTCTTCCAAATCACTTATAATCTTTTGTACCCTAAATTATTATAAATTACTTATCATCTGATATAAAGGATAAACCAGATTTTCTTTAACTGAAATTTTAAGCAAAGCTTACAGGAGAAACAAAGGACATTTTTAATTTGCTTATCTCTCTAACATTTTAAATAATGAATACGTCAAATTAGCTAGAAAGCATATTTAAAACAGCTGGTACAAGTAAAGTTTGGTACGTTCTAATGAGTTTTTGCTTTACATTGCAATAATTCTGTGTATATTAAAAGCATTTAACAAATATATGCAAAAAAGTAAGATTTTCATCATATTTGAATAGCACACCAATAATAAAGAGAAGCTTACATTTTCATTCAGTGAAAGGTCTAACTTAAAATATGGCTGGTATATAGACATGCTGTGTATTTATAACTCTAAATGAATTGTACTGCAATTTGTAACCACAAAGAAAATTATCTTAAATGGGAACTCTTGTTATTTGCACTGCAGGTCTCTATACACAACCACTTCATAGAACGGTTCTTTGCTAAAAAAATCACAATTATTGCTGCATTTGATACTCGTAATTTTAAAATTACGCTTTTTGTAAAAGTATATTTTGTGGAAGTTTAGTTCTCCCAAAATTGAATCACAGCTAATGATAGTAACAGGCTTCTCTTAAAATTATTTATAATTTCATGCTATATTTAACATACAAATAAATTCTGGCTTATGCCTTTACAGTTTAATCAATTATTTCCATCACTGCTCAGACATAATAGTTCTCACAGTCCAATCTAGATCTTGTTAGGATTAGTTTTCTGTGTGGAGATTCATCTGTAGCATGCTGAGGCATGCAAATGTGTAACATGGCTTTTAGTTGTATTGACACAGATATTCCATTTGATCATGGACAATGTTAAACATGATGTAAGTTTACCAAAGTTTGCAGAAAAGAGGAAAAATAATAACAAATTCAAATCTCTGTGAATTTATACTTTTTAGCAAAGTAAAAATGTTCTTTTATGAGATGCTACAAGAAATATGGACATTTGAAGACCATAAGAGGTATTTAAGAACAATCATTGTTATAAACAAAATGTTAGAGTCAAAGTGTTTTAAAAGTTATTGATGTAAATAAGGAAAGATTTTTCTTAGGAGAGATGAAAGATTTAAGGGAAAAAATAAGATTTGATACTGGCCCAATCCAGCAATAATTTTATGACAACAAACCAAAGTCAGTTTGAGACCTCTTACATAATTAATAATAGGTGATAAGTCTTTTTTTGTCTCTGCTTCCTGACCTCTGCCATTTATTCTGTCTATACCTTTATTTTGTTCCTCTCCTAGAGGGCTTACTAGGAAATGTGCCAATCGAATCGTCTTTTACATGACAGGTGCTGAACAGTGCAGAAAAACTAATGAAAAACAACAGCCTTAGTTGTTTGTGCAAAATATAAACCAAATAACAAATCCAGCTAGTGACAGACATTTGACTATCATATCAGCCTCTGATCGGTGTATCTGGTTTGACGTTTAGCTCAATTGGTCAATGACTAGTGAAAGGTCATGAACACATTCCTGTTAAACCAAAGTACTGACAGGAACTTGACCCCCCACTAAAAGCTTGTCCAAAGCTCTCAGTTTGCCCCTGGATCTCAGGTAACAGGAGAGCTGTGGGAATTAACTGTGATATTCCAAAGGAATAGTCTAGGTACTGACAGACAGAAATAACACCTTGCTTTTGAATTACAAACCTGGTGTTGTAGCTGGTAACTTTTTTAATAAAGTAAGAAAATGCAGAAGAACGTTTTCCATAAAACTACTACTGGTTTCCATAAAACAAAGCTATCTCCTGCCTTAACATAACAGCCCATTCAAATTTAGATCTTAAGCATTCAACCATTATCACATCAGTAAACTTCAATCACCACAAAGTGCCAATTTTGCCAACCTCCAACTAAAAAAGAAGGGAAAGTTTAAGAAACAGGCAGTTCCAAAATTACTTCAAACTAAATATCCTTAGAAGCACCAAGACATTCAAAATATTATTTGATGTCAAGTCTCCTCTTTTGAACTTTCAGTCATCCCTACTTTATAGAACATTTCATTATAATAAAGAAAATTACAGGAAAGTCATTTGGAAGAATGAGAACATGGATCCACACTCACCTGAATTTGCAACTCTTGTGGTTTGGCTGTTCTTGTTTTCAGAGATATGCCATCATTCTTTACTTTTTAAATTAGAACATTATGCACAGCAGTTTAAAATATAGTGGAAGCATCCCCATGTATGTACCTCATACATCTAGACAGTTGCTAATACTCAGGTGATGTGCATGTCTTTGTGAGAAAGTTCAGCATCTTTTCTATCAAGAGTTTTGTCATTCTGAGACAAATTTCACAGCTCCTGGAAAGACAATGGATGCCTGGAACCAGACAGGTTGGATTTCCCAAAACAGAAACTCTAGTGTCCCCAGATTCTGAGGCACTAAACACAGTCCAATTTTCCAGAATTTACTCCCAAGACCAAAGAAAAAAATGCAGTGTTTCAGATGTTTGATACGTGTCCTTTGTATTGTAAACTAAATCTCAGTGCTCTTTACACCTTTTCTTCACTCACAGCTTTCCATTCCCAAAACTAAGAGTATGCAACTGCTTGATAATGCATAACTGAAGTTGGTTCATAAACTGGAAACTTGGATCACTCTGTTTATCAGGGTCACCTAGTGATAGCTGCATCCACAAATGAAAAATTCACAGCAGCTTCTGATTGCAAGAGAATTTCTGTAATACTTATGGTCTCAGAATGGCTTATTATAAGAATCAATACTTACTGGGAAAAGCACAAATTGTGTCCAACAGTCTAATTCACTTGTTACATAACACAATTTAGAAATAAGTCACCAAAAGTCAAGTACAAGCACATCTTTGAAATCCAAATTATTTAATTGAAAAATCAATGGGAGCTTACTCTTGAGGTTTTTTCTTAAAACTCTACATCACTTAAAAAATTAATAAAGAGGTTATTGGACAAGAAATAAAAAGAGATACATTTCAATTTGCCAAGCGTTTTCACTGCCACCAATTTCAAGATGCAGTTTCCTAGAAGGAAGAGAGAGAGACAGAAAAGAGAACTGTAAAAATGGAGACAGACTAGATAAACTGAGGGATAAGAGCATTGCCTGCCCTTTCTATTTTTATAAAATTATTCCATTCTCAGGTTTTTCCTCTCTGCTTTAGAATGTCCTTGTCATACTTTGTCTTGAGAATCAGAACAGGATTTTAAGAACTCCAGATTTTAGCAATGTGTTTCTCCTTTTTCTGAAAACTACAAGTTAATTATAGATTTTTCAGCATACTAAAGGACTGTTAAGAAGGGATTTCCATTATGAAACATTTGTACAGAAAAGAGAAAAGGGAGTAGTATTCTTACAATAAAATCCTAACTTAATACTTCACATTCAAATGTTAAGAGCTGTCTTCCCTTCTTTCTCTAATTTCCTCATTCATAGTTAAAATTAATCTTAGTATTATTTAGGATGAGGCAATAAGATATCAATAATTTGTGCCATAAGTTTACTATACTGTGAGCTTAGAGAAGTAAAACTTTAAGAAATTACAACTTTGGATTTTATGGTTCTATCTGTATTTGGTATGGTAGAGGTTAACCACTCTTTACCTGTTAGCTCATATTTCATATGAGAGAAAAAAAGGCTTTTCTCTCTGATAGCAGGAAATTTAAAGACTTTCATTCTAATCTTATAAGGCTGTAAAAATATTTAATCTTAGCTATAACTTTTTCTGTCTCATTTCCACTCCCTGGGAGAGCTTGATCTTATTAAGGGCAATCTTTTGCAATTTGCATTTTGCTTGTCTTCCTGGAGTTTGCCTCTTATTACTTTAATGAAGTTCTATTTCTGGATATTGAAGGTGCTTTCCTACAGGACTTCAGGAGGCTCACACCTTTTACTGGTACTGCAAACACTGTACCTACTAGCCCTATTTATTAAATCTATTACAATTTATGATGCTGGTGCAAAGTTAGAGCTTTTCTTCATGCTTTGGATTTCAGCAACATATAGATGGGATCAGCAACTCATCAATAAGTTACGCAAAAAGATTATTTGTGACTGAAATTTTTATACAAATGTGATATATTATTTTTCTTTTTCCATTGGTGTGATCACAATTGTGTCATTTTTAGGCCACTGACCCTCTCTTTCTCTCTGCTCTGTTCTCTCTTCTCTGTCTCTTCTCCCTCCTTCTCAGCACCACTAAAGATGTAGCCAGTTCTTCTACCTAGGGAATTCTACACAGGTCCCCGAAGGAACTGGATGAAGGGTTGAATTTGTGCAGCCATTGTAGCTAATGGGATGATTCAGAAGGATATTATAAGCCAACAGGAAAAAAAAACAACAAAAAAAACCCCAACAAAACAAACAAACAAACAAACAAAAAAAAAAAAAAAATTTGAAGTGCAAACCTGATAGGAATGTGAGGCGACTGGTGGATCCTGGAGGGATAAACTCAATCAGAGAGATTCAAATAGGGGAAAGCATTAGGAAAATAGGATAGGCAAGACAGATAGGGAATTGAAGATTCAGATCAACAAGAGCACAAAAGGGCATAACCTCTGACTATTAGCATTTGTAGATCTTTATCAAATCTGATTTTGATAATCTTCTGTTAATAGGTTAAATTAAGCACTGAGGAATGCTATGGAAAAATGTGTTTCCTGCAGGCTGAAAGATAAAGACTGCAAGAGCACTGTGAGAACTGGATGTAGATCACCCCATGGAATTTTCTGCCAGCCATCTCAGGCACAAAATATATGACCATGGTGTGTCAAGACTTACGTGCAAGATCCCTACTCTTCCTTTTTTGCCTACAGTGTCATGGGTTTTTTTGTCCTGAGGTACAGCAATTCTCTGTGAAATAATTTAAAAATGCTAATATCTAGAAAATATTATAAAATACACATGCACATATTAAACTATCAGAGAGAATCCAAAGGACAGCAACAAAAGTAGTGAAGGCCTTGAGGGGAAGCTGTGTGAGGAACAGCTGAGGGCACTGGGTCTGTTCAGCTTGGAGAGGAGGAGACTGAGGGGAGACCTCATTGCAGTTCAGCTTCCTTTTGAGGGGAAGAGGAGGGGCAGGCACTGATCTCTTCCCTGTCGTGACAGTGATAGGACCCAGGGGAACGGCCTGAATTTGTGTCAGGGAAGGTTTGGGTTGGATATCAGGAAAAAGTTCTTTACCCAGAGGGTGGTTGGGCTCTGGAACAGGCTCCCCAGGGCAGTGGTCACAACACCAAGCCTGACAGAGTTTATGAAATGCTTGGACAATGCTGTCAGGGCACATGGTGGGACTCTTTGGGACAGTGCTCTGCAATCCCAGGAGCTGGACTCGATGGTCATTGTGGATCCCTTTCAACTCAGCATATGCCGTGATTCTGCGATGTAAAATTATATTTGCTTTAATAAAGAACAAAACTAATTCTCTCAATCCAGTTTCAAATAGGAGTTATCCAAAGAATACATTGCCATTGAATGTTATGCTCACAAATTACTTCTTTTTCAGGAATTCCCCAACATTTTTCACCATTTGCAAACATAATAATCAATGCAAGGGTCCTCTTTTTACCAAACTTTGGTATACAGTGCTTTCTGAAACTCATTCCACTTGTTTGTAACTAAATGGTTGCCAAATAATGTTTTGAACCAGAGAAAGAATGAGATAGAGGACCTTCTTGCATGTACAGCATAATTTCTCTTAAAGTATTTTATTAAAGATATTGAGATACAAGAAAGCAAAGATTTACCTGTCTTCTAAATAAACAATATTTCAAATTCTTTTTACTTTATATATGTCTCAGTAAATTATAGGTTTGAATATTTCAATTTGACCATATGCCCAGAAGAATGTAAAACTCTAAGCTGATGCAACAGCATAATTTTTTTTTTATATTAAATCAATAATATTATGGGTGTAGGGGTCTTTTTTCTTTTTCTTAACTTTAACTGGAAACTTTAGTGTATGATATTTAGAAGTGTAGTATCAGGGTCAATTTAGGGGGAAAAAATTGGACCAGTTTCTTTGAACCAGATGATTTAATAAGAAAGTGTATAGTAGTATAATTGTTAAAATACAAATGTAAATATTTATCTCCAATTAAATGATTGTTTCTGAAAAATGTATGAAGAGCTAGAAAATATCACTGCTTTAAAACACTGAACATTAGTAGTAACTTTAAAAATCGAGACGACCTCAAGGATTGTTCCTGCTCCTTTTTCACTTACAGATTATGTGCATGTTTGAAAGATAATACAGTTGAAGAAAACAGCAGACCTTTGTAAAATTCTGTACATCAAGAAATCATGAGGTAATTGATAAGAAGTGCACCAGAACATCTTTCTGTTTTGGTATTTCATTAAGCATGCATACTCTGAACAGGAATAAAGAATATTTGTTTACTGATATGTAGGGAAAAAGCTAGTGTAGGCGTTATTCTGGATTAGCTGCCACAATTGTACTCAATAATAGATGAAGAAGAAGGTCTCAATATTCTAAGACAAACAGGATGGTGCTTATTTAGAATACAAACCCTTAATTCATAATGACTAATCCATCTAAAACATGAAGATGAGAAGCAAACTGGGACTTTTACTTAAATAATAATAATAAAAAAAATAAAAAATGAAACAAAACAAGTAAGAAAATGTTTGGAATGACCATTCCATAGAAAGAAATTACAGCATAATAAAAATACTTGAGTTCCTCAGCTGGTGAAGGATCTGGAGCACAACTCTCATGAGGACTGGTTGTTTATCCTGGAGACATTGATGCCTTAGGTTTTAGCTATTATATTTTTTAGACTCTGTGCTGTTTCAGTGAGTAGTTTTAGGTATTATATTAAGAGCGACTAAGCTCTCTTTGTGGGATAGATAGACAAAACAAATTTTTTGCTAGTTTGATACCAAGGACAACTTTCAGACTCAAGAACAAAAACAATGGTGAAGTGAGAAGAAAAAACAAGAAGGATGGAGCTTCATAATCTGAAGCTATGATTGGGCAATTGATTCCAATATGCTAATGGACCAGAACTTATAAGAGACCTTGTGACCTGGGTGTCCATTTTGTGGTCACTTTGGGGTGCATCTTGGGTGTGGTCTGGCCAGACTCTCACACAGCCTAAGAGTATCCATTGAGACCTTTTAATAAATACCTACTTTATCCTTTGCCTTGTCTAATCTCTGTTGCAGGTCAGCCTCCAGAAGGCATCAGGATAAAGACTCAGGGGGACCTTATCACTCTTTGCATCTACCTGAAAGCAATGTAGGAATGGGTGTCTTCTCCTAAGTTACATGTGACAGGAAATGAGGAAATGACCTCAAGTTGCATCAGGAAAGCTTTTTGATAGGATTTCAGGGAAAAAAGTCATAGAAAGGGTTATCAAGTACTGGAACAGTCTGTCCAGGGAAGTAATAGTGTCACCATCCCTGGAGGTATTTAAAAGTTGTGTAAATGTGGCACTGAGGGACATGGTTTAGTAGAGGACTTGGCACTGCTGGCTTAACAGTTGAACTTGGAGGTGTTTTCTGCTGTAGCTGATTCTATGATTCTAACTGTGGCCTTGCCACATTCCCAATATGGAATTTCTCAGCTATAACCACGTAAGCATTGCTGTGACTTTTACATTTCTGGAGAACGATGCTTCCTAAGCATCCTAGTTTTGGATGGGATAGAGTTAATGTTTTTTCTAGTACACTGGTACAGTGCTGTGTTTTGAATTTAGGATGAGAATAATGTGGATGACTCACTGATGTTTTAGTTATTGCTGAGCAGGGCTGACATTAAGTCAAGAATTTTTCAGCTTCTCATGCTCTCCTGCTACTGAGTAGGCTGGGGGGCAAAAGCTGTAAGAGGACACAGCTGACCCTGCTTGACCAAAACCAGTCGTGGTGCTGTGCACAGCATATAAAGTTGGTGAAAAACTGGCTAGGGATCTACTGCTTGGGAACAGGCTGGGCATCTGTTGGTAGGTGCTGAGCAATTGGTTTTATTTTCATCACTTGTTTTCCTTGGATTTAATCTCTCTTTCTCTCTCTCTCTTTAATGATTTCATTTCAATCATTAAACTTTTCTCAGCCCCTGAGTTTTCTTACTTTTAGCCCTCCAGTTCTTTCCCCCACCCCACCAGGATGTGGAGTGAGCATGCAGCTCTCTGGTGCTTAGTAGTTGTCTGGGGTTAAACCTTGACATAGAAATTAAGCTTGCAGTGCATTTTCCTCTCACCTACAGGTTAGAGATAAAAAAGAGATAACAAAGATTTTCTGATATACCCTTGCTAAATACAGGCTGTGTTTGATGTGTGTTCTGCTTATCTGACAGTTTAGAAACTGAAGGAAATTTTGGGGTTGAAAATCAACAACATAAGAAGAAAATTATACATCTGACAGGAGGAGCGAAATAACTGGAGCAATTAAAAAAATAAAAGATTTAGACAGCTGTTGTAAGGAGGAGATATATTCAGTAAAGACAGGGGAGAAAAGCCTAAGGCTGTAAAAGTCTGGGTTTTCTTAGCCTCCATGACATTCAGTGCCCTTCAACTGGACCAAAACTAGTGTCTATCAAAAGTCTGGGTTTTCTTAGCCTCCATGACATTCAGTGCCCTTCAACTGGACCAAAACTAGTGTCTATCAAACAACCATTGTGTATTAATTACCCAGCTTTACAATAAATTTCTGAATTTTTTTTCCTGATATGCATTTATTTGAACTTTTTTTGTCTAAACCCAAATTTAGTCTAAATTTCTATCTTACAAAGCAGTTAGGAATGGAGACTCCACCTAAACTGGTTAACTGGTGATGGTTTTGGTGCACTTCTTGATTCATTCTTCATAATGCTGAAAGCCATGATAAATACAGCAATTGCTCCCCAGTCTTTGGAAAAAAAAAAAAAAAAAAAAATTTAATTGATAAAAGATCTCACTAAAACGCTTCTTCCTTTTGCACAGTTGCTTTCTCTCCCTTTGGTCAGTCACGATTCAGTGTTACATAGAACAAACCTAAGACTTTTTAATCTCTCTCAATGAAAGGCACACAGGAACTAATAGAAATAGTATAGATTTTTTAATTGACAGAGGTTTAGTGGAGAAAAACTGACGGCCTGAAAGCTAGGAAAGCAAACTGGGAATACAGCCAAAACCAACAGGAGTAATATAAAGCTGGGAACTTGGAAGCTACAGGTGTACATAATGAAGGTTGAGGAGAAAGATCTGAGTTTCTACATGGTAGCAGGTACTGTGAGAAGAGGTACTTGGCCTACTGTTCATAATTACGGTTATTAATGAAGTTGACATATTTAAAGCATGTAAAAAACAGTGTCTCAATTATTGTTCATTCCTCAAGCATGAAACAACTATCACAACATGACTGAAAAGCATATGTCCACAGCCAGAGGAGACTGGGAATGCTGCCTAGGTAATAAAATGAAAATGCCAGACTCTTTGATATGCCTTTTGTGTCTTTCCCCTGTGGGTACACATGCAGAATGTGCATTTTTGTTCCCTATAGCACTGGGACATTTGCTTGCAGATGCTTTTCAGTTTTGGACTTATTCAGAAATCATTTAGTGATTATACATCCCAGATGTATAACTAACCAGCAAGTGGCAACACAGTAAATCAAAAAGTGAATTGTGTGTTTCTCTGCTGTACAAAATATTACATTGTTTCTCCTAAAAAAAGGCAAAAATACCCCCCAATAAATCAAAACTAAAACTAAAATAAACAAAATTCTCCCTCCTTACACCAAATCAGCTCCATATATTAAACTCATTCTCTTACACTATATTTGTATTTTAGGACTAAGCTGTTTTTAAGAGGAAGTTTGAAATTTCTGAGCTCATTAAAAAATATTGCATATATTTTATTAGAGTCTGCAAGCATTAAAATCAGAAATCATAATATTAATCTTACATGAGAAATTGCTAGCAGTTTTGCCGATCCTAAAATTGTTCTACAAAATCTGTAAAGTGCAAATACTTGTTTCGAAGGACATTTTTGATACAGACTATGCACTCATAAACTGAAAGAAGCCAGACCAGTTGAAAACTTTCACAATCCTCCACCACTTGTCTTTTTCTTTCTTTCTATTTCCTTCATTGTTTCTGTAACTCAGTGATTGCATTTGAGCAAGGTTCTTAAACACTACTCAGCACCTCAAGGAATACATATCAAGAAAAATAGTATCTTTGTAGATAGTAGTGTACTACTCAGAATGAAGGAACTGAAAATAACTCCTTACTAGGCTTGTGTTTCCTATCTCTGACTAAACTACATCAAGACAGATGTAACACTGAGATATAAGTCAAGCTCGTCATGTGGTGAAGCTACCTAAAGCATCTAGGCACTCACTTCTCAAAGAAAATGGTATGGTACTTTCTGTGGTATCTGTCAGTGAAGTGCTAACAACTAGCTGGTTCCTTCGTGGTTCAGTTCATTTCAATAGTGTTCCTCTGCCAACAGGCAGATTGTCAGTCAGAACTGTCTAAATTTAGTTTCTGATGTCTTTTAGGGCTTGGGACAATAGGCAGAGTTCTTTCAAAGCACACATGCTGGGTTTCATTGAAGTGGTATGACATGCATTGTGAAGGACCAGTAAGAGTTAAACTCTTTCAATCACTTGGCATTTTGTCTTGCTCTGTTAAATGGATCACTGATTTTATAGTGGGCACAAAACCAGACAAACATATGGACAACATTTATAAGCAATCAGTACATTTACACTTAATTTGAGTATCTCAGCTGACTAATGAGGGACAGACTTAAAGCCAGAGATTTCCAAGCTGTTGTCGATACTGAGATCACAAACTGCTGTTTCAGGAGACTTGTCCTTTATGAATCTATTGGCCCAAGCAATTTAAAACTGACCATGTGTTCATATGCTTATTGTTGTCATGGTTGTTATGGTTCAGACACATTAGTGTTTTAGTTTACCCAAGGACTAAGCTTTGGACATGAATTTCTCAGTCATCCTCACCTAATTGTGCTTGGTCTCAGTGCACACAAATCCAATCGGTTTTGAAAGAAACTGGAACAGAAGATGTGCCCACCTAATGCTCTCCATAAGTCCAGAAAATAGCAAGCTTCTACCTCCAAACAAGTATATAGTTTGCAGCCAGGTGTCAGCACCCAGTTTTTCACTCTGGGGTTGTCTCTGTTGCTTGCTAATGTAGCATTACCCTTAATTAAGGTATGTTATAAAATATGAGTGAAAAAGACAGAATTTTCCCTTTTTGTGTTTTGGAATCTGAAATGGGTTTGGATTTCTGATGCCTTGTGCTCTGGTCAACACATACTAAGTTTACACAGAATGTTCCCACTGTGACTACTTCATGCTTTCATAACTAAATTTGCAGGTCCATTTATAGAACATTTTTTGTTTAAGTAAGAAAAGCATAGAAATGTGACCTAAAGTCATGTATAATCTAGTCACTAGTAACTAAAAGTCTGATTCTATCCTCTCACAAGTCAATCTTAAATGTTTTTACTCTTAAGATTATATCAAAAGAACCTGGGCTTACTATCCTTGTATACTCATTTGCATTCAAGTAAACAATTGTTAAATAAACTACTGCTGCATTTTCTGATGGAGATATTTTAGTGCCACTTTCTGCTGACATAATTTTCTCCACCTAAGTGATTTCAACCAGTGTGAACCACTTTTTTATCAATTTTCAATGTATATTTCTGCAATGCAATTTCATGACTCTATTTTTGTTTTTTTTCTGTATCTGTAAACCATTCCCATAAAGATTTATATCACTGTAGCGAAAAGTATATATTAAACTGCAGGTGTTTTGATGAGATACAGGTATCAAGTTTCTATATTGGAAAATCATACATAAGTAGACATTGGAAGGGACCTCTGGAGATTGTCTAGTTCCTCCTGCCCTGTTTACAGCAGGGTCAACTATAACAGGATGATCAGAACCTCATTCAGTTGGGTTTTTGATAAGTCCAAGGATGGATACTTCACTTCCAGGCAACCTATTTCAGAGTTACTTTCACAGTAAGAAATATTTTCTTTACATTTTAATGGACCTGGCATTATTTCAGTTTGTGGCCTCTGCCTCTTTGACTGGGGACCACTGTGGATTGAGAAAAGTCTGGCTTTGTCTTTTTTACTTGCTGGGGTGTTGTAGGGGTCAATGTACTGGCATCTCAGATGGGCACACAGTTGGACTAATTTCTCAGAAAAAGTGTGATAGTTTTCTCACGACTCTGTCCTCTTGGCACCTTCTTATTTTTGTGTATAAAGAAGTGCGCCCTCTGCAGTCCTAACATGTTTATCAGAAAGTCTCTCTAATCTAAATCACTTGCTTTGACAACTTCTTGACAACTGAGTCTATCACTTCTTCATTTGATTTTGGTTGGCCAGTCTGCTGTCAAAGATACTTCTGTCCCTTTTGATCAAGTCAATCCCACATCTTTCTAGCCTCAATCCTGTGAGAAGATCCCATAGTCCTGAAAGGTGAAACTCTGTTATCAATACCAGTTATGTAAGCAGTTGTTGACCAACAGGATTTATTCACAGTCTCAAGGACTTCCTCTCATTGTCAGGATTGTAGAGAAAAACACTGGAGCATCCATGTCCTTTATCAGGCTCCTGGAGACATGGAGTCACCTGTGGTGTGTTTCAGGTCTGCACTGGCCATATCATTAGTACCTACATGGCAGAGCAGCAAGAGATGATAGCCCCAGAGCTGGACAAGCCTTGTTATTCTCACCACGGCATCCCAAATCCAAGCCCTTGGAAAGCAGCAATCCTACTTAAGCAACAGGTAGTATTGGCAGATGGGAATTCTCATGCTCAGCACGGAGTCCCCCTGTTGATGTTCTTTGCTGTGCTGCTGAGTGCTTCAGGCTCAGCTGGTTTGGACACTTTTTTGGCATAACTCCCAGTCACTCATCTGCTACAAGGACAGTGAACCTTTTCTACATAATCATCTAATTAAAAAAAAATTTAAAAATTCATAAATTCTTTTCATATTTTGTTGCTTCTTGGTTTCATATCGGGGGAGTTCTGATGGAATTCTCTTATACTTTTTATCTTGGTTTGTTTTTGGGTTTGTTTGTTTGCTTGCTTTTTTATTAGTTCCTGAATAAAAATTGTGGCATTAATTGGCATTTACTCAATTAGGAAAAAAAAAAAAAAAGAAAAAAGAAAAAAAGAAAAAAGAGACAAAACATAGGTGGAAGGCAAATAATTATTTCATTTCACATCTGTATCCCAGTCATTCTTGTTCTCCAGACACTCAATGGTTCCACTGTGCTCCACTGTGCATGTGTGAATGAGTGAAAACCAAACATGAAATTCATAATTTTTCCCGGGGAAATTGCAGTGGTATTTATACTTCAGACTATATTATAGATATTTGTTAAGAAAGTGAGTCTGCATTAATGTGGTGAAGTTTTGCTTCAAAAATCTGCTTTGCCTATAAACAGAAACATATTTCTATACAAATTAAACTAAAAAAGAGTACTAGTAGATTGAAGTATGAGAGATACAGTGTCTGACTAGAACAGAATTAATCTGAATGGAAATGCATCTTATTGAGACTTTCAGAGGATGCTGGCTGGTATTAAAGGTATTTGTACTGAAACAAACATAGCAATGCATTTATGCAATGTATCAAGTCTTTGCCTTAGCATATAAAGCTCATAAATTATTAAAAATATTAGTAGAGAACTCTAAATAAGTTTTTTTTTTTTTTTTTTTTTTTTTTTTTTTTTTTTTTTTTTTATAACAGAGACAAAAGGTGATGAAGATGCCTAACTATTTTTAAAGCCTTGACATCATGTCTCAAAGAAGCAAATGCATATGTAATTATTCCTGATTAACCCTAGGTTCTGATAGGTTTATGTGTCCCTGTATGGGGCTTCAATAGCCCTTACAAAACATATTTGAAGGCAGGACTTGTAGTAATGTGGGAGAGTAATGAGGAAATATTCAAAGGCTCTCATGATTATTTTGAAAGGAAATTTTTGTCAAGAGTTTTGATTTCAGTCAAACCCACATCTGGCATAATCTCGCAATTTCACAATTCCTGCAGCAATCAATTAATATGATTGCTCACTAAATGAATGAAATGTTTTCCCAGTGCTCACAGTCAATTCTGTAAAAGGATAAGCTATTAGAATAATCTTGAAAAAGACTTTTTCTGGGAAATATCTCAGCATATTTCAGAATTTTATGTTATGAAAATAAAACAGATTCTATACAACCTCAGTATATCTTTAATATAATTTGATTTTTAATTTTTTTTCTCTGAAAGTGGGTAGCTAAGCAACAGAAATAAGAGCAATTGACTCTTACAACAAGTAAATCTGTGCCTAGTAGTACAAAACCTGGTAAATTGTCATGGGTGTTCTTCAGCTCCCTCTTTTCCATTGTCATAAGTGAAATAGGATAAGGTTCAAATCATAACAAACAAGCAAACAAATAAATAAATAATACTGCAAGATATGGACCCTGGGCAGGGTCACCTTCCTTTAGATAAAATTGTTTCTAGGGATGGGGCATCCATAGCTTCTCTGAGCAACCTATTCCTATGACTCATCACACTCACAGTAAAAAAATTTTAGTCAGAATCCTTGGAACAGAATACTAAAATCTAAAGGAGGACAGATTAGAGAACTCTAAAATAACTAAAAGAAATTGGGATAACAAATCTTTCTGTGGGCTATTTTGCTTTCCAAATGCTACGTAATTTTCCCAAGCCTGAAGAGGTTAGCAGCTAGAGAGACCTAATGAAACTAGAAAATGACCTCCTAGTCTTTGGATGACAAACATTAATACATAACTTCTCAGTTGTACACATTTTATGTGAATTATTTCACCTTTAAATACAAATAGAAATGGAAGAATGTTCTTCATTCCTACAGAATTAATTTTGTTGTGAACAAGACACCATAGTGTAATTCATAAGTGATGGAGTGAGAGTAACATTCATATTTTCTCTAGAAAAGAAAGCAGTCAGGTGCAAAACTATTTCCTATACTTTAAGCAAAAGAAAACATCCTTATATGGGTGAATATGAGGAATTTATTCCATATATAATTAATTCTTCCAGTTAATTATTGTGTGTTGTATGGCAAGGACATATATGCAGGAAGCTTTCAGAGAGTGATGGGACACCTGTGAATTTCACCATTAAACTATTTCAAAGTAATTTCCTTGTGAACCCAAACCTTTCCATGACCCTCTGCTCTATAAATCTGCTAAGTACATACAATTACGCACTTCTCTGCAGATAAATGCCCTTTTGAAGAATTCTCTTTCTTATGAATCAATGACATTTTTGTAGTTCCAAGTCTCTGTAATACCACTGCCAATCTTCTAATGTCTTCAAAGGTACAAACTCTTCATTTCCTACCTCAAACATAATGTTAGTCCCCATATAGTACACAAATCAAATTTAGGGTTATGCTTTCCACAAGTAGGCCACAGTTCTCCAGATTCTTCCTTATGTTGTGAAGTTCTTCACTTCTTTCCCTGCTGTCACCGATTTTGTCTGTCCAGCCTCCTCACTGTGGGCAAAACTTAAAGCACACCATCTGGGACTACCTTCCTGTATCTTTACCACATTGATTTGCCTTCTGTTCACAAGTCTCATTGGAAAGCCAATATTTAACTTCCTTATAATCTCCATTTCCTTCACTTTGTGACAGTTTTTTTCATTCTGTAGAGTATTTAAAATTTGGTTTATGAAAAAGAAAATAGAAGGCTTTCACTCCTATGGTATTTACTGATGTTGCTTGAAGCCACAAATTTTTATACATGTCTGCACCTTCTTTCAAAAAAAAAAAAAAGAAAAAATTAAAGCATGTTAAAATAATGTCATAAATAAAACTAATAAATGAAAATATGATACTTGTTTGCCAAAATCAACTTTGAATTAGATGAGAAAGGCACAAAATATGATAATCACTGTATCCAAGTAATGTATAACATCACAGATCAATTCCAAGGACATTATCCTAAGTCAGTAAATCAATAGTTAATTTTGTGTATTCCAATGTCTTTAACTCAATTGGACTTATCAGAGCATAAAGGAGTATACCCAATAAAGACTAAGTTTTCAGTCTTTTTACTGTTATATTTACTGTAGTAAAAGGCAGAAGATGGAGGCATTTCAAGATAGATAGATCTTGAAAAAACCTTTTATTGAAGGACTATGAAGACACTGTTACTATTTTTTTAGCTAAATATAAGTGGAAGATGAAATATTTCAGGGATATAAGTCAAATATTCAGGGAAGCACAGTGAGTATTAGCAGCTAAACTTTGCAGAAATACTGCTGCAGTTGATAGTTTTTTAGGTGAGCTACAGCTGCTGTATAGCTCTTTTCTAGGATGTGTAATTGACTCTATGAAACTTATTTGTCCAGGATTCACAGTTACATTATATGGGTACTCTCAATGAGGTCAATGCATAAGTTTAAGTCACATACAAGTCAGCTTGAATTTATTTGACCTGGGAACCATTAAGGACTTGTCATTTGTTATGTACACTGGATGCCATTCATGGTATGTGATCTGACTTTTAGTTAAGTTGAAGTTTCAGACCAACTTCAGTGGCAGTACTTGTTTGCTTTACTTAAAGCTTAGAGAATTTCCACCCCCACAGAAATCTAGAAACTTCATTGAGGCAGACCTATCTAGCCTTTTATTTCCTTTCAAGTGTCAGACCACCTGCTCTCATCACTTAGGAAGATGATCTTCCTGAAGCACCTTGAGTGCTTCTCAATGTTTTAAAATAAGTTATAAGTTTTGGAGATCATTCTTTTCTCTATTTAGCATAAAGTACAGAAAGATCTGGTTTATGAGGAACTCAAGTGTAGAGTACCAATTTAGGAAATTGTTTTATGTTAATCCAAAGACCTGACTAATTTCTTTTTGGGTAACATAAGCTGTTAACAGTCAGCTACTATGTTCTTTAGTCCTCAATGTCACAGTTCCTTTCAAATCTTCTCACAGTTTATGCAATGAGCTAAACTACTTGTGTGTTATGTTCTTGAAATTTAAACTATGGAATAGACCTCCTGTCTGTCAACTCTGTTTTTTTGTTATATAAAAATAAGTTAGTAGAAGACTCTCTCCATCCTTCACATAAGCCTTCTATACAACCCAGAATGTAATTTCTGAAAAGACCTAAATTACTGGATTTCATCTTCTTATAAGTACTATTTTTTTCCCAACCAATTTAAGATTAGAAACCAAGCAAGAAAATATTTCTTCTTCTAGTTCAAATTGGCATTATTGTCCATTATTTTACTGGAGAGCTCATTTCCATAACATTAAATTTTATTGAAAGGGAAATAATTGCCTTTTAAATCAAGTAAGGATAGAGAATGAACCACAAGAAGGACGTGGGACTGTGATACAAACATTATCATACAACTATAGCTTTACCAACAGTTTATATTTTTTATCTCACTATGTGGTAAGTACAGAGAAATATTAGCTTCAAGAAAAAAAGCTCTGAAGGAAACATCTATTATAATTTTCTGCATGGATATCCACATACACTAAAGTGACAGGATTTGCATTATAATTTGACATACAGAACAGAACAAGCAAAAACTGAAGTCAGAGCTATTGTGAAGATACTATTACCTTTTCTTTTTTTAAAAAAATGCAAATACCTCAAAATAATGTTTTATATTATATAGACTGTATACATGATCTGATCTTATATAAATCATTAAGACATATCTTTGTGTATTGTCTCCCAACAATACTTTGAATTAATTATTTAAAATTTTAAAAGAATTTGCAAATTACTCTGGTGAAACCCTACCATAAGGTAGCCATTATTCACATGCTGGCTGGGCATCAGTGTACACATGGAATGTATGAGTGATTGCCTTTGAATCATGCAATTTGTTTTATTCTTCCTTCCTCCCCTTTTCTTTACTTATTAAACTATCTCAACCCACTAGTTTTCTTCTGTTTGCTCTTTTCTATTGTCTTCACCATCCCATGGAAAGGACAGAGTGAGTAAGAGGCTGTGTGCTCCCTAGCTGTCAGCTGGATCAAGCCCTCATCAATATAATTTCTTGTGCCTGTCCTTTCTGATGCATTGCTAAGATAACATTGTTATCTAATATTAAGGCTCCATATTATTATTCACATTACCAACAGCAAAGATGAAGGATACATATTGAATGACAAGAGTCATTCTGACAATGATAATTAACCCTTACCTGGAAAAAAAATGCATCAAAGATATTTGAGCTGCTGGACTACAAAATGAAGCTTTTATTAGCATAAGGTAGCTGATTAATTATTCCTGAGCCACCAGCAGGTCAAATAGGACCAACAGTGGGTGGTGCTGTCATATAATAACTTGCTGGTATATATCTCATGGAGAACTGGAATTTTCAGATGCAGTAGGAAATGAAAATCTCCTTATGCTGATGTAGTTGTGTGATTAAAGTTTGTATTTCACCTATACTGATCTTCCACCAGAGAAGGTTTAGATAGGATGTTAGGAAAAATATCTTCATTAAAATAGTGTCAATCTTTAGAACAGGCTAGAGAAGTAGTTCAGTCATTATCCTTCAAGGTACTTAATAGGTGTGTACATGTGGCATTCAGGGACATGGTTGAGTGATAAACTTGGCAGCATTAGGCTTGAAGTTAGAGTCAATGATCTTGAAGATCTTTGTCAAAGTAAATTATTCTATGATTCATCCCACAGTCCAGTTGTTTAATGCCACTCTCTGCCTGGAGAGCCAAGGTAAAGTCTGTGAAGTACATGTTGCAATTAGCGCATATATTTGAATTCCTTCTCATATTCAGATTTTTTTTCCTTTGACTTGTATAATAATGCTGCTGCAATATACCTTTGGAAGAAAATGGTATTTGATGCAAAAATTATGAAACTCCTGAGATCTCAATCTGTTTTTAAATCCTTTATTTTGCTTCAGTTGCTTCCTATCCTATAGTTTTTGTACCTTTTAGAGGAGGATGAAGAGAGTCTGTTTATTAAAAATTAATTTTCTAGGGTATTGTTAATTCATTATCTGTTATTTTGCAGCTGCTGTGGCTGAAGAGAAAGGAATGGGTCTCCTTCCATTTTTATGAATATATGTTAATTCATTAATCCTCTTTGTGTTGATCACTGAGGAATCTTGATGTATTAACAGATAATATGATTTGGAAAAGATTTTAGTACTTTTTGATAATGAATACTATAAGAAGGACATAGTATGTGAAATAATATAGTCACATATAAACTGAATAATGCAATCACTTAGTGAACAAATCTTTTAGGTCCCTTTTTAGATTCAAACTTAAAAGATGATCCACATGAAAATATTTCAGAAATCTATATAATAAATGTTGGTTTAAGTAAATATACTCTGGAGAAGAACAAAGAAGGAGAAATGTAAATATTGAATAGAAATGAAATAGAAATGAATTATTATTATAACTAAAGCAAAACAATATCAGAAATTCCTAATTTCTTTTCAAAATAATTTTTCCACTTAGCAGAACCCATTCTGATGGGGGGGGAGGTTGACAGTGAAATTTTGTTGCTCTTAAAAATGCCAAAGAACAATCTTGTAATGAAAAAGATACTGAAGATTGTTAATCTGTGTATTAGCCAATATCAAATTGAATTCTTTCACATAAATGATTGTTGTAATATAGACAATATAGGTGAAAAATTTTGAAAAAGCCTGAAAAGGTTCAACACAGAGTCTAATATGATACCTTGACATTAAGTTTCTACAGCATTTATTTTCTGTAGATACTGTTATCCACATAAATGTTTCTCAGAAACAGTGAGTTTGTATGGGTCTCAGTGATTTACTGTGCTGTGTTCCATTTAAAACAAAATTGCATAGGTTTGTGGCAAAGAAGGTGAACAATTTGTAGGAATTACAGAACAAAAGTAAACACAAATAAATCAAGGAAAAAAGTATAAAATACATGTGAAGAAAAAAATTAAAACTGTGTTTGAAATTGCAATGAGCTATTGTAATAATTGCAATACGCTTTGTCATGTTAAATTTTACTCAAGTTATTAAACTTTTCAGGATCAATATTGGAACTCATTTGGTGAAGCATAGCCAAAATTCCCAAGGGGAAAAATATAATCACTTTATTAAAAATCCACATTTTTCTCCATTTCAGATACCTTGTTTTTTTTGGTAGAATGCTGTTTAAACTGCATATAAAACTCCATTTTGTCAGTCCCAATTAAAGGATCTGCTGCAGTTAGGAATAGTACCTGTAATGTCAACTTCTGCAGCACAGTCTGTTAGAGAATATGACAGCACATGCATTACAGGCATAAAATTTATTTTGTGGAATACTTTCTAAGCTGATTTTAAGATGGCAATATGTGTCCAGTGTGAGATCTTGAAATATTAATTGCAGTCTAGTGGTAGAAAAGTATGCATTTACAATAGCATCCAAAGACAATAACAAAAGCATCACAAACTTTGGTCTCCATATCAAGCACTTGATTCTGTCCAAGGTGTTGACTAGTTCTCAAAGCATGTTAAAAGAAACCCAAAATAGTGTATAATATATAAAGTGTTCTAACTGGTGGAAAGAAGAAACAGCTCTGGGAATTAGAGAATTTGAGAAAATTCTTTTGAAGCAGAAGTTTGGTTCAAGTTTAAAAAATAGTGACAATTGCAGGTTACCTTCAGGATTTGTCAGGAAAAAAAAGCAATTTCTTTATGCATGTACTAAGACAAACAAGAAAGCAAAAAACAACCAACCAACCACAAAAAAAGCAAATCAGCCAAAGAAACTAACCAAGGAAAACCCACAAAACCCACACCTCTCATACACTTCAGGGTTCCTGAAATTGCAAACACCTTGAGCAGTGATGCAGCAGTCAGTGGTACCTACAGGGTTGTTCAGCTCAGCCAAAGTGAAGATTCAAATAATGGGCAGCTCTAACATGTATTGTGTTGCCTACATACTCAGAGATCTTTGGTTGCTGCTTAGATATTTATCTCATACTGTATATAGACACCTCTATGTCAGCTTCATAATATAATTTGAATTCTACATTCATCAATTTAGTATTCTCACAAATGTGCCAGTAGAAACTAGAATAAGAAAGAAAAAGCTGTCCTTTTTTCTTTTTTTTTTTTTTTTTTTTTTTTAATAAATGATATTTTCTCTGGCAGCCTGAATGTTTCTTAAGGAAAATGTTCATACTGTATGATCTTAGTGTCTCTGTCGAGTACGATGAAAACAAATTGCTTCTTGACAGATTCCTGGAAGGACTGACAGAGAACATGGGACACCTCTGGTGTTGAAGTTTACACAATGTGAATATGTCTTCTTTCCTCTCATGGAGGAATCAGGTGATAGAACGATTTTATTTCTGAGAAGACATAAGTTATTTTTAACATATTTCAAATCTTCAAAACAATATAGCTGATGAATTTTGAAAATAAAGGCTGAAGTACTTGAAGTAAATCAGGTTTTTTTGGGTAAGATACTTCTTAAGTTCCTTTAAAGCAATGCAATTGGTGTAAATGAGTATTCCTGTCACGTATAATGAGGTCATAAACACACCTAGTAGAAAATTTTCTGCACCTTTTGAATTCCCTGTATAACCACATTGACCCAGTAACTGCTTTAAAGTGATAAAACTCTTCCTCTTTCCTGCTGCCTGTAAAATTACAAATAAACGAAAAATAGCCGTGTCTGGGAAGCATGATTATAAAGCCCTTGATATGTGGGTGTATGGAACAAGAGGAGGTGTAGAACTCAGAAAAATATTGCTTTATATTTTAGAATGAAAAGTTAACAATAGTTTTAATTAAAAAGAATTGCTACTAACCAGATGTAGATCAACACATGTGGAATTGTGTTCACAAGCGTTGACTATGCAGTCATCAATGTCTTGGTCACATTTCAATCCTGCATATCCTGGGTTGCACAAACAATAGAAGCCATCCACAACTGCAACAGAGATAGTGATGCCTTAAGTTCTAGCTTTTATATTTTTTAGATTCTGTGCTATTTTAGTGTGTAGTTCTGGGTTCCATATTAAGTCCTACTAAGGTCTTTTCACAGAGTAGGTAGACAAAACAATTCCTTTTCTAGCTTGGTGCCAATGTCAACCGATGCAACTTTCAGGCCCAGGAGCAAAAACAACGGTGAAGTGAGAAGGATAAACAAGGAGGATGCAGCTTCATAACTTGCACCTTTAACTGAACAATTAACTCCCATTTGCTAATGGACCAGAACCTAAAAAAGTGTGAGAACTCATGCGTAGTTGTTCATTTTGTGACCATATTGGGGTGCCCAGCCAGGCTCTCGCACTGCCCAGGTGTACCCATTGAGGCCTTTTAATAGATACCTACTTTATCCTTTGGCTCTATCTAGTCTCTGTTCCAGGTCAACCTCTAAAAGGTATCAATAATACTTCAGTACTAAGAGTCATAACAATTGAATGTCGTAAATTTACTAAGTTCCAGTTATGATTACTATCTGGAAAAGATTAACACCACCTTTACTTAAATAGTGTGGACATGTTAAAAAAATTGAAATAAATTTAATGTGGTCCCAAAATATCTTTTAAATATGAACGCAGATTCATGTACTGCATTTTACTTAAGCAATGGAAATATTTTGATTCAAGAGTTATAAATCAATGAGTTAAAAAGTGATGTTATAAGTAATGAGTAATTTTCAATCACAAAACAATCACAAAATACATCAGATTCTATCTTTAAAATGATATCTAAATAAGATATGGCAGTTAAACAATGTTTGGTTTGTTGGTTGTTTTTATTGTTATTGTTGTAAGGAATGCCTCAAATTATACTACTATATTAAGGGAAAACATACTTGAGTTGAATTTTTTATGATATATTTCTTAACAAGATAATTATAAGAATCCTCTCTTTTTTTCATCATTAGTGATCCAGATGGAGAGCAATCTTTAGAGTGCTCCATCCATATAGTACTGTTCATGACAGCAGTAATCACACTTCTTGCAGGCCTGCATTTATTTTAACCTCAGAGGGGTCCCTGGATTCTTCATTATTGCTGAGATTTGCCATTGAATCTATTCTACCACCGTGTCTGTACACACAGCTGCTACTGAATTCATTAAATGCTCTAAGTCCTTCAGCACAGGAGCATTATTCATATGCTAAAAGCTTCCCAGCTTCCTTAGGATTCCAGCTTTCTGCAGCCAGTGCACATAGGATAGAAGAACTCAAGTGTCTGCATGATAAAAATTCAAGCCAGAGGCACCACAAAGACAAGCTGTTCCCCTCAAAATTGGCACTTTTTGTCACTTGTCAGCATGAAGAACTTTAATACAGCCCAACTGAATTCCAGTTCCAAACCAATGCAGACCACATAGAAAACATCCTTAAATGTAGTAGGAAATAGTCTTTGCTAGATAGAAGATGAAGTCACTTGCCTTATTCCCAGATAAGGAAAGACAGACATTTTAAGGTATTTTATTTTAACTTTTTTATTTTAATTTTTATTTTAACTTTTAATTTTAGGGGAGTATTAGACAATGGTGTATTTAGTAATTTAGGCTCAGTTCTTTTACATCTTCTCTGAAACCAGTAAGCTGATTAAGTCTTCTGCAAGGTTTTATTGGGGGAAAAAAAAAAAAAAAAAAGCTTTAAAACCTCAGGTAAAAAAATCCCTGTCTGACCTATTGTTCTAGCACTGTTAATAATCTAGCTTCATGCGTGGTTGACTACATAACCTTCAGATGTTTTTCAGCTTTCCAGTCAGCATTTTAAGATCCTCTGAAAATTTCTACTTCTGCCTTTTTTTAATTTTTTTTTACAAGCATAGAAAGTGTCTGATAAATGATAAGAATCCTATAAAACTTTCATGTAAGTACTGCATACTAAACTTGGCCTGCCAGTCCAGACAGCATAGTAGGGTAATCAAGTTGCTTCTAAAACCTTTAAGTACATCTTGCAATGAAAGAGTAAGTTACACAGTTACATAAAGAAGGTACCTGTTTAGGTATACCCTTTTACATTAGTTTGAAATTAAACAGAATTTTTTGACTTCTTAGAATCATGAAATATAATGCCTAACTGCTCCACAAGCTCTTTTTCAGCACCTGAATATTCTCTCATGAGATGCACAATGTAAGATGGTTTTTTGTTAATTTAGGTATCAAAGGAGACAGCACAAATCTCATTAAAATTTCTCATTAGCTACAATTCTGACCCCCTGAACACAAAAACCCCAGTGCCGGGAGTTGAGGCATTTTGGCAAAAGTAATCCTTCTGGTACAGGCTGTGAAGCCTCAGACAAGCTAAATTTCAGTAAATTATCCACTGCTCTCCCCAGAGCAGCTCAGCAGCTGCGGATGCTTCAAGAGAAAGACTACTCCACATTAAAGTGAGTAACCAGACTGAACTCACTGTCATAGCAGTATCCGTGGAGGCAAGGGTTAGAGCTGCACTCATTGACATTGATCTCACAGCGTGGACCTGCAAAGCCCTTCACACACTGGCAGTGGAATCCAAGGGGGAAAACGTCCAAATTCATTTCTTCTATGCACACAGCTCCATTCTCACAGGGATTGCTGGCCTCACAAGGCCTAAACTCACAGTTCAAACCTGAAAAAGAAAACGGCAAAGCCGTCAGTGTTAAACTAATGGATATATCCCTGCAGCTGCTGCCTATTGTGAGCTTTATTTTCTTTATAACCCTGGTTAAAATTGAGTAGGAGGGTCTCAGAGGTACATATTACCATGCAAAAATATCTATTTGCTTGGTATAATTAAAAAAAAAAAAAAAAAAAAAAAAAAGAGAGAGAGAGACAACTTTTGTTTATGTTTTGTTTATATCACTTTATAGGATACATTTTAAAAATCTTAATAGCTATCTCACAGGTTTCTATAGATGGGTACATCTTCCATCTTTTGTCTTTACTCTTGTGCTTTAGACAGTTCTTTTACAATGTATTTAAAAATGATTAATAAATTTTGATTGAAGCTTCCTGATATTTTATCTTGATAACCTGTTGTCACAACTACCATGTGAATTGTTCATACATTAACATTACATAATACTGAACATGCATTAAATATATGTAACATTGTATAATTGTTCTGCTTACCATACATGACTAAATACAAATTATTTTACTGAAAATATGTACTTATTTTATCGTGAGTGAATGCCTCCATTAGTTCTAAAAATTCTATACAGCAGAAAATCTCTTACAGTCCCATTGTACTCTTTCCTTACTAACACGTATAACAGAGTGTGTACATTTTTCTGGGCTATCCAAGGAACTGTGTGATTTGGTATCTTGGTGTGGATGGTGTGGATCTTGGGACACAGATGCCTGCCTCTTTAATTTGCAGTAATTAGATAAAAAGACATTTAAAGGCCCTATAAAATGAGCCTTAATTTTTCAGAACATAAACAAAACTGTTCCATGTTTTCCAGTACTGATAACAGAAATGGGGGTGGCAGAGACCACTGAGATCAAACGGGTTTGGGTTTGTAAATCTGCCTGCCTTTTTCACTCAGTGTTGCTGGAGACAAGCCTGTTCTTACAGGCTTACTTTCAGACGGCGCTTAGTGACTCTCAGGGCTGTAACAAACTGTACACAAGTCCCTTGGAATCCCTTTGAAGCCTTTCCATGACTACTGAAGCTGTGTCTATGCTATGCTTTCTGGTGGAGCTCCCCAGGGTTTGCTGTACTCTGGGCGCCCCACACACTTCACCAGTTCCCTTGCCTCAGCTGTGGCTGCCCAGCCTGTCCTTTCTGCAGCAGTTCCTCCCTGTCCCAACAGCCTCTGTTCCTCAGACAGGCTGTAACCTCAGCCCAACAATGTTGGGACACTATAGGGCAAAACATCCGGGTAGTCATGTGGAAGATAAAATCCACACAGTTACGCTACAGTGGGTTGATCTTGGTAGCTGACAGATGCCCTTCCTGCCACTCTCTCACTCCCCCTAAACTAGCAGGTGGAAAAAAATAAGAGAAAACTTTTGGGAGCATGATAAAGATGGGGGCATCATTTACAAATTACTGCCATGGACAAAACAGAAACAACTTGAAGAAAACTGATTGAATTAACTGACAATTAAAAATAGCACAGGATGGTAAAAAACAAACACAAAGCTAAAACCACCTTTCTCCACCTCTCATTTCTTCCCACACTCAACCTCCCTCCTTCACTTCAGGCTCCTCTCCCTCCTTCCTCACCCATGAATACAACATGGGGATGGGAATGGGAACTGTGGTTAGTCCATGACAGCTCTTTTCTGACCCTCACACTTTTTCCCTGTGTCAGTGCAGACCCCCCACAGGCCACAGCTCCTGCCAGGAGCCTTCATAATAATGTAACAAACACTGTCCAAAATGTCAGCAGGATTGTAGCTGAGCTGTCTGCTTGCTTACTGTAAGACGGTCATCTAAGGGCTGAATTCTAAATGCTTTTAATAACAACAACAAGTAGGAACAGAACTGAGGTTAAAAAAAAAAAAAAATCCAGCAAGCCTTTAACCCCAGTAATGATGCTGACAAAAGGGGAAAAAACAGCACAAGTTGTTCCCTGTCTTTATGCTTATGATCTCTGTGATGTGGGATGATCCTGCTAAAGACAGCCAGCACTCTCAGATCTGGAATTCATGAAATTGCACAGCAAAAGAAGCCATATGGCTCATTGAGATTTTGCCCTGAAGTTTCCATATTTATATCACAACAGCTTGACATGAGTGAAAACCCTGCTGATTCCTAAAGTGGAATAACACAAATAAGCTAAACACATGGCTCCCAATCCTAAATGGAACTGTCAGATGATCCAGTAATGCAGTACTTAATTTTTTTTACCTGGAGAGGCAGCTTTACCTTTGCACCTACCTTCTGTGCACTTCCTTTTCTCTTTACACTCATTCAGGAGCCCATTTATCTGTTTTTCATCCACACATGCTTGAGTTTTTGCACATTGGAAAGAACTGTGCTTTGAGGAAATGTTCTTTTAAGATAAAACAGTGGGCTCAAGACAAATCCTTTTTCCCTTCAGTGCAATCTCTAATGGGAGCTTGCAAAACAGATTTCTGAGCTAATGAAAACCAGCTGAAATTTGGAATCATTATTGTGCTACTTGAATTTTTCATTTCTCTTAAGATTATGAACTCTATCATCTCACTGCCATTATTGCCAGAGTTGTTTTCTACATCCCAGACCTCCTCTAGCTTATTCATGAATGCAGAACACAGATAAATACCTCCCCTAGTTTTCTCACCCTGCAATTGCTTAAAAAATTTGTCAACATGATTTGTGTCTTTCCATGTTGTCTTTCTAGAAAAAGTCAGTGTGGTAATATCTCAAGGAGAACTAATGTTCCTAAGTCTTTTTTCCAGTTTCCTAAAGATGACTGCATAAACTTTTCTTGATCAAACTATCTGTAGAAGACATCCACCACAATATTTCTTTAAATGGTTGCCGTTCCACTCTGCCTGATCTACTTGAGTAATGTATTGATGAAGTCTTGCCTGTGACATTAATCATATGTTAAAGCCTAGGAGGCTTATCTTCCTACCAACAGTGTTGGAAAAACTCTCTCTGGGCCCCCCCCATTTTTTGCCCCTGCTGCTGGAGTCCCCTAGTCCCTTTTGATATGCTCTGAGTCTCTGTTGGCATTGTCATTGATGCCATCATGGACAAGTAGCAAAAGTAAGCAAGCTCTGGTAATCAGACAAACTCTGGTAATCTCTTTCCCATGTTGAGATATCTGACATGCAAGTAAACCTCCTCAGAGCTCAGGTCTGGTCACCTGCTACCACTCTCCCTCAGAGAAGTGTTTTATCTGTTGTCAGCCATTGCTTTATTTTGGTGGCAGTAATAAGGGTGTATGTGTAGCTTAGTTGCCCTTCCAGATAAAACCTCTCATCCAAGTAATCAGAAGGAATCCTCTTCCAGCCTTCACAGTTGTAGAGTCTCTTTCTCCACATGCCTGAGTGCATCCTCTACCTACTGGATCCTCTCCTCCCATCCTGCTGCTGTGGAGATCAGGCTTTCTCCCTTCAGGGAGCCTAAGAAAAACTTCTCCATCTTTCATTTTGTTATCACTGATCCTGAGTAGCCTATTCTTATTCTCCAGGTCCTTCCCCTGGCAGCATTTAGGAAACTAAATCAGGATGTATGGCAAGGAGCTCACGCACCTTCCTCCCATGGTATTCTGCAAACAGGAGCCTGAATCTTACTCAAGGTAGCTCCCCAGAAGGGTATGAACTACAATGAAATTTGCGCAGATTTGAAATTGCACCAAAACTATTTCTTGACAAAAAATAGATTTTTTTTTTCCCTTTTTGAGGAATTAGGGGAAACAAACTACTTTTTTTCTCACTATAGTAAAGTGAAATAGCACAAACTAAAAAAAAAAAAAATTAATTAACCTGACATTTACAAAGAATGGTAAATTAAAATATGGCCATAAGTAGTTTATCAAATGAAGCTAAACCTCATGGAATGATATTAGTTGTTATTAATATTATAATATTTTTAGTGCCTTATTTCAAACAATATTCAACACTCTTTAATTAGATAGTCAATGTCTTTTTCCTCCCACCCAGCTTTCATGCACATCATTGCATGAAAAATCTTTTCTTCTGCTACTGTCAGAAATGGCAAAGGTTTCATTTCTATTCTAACTGGAAGACTTGTAAAACAAAAAGATAATAAAATAATAAGACTCTGTCCATCCCACTCAGTCCTTTTCCCTGAATCAATTAAATTTTAACTATCAGTGTTGAGAATTAATAAGTAAAAAGAGTATTCCCTTACTCAGAGAATCACAATTGTTGATATTATCTTAATACTTTTCTGTTAAGTAATTAGTTATTAATACTAATCAGTACAAGAAGCAAGAAAACAAGAAAATAGAATTAGATGAGTTAATGTAATTTTTTTTTTTAAAAAAAGAGTATTCACACAAAGATTAAGGTTGGATAGTAGTAGGCAGTGGTGGCTGCACACTTACAAAACAGGTTCACTTGCTGCTGTTGCTCTCATATCAGCATTTTTTACAAAACTGTAAAAAAGACGTCTGATTAAGGATAAGTCAAACAGCAAACTGGTCATAGGTTGAGGGTATTTTTAAGAAAAATATCTTAATCCAAAACCAGTTTTTATGCTTTCAGAATTTTCTCTCTCTTCTAAATATTTGTTAAAGAATTTCTTTGCAAATATTTTTATATTGTAGCTGATAGATTTCAATACATCAGTTTTGTGCTAAACATGAAACTTCTCACTTGATCTGAAAAGTTTCTGAAACAGCAGGTCTATGATTGTTGACAGAAAGGAATGCTGCGCCAGGAAAACAGTTTATCAGTGTCCTCTCTCACTGACATATCAGAGTTTTTAAATTCAGAGTAAATTGTTAATGCTCACTAAACAGTTAAATAACAAAAAGGAGACTGATGAAATGCAAAAGAATCCATCACAGAAATTCATTAATTATTTAATAAGTTCAACTCATCTTTACAACTGTGCTTATTTCCTTTAGATAGATTTAACATTTTTGCTTGTTCACTTCTTGGCTACATTTTATTGATTGCAATAATGGATTGTCTTTTAATGGGCAACTAAAGGCCTCTCTATTAGAAGAAATCTGAACCAATGTTAAAAGTATATGCACAAATTAAATTAAACAGTCAGCTGAAGGACAATTTCCTTTACAGTTGCACAATATATTGCATTAAGTATTATATGTCTTTATCTATATATAAGCATATGCAAATAGCATATAGTATGCTTCTCTAGCATATTTTACATCAAATGATGAAAAATTTATTTAGAAAATACTCTTTTTGTTGTTGTTGTTGTTTAGGAGTGAGAAGCATATTGCTTATTTAGAAATTTCATTCTGCTGATGTTAATGAGTTTCTGTTTCTACCTATAACTATGTTATATTTGTTTATAGTATTTCTAGGGTAGAATTTATAAATACCATAAATGAACACTATGAAAATAGAATTTATTTTGCTGGAAAAGACTGTCCTTTTAAGGCTATTACTAACATTCAAAAGCCTAATCTATAAAAATTACATAGAAAATAAATTGCCTGATATAAATTTCTATTTCTATATGTGAAACTATGGATACTTGTTTGTTTTATTTGCTCAGCATAAATGTGTACATGAAATGTTTTGATGTGTAGTACTGAAGTCTCCTATAATCAGAAGTGACATCTCTTCAATGTTGTTATTCTTTAGGAAAATAATCTAATAAATAAAACATTTGCTACTAACATTTCAAGGAATTAAATCTGACAACAGTTTTCAAATTCAGCATTTTGCTGTAAAAGTATGACCTGAAAAATGCATCTGATTTCAGACTGATGGTAAAATTTTGACAATATAGTGAAAATAAAGTAACTACTAGAAAAACAAGCATGTCATTTGGACAGCAATTTCCTAAATTATAACAAGTAGTCTGGTAATGGTGTTAAATGTGCATTCATGAGGACAAAATCTGTCAAGAACTAGCAAGCAGGTAGCAGCACCAACACTATGATTTTGTGATCATAATGTCACGGCAACAGCATTGTTTCAGTGTTTTTTACTTACCTTTTAACAGCAGAGCTGAAAGACACTTCTAACATTGAAATGAATCACTACTCTTTTCAAAGATAAATTAAGTAAACTTAATTCTTTACAACAAAAAATACATTTAATTATGGGAGATAACCCAGTGTACAAAGGCACTATAAAATTATATAAAGTCATGCCTGTCTACCCTCCCAATCTATGAAACTTACTGTTTTTCCCAAGATTATCCTTGTGAAATGAGTAGGTACAAGAATTTTAATTCAAAAGTTATTTGATCTCTTCAGAGAAATATATAATTTTGTTTTCATTACCTTTACACAGCTCAGTAGCTCTTACTCCCAAAGGGTTTCATAGACTTACCATAAAATCCCAGGAATACTGAGGACCAAGAAATTAGATACCTAAAATCAGAGTTCCTTGCAACTGTAAATATTAAATGTCTTATTACTAAAGATAAAATTGTCTCTATTAAAAGTTCAAAACTTTGAGAAGCTTAGATATACCTCTAAGCTTGCTGTTATTTCAAAAACTGCCTGCTTATCTTGATCTGCTATGGGACATAAGAGAAGAAAATATCTCTGCAAATGAAATGATTAAAGACTAGTAAAAGTAAATTAAAAACCTGAAGTACCCTGGAAGTGGGTGGGAAATAGAAGAATGACTGAAGCACGCATGTTTTCATATTACTTGAAATTAAGCTGAGTATTATAATAATAGTTTAAAAACATAGCAAGTGTTTTCTTGCACTTCAAATTTATAGCAAATCCAATCCTTTCTTTGGAATTCAAATTCTACTTTCCATTAAAGGAACTGCTTTGAAATTCTGTGTATAAAGAGTGGAGTGACATTTTCTCTGAAATCTATGATAATTGAAAATCATATACTTGGGTTTTTTTAGAGGAAGGATAGTTGGAAAACAATACGTAGCACTTTTCAAGTAAAAAAAACATTTCCTTAATTATATATGACAATGCAGAGCATGCAACAATGCTGAAATAGAGTATGAGAAAGACCCACATCACAAATTTTAAAATGAAGATCACACAGAGATGTATATATTATTGCTCCATACCTGTATAAATTTCTGTAAAAGTAGAAGAAACAGAAGTTGAATATATTATTTTGGTGCAATTTTTTTCTTCAAAATACATAAGTTTATAATGAATAAACAATGAAGATATGCATGTATCCACATCTGTGAATTTCACATTTCACATAAAAACATGCTTCACTCTTTCTCAGGAACCAAAAGAAGAATTCCACTTAGGAAAGCAATTAACAAAAATTTATTTTGTACTAAAATATACGGGAATGCCTTTCTTTTCATTCTTTATTTTATGGCATCAGCATTCAACTGAAACTAATAGTATGTGTGGAAAACTTACAGAAAATTTGTGTCAAATTTAGGTTTTCCTTATTGCCTAGGACTTGTGGGTGTCCGTTTGAGTTGCAATAATGACTACCTGTAGTTCTGGTGGTCAAACTCTTCTGTGTTCCAAGGTCACATTCTTATTTTCTTAAAATGTGAGGGTTTAGACAGATATTATTTATAGCTTTTGACACCAAGATTTTAATTTTATTGCTTTAATTTTTTGTATTGGAAAATAACCCTATGCCATAAATAGGCTCATTGTGTAGAAAAATAAACCTAAAAACATTTGCATCAGTAGTCAAAAAAACCCTCTGAAATTTGGTAAACTTTTCTTTGAGCAGCAGCAATGCCTTCGTAATTTGCAGGGCAGCCCTGGAAAAGGTAACCATGTTTTAAGTCTTTAAAAATGGTGGTTTGCCCATACTTTCTGGAAAACTAAGGGCCAAATTTCCATTTGCAGTGTATAGAAGTTGTATCATCTCCATAACTTAAATCTGCTTCCTGAATAGAGGATCTTGTACACCATTCTCACAGAATGACTGATGAAATTCAAACCCATTATCAGCTGCAGGTGACTGGATTTACACACAAAGTATTCCCAGATCACTCTTGGCTGTAAAGGCTCTCTTGTGGATCAAGATGTGTCCCAAGGTGCAAACTAAAAGCAGAGTTGAAACTGCAGCACTTACCTCACTGAATTTGTATGGACAGAGTTAAGCAAACATAGTTTTTAGAGATGCCTTTGTGTTCTCAGCCCTGTTCTGAAAGGCCACAGCTCCCCTACAGACCTTGGCATATTTGCCAGACCCTTGTGGATATCTAACATACCCAAAAGCACCTAAACAGACATTAGAAATGGCGAAAAAAAGGCTTTCTCTCTGAACTGTTTCATTGTGGAGACAGAGGCAGCTGAGTTTATTCATCTAGATGGAAGCTTTTAGGAACAATACAAAACCCAACAGAAATATCAGAAAAACATTCCAAAGTCCTGCAGTGACTTTGTATATGAGCCAACATCAAGTCCCAGCTCATACTGATTTCCATTTAGGCATTACATATTATTATTGCTCAGAGGAAATTCATGTTTTCTAGGTAATATAACACAAAAGTGGCCACTCTGCTTCTCTTCCTTCAGAAAACTTCTATGTGATGCAGACTGCCCTTCATATATGTATGCATCAGTTTCATTTTTCTCTACATAAAATTTTTTTTGGCTGTCCAGAGTCAAAAGAGTTCTAAAACAAGATAAAACCTGACCTTAACCAAAATATAGTGGTTTATGGTCTAACACAGTCATGCTAGAAAGAGCCAGAGGTCTTGCAAACCTGCTTGTTTGCATGGGGCTTGGCACAGGAAAAACTGAGGTTTGGCTTATGAGTGCTGGAAAAGTAATTGCTCCATTATCTCTACTCTAGCTTTTTGCCTTCATGAGCACTTACATTTCTTACTTATTATCCCTTTTGTAATTAGCTCTTCCCATAATAGAGTGTCCTGTGATGAAAACTCCATTATTACTCTTGTTTTTTGATAGACTTAAGCATTTTTTTTTTCTGCTGAGTTGCCTTTCTTACTAGTTTACTTTCTTTTGCAACATGTTTGATGGTCAATTACCGTTTTTGCTTTGATCTTAATTGGAACACATTTGGAGACGTGTCATTAAGGCTGCAAGAAATAAGTAGACATTTCCTCAGAACTGAATTTCAATTTTCCTCTACCACTGCATATATTTGATTTAAAAGGTTATACCTATTAGCAACATCTAGACAAAATAGACACAGTGCAATTTTTTTGGAATGAGTCATGCAAATAATTTGGATCAAATGATAAAAATCTTTGCTCCATTTATTACAAACAAGTTACTTAAACAACTGGTGTTTTTTCTACATTTTTTGGGTTTTTTTAAGGAAAAGAAATCATGCCAACTCTCATAGAACTATCACATATCCAATATACAGTCTAGAATTTTGGAGCTAGGATTTTTATGCTTTCTTCCTTCCTGAGCTTTCCTTGGGAACAGATTACTGGCTCAGTCCATGTGTCACAGAAATTTTGTTAATTAGTTTCACTTTTGCCTTAAATACAAGTATAGAAAATGGGGAAAATTTACAGTCCTGGTGTGGGAGTGCAAGATCTGTTCTTAGTTATCAATAATGCCAAAGAAGAATAAACCATCCTTTTAATTCTTACTTTATCTTCTGAAAAATAAGCTTGTCTAGAAACTGTAGTGAGATCATTCACCTTTTGCATGCTAAGGATGCTGAAAAGAAGCTTGCCTGATACAGGGACAAACTTACTCTGCTGCATTCTCAGCAAGTACTGCTGTCTAATAGTTGTGAGTAACTTCATGTGGCTTAAAAGATGTTGGCATGTCAAACCTCAGAACAGTGAGTTTCCATTAATTATTATGAACTTGACTGTTAAAAGAATATTTGAAATTATCTCAATGTTCTTACAAAATACTAAAACCACCAATAAAACCAGCATGGATATAAATATAGATAAAGCTATAACCTTTACTAATTGCAGTGCTTTTGAATATGTTTGAATTTTTAATGGGACAACTCAGTATTTTCTGATAGAGCCATGGGAGCTTTCATTCTGCCTTCCAGGAAGTTGTGAGGACCCCTAAATGAGACACAGCCTCACCATATGTTTCTCACTCTCCTTTTGCTCTCTGCCCAAGGACTTAATATCAATTCTGTAATAATTGTGATTCTCTTATAGAAAGGCTTCCATTTTAGAAACAATATCATAATAGAAAAGTTATTATAATAACTTCCCAGCTAGGACACTCTAATGGGATCAATTTCTTAATAATATTAAAATATTTTATTTGTCTTGTACCCAAATCAAGTTTATCATCCTTCCTTCTCCCAATTCCAGCTGCTTTGGCAGCAGGGAATGTAACAGCTTGTCTGCTCTCTGTTTCTGAGGAACTTCAGAAATGTCCACTGACACAAAATGTCCAATATACATGGCTATCACTGTTGTACCTCAGTTATGACAGAAGACAGGAGGAAGTGGAGGCATTTCTAAAATGCATATTGCAGGTACTAATATATTACAACTGAGCAGAAGCAACTGTACCAGACATATTAAGGTTAAATCCTGTATGAAAAGAACATCACACTACAGTATATGTAAGTGGCAGCATGGCCATTTCAGCTTTAAAGCATGAGTTGTGATAATGACTTGTACTGCACAGGTTAGTGGCAGAACATGCTGAAAGCCAACAGAAACAGTGAACTGAACTTTTATAAGTGGATTGGCATGTTTGATTAATTAGAAAATGTTCACATACACATACAGTATTTCTGTCACAACTATTATAAATGGCAAAAGAATTTTACAGAGACCTAGATGCTGTATTTTTTACTCTGTTTAACCTTAGTCACAGCACAGGCTCAGTGGGGCTCAGTAACTTCTAGGATTTCTGTAGGTTTACACAGGAATCTCTTTCTCTAACCAGATTAATAACATAATATGGTATAGATTTTCTTCTGTTAATCAAATCTTGTGCTTTTCCAAATTAAGGTCAAAAGAATTATGATATAAAAGTACAGGGACTTTGAAGTTCATTATTTTGTACTATATCAGGTAAAACTCAATAATTTTGGAAAACAGAAGATCAATTTTCAACTCCACAAGGACAAGGAACTTGGCTGAAATAGGGTGAAAATACTTCAGCTATAATATTTAGTAATTAGTACATTATTAGATGTTTAAAAGGATGCTATTTCATATCTGAAAGTCTTATAGGTTCATTCAGTTTTCTCTTGAATTACATATAGGTGGACTGCTAGTACCCTCAAGCTGTTAGTCTGAGCATTTGGGAAGTCAAAGGTAGTAATCTCAGTGGCAAAAATTCCATTGAAATATTAGAATTTATAAAAGACCATGATCTACACTATATGGGAGGAAATCTGCTCTCAGGGGAACACTGATAAAGAGGGATGCATTCATTTTGTTAGGGTTACACCAACAGCCATCACAAGATATACCAGTGCTTTCTATCTATTTCTATCTATTTAGGAAAACTGGATTTTCTTAAAAAGAGTTGGTGCCCACAGGAGAAGTAAAACTCCATTCACATATCAAACTAGTAGAGTTAATTTGCACAACCTGGGTTAGAGACGTTTGAAGAAAAATCTATATATATATATCACTGCCCAAGCATAATTTTTCTTAAAAGCCTTTGATGTTTTCCATTTTTCTATGCAAGCCAACGGAATGAATTAAAACATTTTTTTCTAAATAGACAAGTCTGCCCTTTGAAAAACCCAAACAAAGAAACCCACTGCTCCTCTCAAGAAAAATACAAGAAACTATGAGTACATCTTTATATACAACTAGTATAAAAGATTTAAAAATATAAAAGTACCATTTAGGCTATTATAAAGTTTCCCTCACATAAAAATGAATAGCAGCAATCCTGCTCTCAGAAGGCTTGAAATGTGGAAAAAGAAAAAATTTGCTTTTTCTTTTTAAAAAACATGAGGAAGTGAAAGGGAAGAAAAAAAGAAAACTCAGAACTTTCTGGTCTTAATCTTCCTTAATCTCCTTGTCAAAATAAACAAAAAAATAGTCAAGGAAACAAAACCAAAAGCAAGATAAATGTATGTAAGCCAGTTTCTCTATATAGAATCCATTTATAGCTTAATCTGACAGGCTGTCGTTTGTATGAATGCACCTGAATGTCCAAATCATGCTCTGAATTCCTTATTTCCAAATTCTTATAGTACAGGTCTGCTTTACGTCTCCTGATCACTGGTACATGTTCCTGATATATATTCCTAGTAATAGTGCATGCCCTTCAAGTCAGATTTTGTGATGGAACAATCAAATCATTGCAATATACTATGGAAATACATCTTCAGATTGCTTTCCAGGTAAATGACAGCCTGCATAATACAGCATTTATTGTTTTCCACTGAGAATGTTAGAAGCAAGAAAATCTGTGAAAATACTCAAAACCAAAACAGGTGTTCCTATATAATTTTTGCCATTAACATCATGTACATATTTTCTTAACTAAGTAATTCTGTACTCTGTAATTAGTGCACACAAAGCTGTTCATTAAATACCCTGAATATATCCACACAATTAGAAAACATAGTTTAACTAACCATTATGTTGGCTTATGGTGAATCTGTTAAAGGCTACATTTACAGCAGTTTAATACTAAATAAACAGATGGTGTGAGACAGAGGTAGTGCTTTCATATGAAACTAAATCTACTTTTATTTATATCCATATAAATCTAGGCAAAATCAGTATAAGAATTTGTTATTGGAAGGTGTTGAATACAGCTGTAAAGACATAAACAGCCTCAGACACCCTGTACCATAATTATCATAGAATGGAATCACAGAATCATTTAGGTTTCACCTAAATGACCTCCAAAGTCATTGAGTCCAACCTCTGACCAATCTCCACCTTGTGTCAAATAAACCACAGCACTAAGTGCCATATCCAGTCTTTTCTTGAACGCCTCCTGGGTTGGCAATGCTAGTACTTCCCTGGACAGCCCATTCCAATGCTTAATCACCCTTTCAGTGAAGAAATTCATGGTATTTAACCTGAACCTTCCCTGGTTCACTTTGAGGCCATGCCCTCTTGTCCTGTTGCTGCCTTCTTGGAAGAAGAGGGCAGCCCCCAGCTCAGTACTGTCTCCTTTCAGGAAGTTGTAGAGAGCAATAAGGTCACCCCTGAGCCTCCTCCTCTACAAGCTAAGCAATCCCTCAGCCACTCCTGATATGACTTACACTCACCTTCACATTACACTGAACCTTCACCTGCTCTGTTGCCCTTCTCTGGGCATGCTCCAGGCCCTCAATGTCTTTCTTGTAGTGAGGGGCCCAGAACTGGACACAAGATTTGAGTACAGAGGGCCTGTTCATGTCCTGGTCCTGCTGCCCACACTGCTGCTGACACAGTCAGGATGCCATTGGCCTTCTTGGCCTCCTGGCTCATGATCAAGGTTGACACTCTGTCAACCCCAAGTTCTTTTCGGATGGGCAGCCTTCCAGCCACTCTGGCCACAGCCTGTAGGGATGAATGCGAACAAAGTGTAGGACCCTTCACTTTGTCTTATTGAACCTTGTATCACTGACCTTGGCTCACTGAACTGGCCTGTCTTGATCTCTCTGCAGAGCCTTCCTAGCTTCCAGCAGATCAACAATGGGTGTCATCTGTAAACTGATTGAGCGTGCCCTTGGGTTCTTCACACAGATCATTGACAAAGATATTAAACAGGACTGGACCCAATACTGAATCCTGGGGAACCCCACTAGTGACTGGACATCACATGGATGTGACTCCATTGACCACCCCTCTCTAGGCTCAGCCATTCAGCCAGTTCTTAACCCTGTGAAGAGTCCACCTGTCTTAGCCATGGATTACCAGCTTCTCCAGGTGTGCTCTTGGAGACAGTATCAAAGGCTTTGATAAAGTACAGGTAGACAACATTCACAGCCTTCCTGTGACCCACCAGGTGGGTCACAGGGTCATAGAAGGAGATCAGGTTGGTCAAGCAGGACCTTTCTATCCTAAACCCACATGTCTGGGCCTGATCATCTGGTTGTCCTGTATGTGTCATGTGTTCACACTCATGATAATCTGTTCCATAACCTTACCAGGTGCCAAAGCCAGGCTGGCATGCCTGTAGTTCCCTGAATCTTCCTTCCAAACTATCCTGAGAATGGGCATCCCACTGGCCAACCTCCAGTCATCTGCAACTTTCCTCGTTAGCCAGAACTGATGACAAATGATGGAGAGTGTCTTGGTTCTGGCAGTTCCTCGGGTGGATCCCATCTGGCCTCAGAGACTCACTTGTGAGTGTCTCAGTGGCACTGCAGGCCATTAACTACTTCCTCCTATAATGTTCTCAGAGGATCTAATTTTCTGAGTCTTCCCAACAGGGCTTACCTTCTCCATTGAGCATAAGAGACACCACTAGTCTCTTGAAGGATGACTACAGAAAGGTTGACTTTCTGAATTTTTAATTACTTACTTAAATATCTAAATGAATATCAAAGTTTGCTGGAAATCTGGTTCCTTTTGTAAGATGTACTCAAGAGACTAGTATTTCTAACCATGTACTGAAAATTATTTTACATCTTCCTGCACAAAGGCAATTCTGATACTGCAGTAGTCATTTACTAGTTATTGTACTGGATTTTATTGAGTAGAACATAAATTAAAACTAACAAAAATGACAAACTAAATTTTGACCATTAATTAAAATAATAAGAACAAACATGAGTGTTTGATCATGAGCTCATGAATAATGAATTTTATTCAACCATCTTCCTTAAAGGGGAAAAGTCCTGCTGTCTCAACATACCAGGAAAATTGCCTTTTAATGATTGTTCTGGAATCCTAAGTAAGTATCATTATATTGAACTGCTGGAGGAAAAATATGTTTATATTTAATTTATAAATCAATAGGTGCTTTTAATTGGGACTATCACTAGATTTGCTCAAGAACACCACACAATTTGTTACTTTAAATTATTTTATCAGTAAGTGTTTAAAATTTAACCCCAAAATTTCTTTTAAAAAGGTCACAATAACCTTTGAAATTTAAGTGTATTTCTTTTAAAAACATCAAGAGAAATAATCACAGTTTCTGGATTCCAAGATAGCTATGAATTGTTTTCTAAAAATGATAAAATAATGTAGAGAATGCCAATAAAATTAGAGAGAAAACTTTGTAGAAAATCAACCAATCTTTGTGATGAGAGCTTAATATATATATAAAGTACATAGGTATATACATATATACATATACATATACATATACATATACATATACACATATATATATATATATATATATACATATATATATATATATAAAAAGTATATAGGTATATACTTCCTATTAGCTACGCAAACAGTTTTAGTCTGTTAACAAGCTGATTTTAAAGTATCAATTTTGTTTAATAAAGAAACACACCTAGCAGATATATAAACAATATTCCCTTCACCTTATTTGTAGCTGAAGGCATATATGGCTTGTCACTTTGAAAGCTTTGCTTGAGAAAGTGAAGAACTATTAATGCTCCAGAAAGACTGAAATGCATTTAGACAAGTTACAGAAATGTCTTCTAAAGTTAATTATGTTTGCTTTCCCCTCTCCCTTGGTGTTCATTACCTTTAAACGGAGCCACACATTGGCAGAAATAATTACCAGGTTGGTCAATGCAGGTGGCTCCATTCTTGCAGGGAAATGAAGCACACTCATCTATATCTGTTTCACATCTTGCACCTTTGAAAAGATGAAAGTTTTGAACACTTAATAAAAAATCTGGTTTCAATTTCTAACTCTCATTTGCACCACAAAAATCTCAAGCAACTTGTGAAGATAAGCTAATATACATCAGACAAATAATCTGCCCCACTACTGTTATCAGCATACATTTTATTCTTATAACCACAAATACATACCAACTTATTTCTGTGTTGCTAAATGGTAACTAGTCTTCCTTATGTGTGTAAGCTTTGAAGGCCTTTTTAAATGCAGACTAATTTATCTTGTGCTATGTAGTTTACAGGTGCAGTCAGTGTTCCAGTTTGCAAATTAAATATTAGACTAGGGCAGGTAAAGTGAAATGACAATAAAACACAAGCAAATAAGTCAGTGATGTCTTAATGGATGCTTTGTGGACTACCTGGCTGTGGAAAACAAGGTTTACTATGAAAACAGCTCACCAGTAAAGCCAGGTATACAGATGCATTTATAGCCACCAATGAGGTCTGCACATGATGCATTGTGAAGACATGGAGAAGACTGACATTCATTTATATTTGCTTCACAAGTTGTACCTATGAATACAAAATCAAGGAAAGAGGGAATAAATTATTCCATGACACCTTTAGGTAAAGACCAACATTTGTTTTAACTGAATGTAAATCACATATCAGAATCCATTTGACAACCTTTTTTATATTCAGATCTGTGTGATTATGAAAGATGCTCATCTTCTGAATGTTTAAACTGTTCATTAATTTTCTAAAAATATTAAAAGTACAGTCATGAAATAGTTCACTAAGGCTTAAAGTAGAAAATGTTCTTATTATCTAAATATAGAGGAACAGAAACCAAATTACATTAAGTAAAATAGGTTGCATTGCAGTGACTTGAGAGGAAATATTTCTTATGTTCATGATAAGGCAAAAGATATACACCCAAAAGACTGTGAAAAAGAAATCTGTTCTAGACAAGAAGAAAATTTATTCCAATCTAGACTATAAAAACCCCACATAACTATTCAAAGTATAAAAATACTTTATTGCTTTTATTTTTCATTGAACAAAATTCTTTATCATTTGAAGTATAAATGGAAAAATGTATCAATTGCATGATTGGGAAGTTAAAAGCATTTAAAGAAAGAAAAATGCAAGAATAGTTTTTCTGGATATATAATTTCTGGTAGAAATGTATTATTTTGCACTGGTATATTTGAATTATGGATTGATTTCTATTTTAATGATTGAATATCCATGATGTTTAAAAAATGATGCTCTAAAAAGAAAATGGATACACTTTAAATTCCTGATCTAAGCTGAAAGCATAGCTGCAGCTATTAATGCATTCACTTATCAAAGTGATTAAATTTTTCATATAAACTGTACAAATATGGCAAAACCAAAACCTCTACCACACAGATTTTTTTTTCTCTTGCTTTGAGGATATTAAAGCTTCGAAATATTTAAAAAGCTTGCAGAAAACAATGTCTCCTATTTGAAGAATTTCACTGAACCCCACAGATCCATT
Organism: Certhia americana; assembly: GCA_018697195.1. Taxonomy (NCBI): domain Eukaryota; kingdom Metazoa; phylum Chordata; class Aves; order Passeriformes; family Certhiidae; genus Certhia; species Certhia americana. The sequence continues at coordinate 25,106,894 of CM031859.1, forward strand.
TTCAACAGCCAAGACACCAGTTAGCAGAATACACTAAGTTCCTTTCTATTATGAAAACAAAATAGGTAATTCAGTCAAGATACACTTCTTCTAACTAACATGCTTATGATTTCAGATGACACCCATATATGAATACATGCATCTCATCTGATATGTTAAAAAAATACAGTGTAAAACTCTGAGTAGGTTTACAAAGTTATTGTTCTGTGGATTTTTTATACCTTCAAATCCATCCTGACAGATGCAACTGAAGGCATTCAGGTGATCAACACAAGTAGCTCCATTGTGACAAGGGTCACTAAGACACTCATCCACTTCAATCTCACAGTTATGACCTGGAAACAAGTGAAAGATTCATTTCATTAGGAACCCACCACTGGTGAATCATCAGTGCAGGCAGCAACAACAAAATTAAATAACTGAGCTTAGATACAGGGAGTTTTTACCAATGAGCCATAAATTGTCTTTGGGGAATTAATTTCTTGTTGACTAAAGGAAAAAGCAGAATGTAATGCTCAGCAAAGATTTTATAGAGTCTTTTACTGATGTACTCAAAAACTTGCATATTTTCATATTTTAAGTATAAGAAAACCTTGAGTTTTCCTAAAACATCACAAGTGTAAATATGGTTTCCAAGAAAAAAAAATTAAAAATAATAGGATCTTTCAATATCATATTATTTTTTAATTAATTTATTAATTTATGGGTTTGTTTTAAAGGTCTCTATGGGAAATATTGGGAAACATTTAATTATGTACAAATATTTTCATCTCTTTTAAAAATAGATATTAGCATGTATTTGTAATATGCAGAGGAGAAAATACTGGTGCTGATTTCTAGTTGTGAATGTTTTATGTAATATTTTTTTTGGCATCAAATTCATTATTACTAATGCTTCAAGATAGATAAAGATCCTGATTGCTTCTGAGGGATTTAGAGGGTTTTAATTGACCATAGAAAAAAAATAAAAATACTGATCTACTGTTATAAGAATTTAAACAAAATTTTCAATTAAAAAAACTCTCACCAAAGATTATCACAAGTAACATCATACAATTTAACTTTATATTCTAATAATAATAATAATAATAATAACAATAATAATAATATCAACCATAGAAACAGGAGAAAGTGTTTCATTGCATTAAAGAAACAAATACTACAGGTCCTAAATTACAGATTATTTCATCTAAATTGATGACTATGTAAGGATGTGGAACAGCAAGTTAAGAAGTATGCAGTCTTCTCAAGATCTCAATTCCTCTGGTTATCTGTGTCCTCCTTGACTATTGAGGGAGATTTCAGTGTCATCTTATTCCTGCTTTTGGAGCCCTGTCAAAGTCCCTGGATTTAGACAGAATGGATCTTGGTAGCACAACTGATCTGCTGCTCAGGGAATTCCTACTGTCCTTGGTTATTTCACCATATAATCAAAAATACCCGTAAATGTATCTCGAAAGATTTTTTTTTACACTCTCATCTGAAAATACCATGTCAGTATGCTGACATAGCCAAACTATTTTTAATCTAGTCAGTCTAAGGACAACAGCCTGAAGGGTAGATGCAAACATGAGTAGTTAAACCTGCCCAGGATCTTGGATGTATGTTTGGTAGTTGAGCCCCTTGTTACTGCAGCCTTTTTATTACAGAGAGCACAAAGGAGATAAATTAAGACCAACTTGCATATGGCTGGGAGTTCAAATCACATCAGTGTAATGCAGACACCATGTCTAAAATAGTATAAAGAGTAATTGGAGTGGAAATAGTCCCTTGTAGTCAGTATTTTTTACAGCTGAATACTCTTATTCAGCGAAGTACTTTTTTGTGCCAGGAAACAAAAGTTGTTTCTGCCTGAATCAGAAGCACACTGCTAAATTATCTATTGCTACTTTTGAACAAACTTCTTTTCTCAGGTTTATGACTGACTGAAACATGTTAGACAACACTTCTGTGAACTCACCTATAAAGCCAGGTGCACAGAAACAAAGATAGCCATCCTCAATATCTTTACAGATGCTGGAGGCTCCACATGGTTGTGATAGGCAGGCGGGAGCATCTACTTCACATAACTCACCAGTAAAACCTGTCGAAAAATAGAGTAACAGAAGACTTTGGAAATTTATTACATTTAGTCTGAGAAAACAGTGACAGACCAATTAAATGTGTACTTTTATTATGTTTTAAAATCTTATTTAGGATAGGGTAAAATATTCCAGTTTCCTTGAAAGTTTCAGTTTCATGTACAAAACAACCCTAAATGAAACAAAGTCAAAATGATAAAGTCAATGATAAAGCTGCACTTCAAATTATAATAAAAACCATTCAAAATACAATGCGCATCAAGAAAATAATAATTTTCATTGATGACAGCACTTTTATTTTCGAACATATACAATAAATAGTTGCAAGTAAGTATTCTTTCTTTGACTGATTTTTTTTCAAACCAAGTAAATATATTTAACTAAGTGATATAAAGCAGTTGAAAAATCAATCCACGTGTGTGGAGCTAGTATCCAAATGCTGAATATAAATGCAAAGTTTCAAATCTTAGACATTTTGATTTGGTCATAAAAACTTAGTGAGCTAAAGCATAAGAACTACAGTGTTCTGGTCTCCTATTAGCTGAGCACTTAAAAGTTTTTAAAATATTTTTAGTGCAACAAAGATCAAAATAGACTGGACTAATTTATTATAATTTAACAAGTGCAGCATGAAAAGCCACTAAAGACTTAAACCAGAGATTTGGTTCAGTGAATTAAATATAATGAATTCCAGTGTCTTACAAACTTACATATGAAATCTGGCTAAAGATCTGAACTTCACATTTAATTTAAAAATATATTTATAAAGTAATGCCATGCCTCAGTAGCATAGGTATTATCACGTTGGATTCCAATGTGTGCCATTGAGTTGCCCCATATCTGACATGGTGTTAGTCAAATTTTTAGACAAAAAGGACAACTCTTTTGTCAAAGATGTTCAAATAAATCTGTATTTCTACAGTGTACCATAATAGCTTTAAAAACTAAACATTACCTAGTTTTAATGGTGTTTATTATGTGCAGTTATAATAAACTATAATAAATAATTACAAAATTTCAGAAGTTCAGTACTGCTTGGACATAGTCTTTAAACCAAAGGAAATGTAGCCTGTGTTCTTAAGGCATGACTGAAGACCTCCTGATCTGGAAGATTTTTTAACTTTTGAACATCTTGTTACATGAGGGAAGACAGCAGCTTCTGACCATCAGGGTAAATTGCTGGAACATGCTGCACTTTACAAATTCTGGCTTGTTGAACAACCCTTTGAGGCATAAATACAAGGCGATGCATATTAAAACTGCCCTACGCTTGCAGTCAATTTCGTTTCTAAATCAGTAGATTGCAGAAAGGTGACTCTAAGCTATGTTTCAATTCTATCCTAAACAACAGCTGTACAACATTCTTGCACAGCTAAAGGTTTCCTCCTTGTTGATTGCCATTAAAAATTTAGGTCTCTCATTTTTGCATTTGCAAATGGCTTTTAACATCTGCATAATGAAGTACTGCATAAACCTGATATAAAAAATTATGACAAAGGAATAAAATGGAAACATTGATTAATGATGGTAACCATTCTGCACAGATATATCTATATCTGTTGCATGTGTGACTTCCATCCAAGTAGAGATAATGAATATAGAAAAGTTGACAGTTTTTTTTTTTTTTTATGAAATAAAAATTACTATTCATAATAACTTTATAGATATGAAATAAAAGTCTTAAGCTATGTATAGTTTAATTTCTGTGTTTTGAATTAATTATCAAAGTATTACAGCATGGATTATTGGGCTTTGAGCAATCTGATCTACTTAAAAAAGTCACTATACTAAGTTGAGGAACAAAGGGTTGTGGTTTCAGAGCTCAATTTTAATATTAAACATCTGGTTATGTATAAGGTTTCTCATCAAAACAGATTCAGTTGCAGTACTTAAGAATATACTATTTCCTACTCTAAGAAGTGAGCATGTTTTGAATTATTTTTCTGTTACAGATATCCAAAAAGACACTTCACATGTTTATATAAGGAATATTTAGCAACAGAATATTTAAATTTTTTTTTAAATGCCACATTTACCTTCTTGAGACATTTCTTTTTGACCAAATGCCTCATGGCAAAAGTGATTTTTAGTAGTCAGACTGTGACACTTAAACTCTCCAGGGAGATCACTGAATTGTGATCAATTCTGACATAGTCCAGCCACACAGTGATTTATGGCAATTTCACTACATGGCTCCCTATATTCTGGATGGCAGGTACATCTGAAACTATTAACTGAAACCTCACATTAAGGGTTATTGTCAGAGCCAGCAGGATTTGATGTGCATTCATTCACTCTTATTGAACAAATACTATTTCTGGGGAAAAAGTTTTATGGCTCCTGTTAAAATTACATCTGAGAAAGGCTAAAACAGGCTGAAAGAAAGAAAGGCCAGAATTTAATAAATTCATGTAAAACCTGGACAACATTTTCATTTTTATTAGGATTTTTACATAATAGATTGCCAATTTCTCCTTATTTGTACTGAACATGATAATAATTATATATAAAATAATTTCATTATTTTATTTTTGGGATAGAGTGGCTGCAATTTTTTTTTTTTTTTTTTGTCATTCAACATCTATCATAGTGAAATTCTGGTTTTGCTTGGATCTTCTGGAATTTAAAATATAAAAATTGTACTTATTGAAAATGCAGAAATTTTTAAAAATATGCAATTAATAATAGCAGTGTTGAACAAAGTAGATAAAGGGTAATAAAGAGGAAAAATCATCACCTTGGTATGTGTTTGGGAGTTTGTTTTGGTAGTAGGGTGGGAGCTTACAGGGGTGGCATCTCTGAGAATTTGCCAGAAGCTTCCCCCATGCCTGACAGAGTCAATGCCCGCTGCCTCCAGGACAGTCCCCTTGCTGACCAAGGCCATCAGCAAACAGCAGCAATCCTTCCCTGATAATATTTAAGGTGGAAAGGACAAAAAAGTGATTGAACGGATGTAAGTGTAGCCAGGGAAAAGCGGGATAAGACCGAGAGGAACAGCTCTGGAGAGACCTAGGTCAGTGCAGAGGGAGGGGCAGGAGGTGCTCCAGGTGCCAGAGCTGAGATTCCCCTGCAGGCTGTGGTGAGGCAGCTATGCTCCTGCAGCCCATGGAGCTCCTCCACGCTGGAGCAAGGTGGGTGAGTGATAGGAGGCTGTGAACTCGTGGCAAATGCACACTAGAGCAGGCTGCTGGCAGAGATCTGCAGACCTGTGGACAGAGGAGCCCACTCTGGAGCACGTTTCCTGGTAGGACTTGTGATCTTATGGGGGAAATCACACTGGAGCAGGCTGTCCCTGAAGGACTGCATCCCATGGAAAGGGACCCAAGTCTCAGCATTTCATGAACTGCAGCCTGGGGGAAGGACTCACACTGGAGCTCAGTGAGTACTGTCTCCCATGGGAGGGACTCCGCACTGAAGCAGGAGAAGGATTCCTCTCACTGAGAAGCAGCACAAACAGCCTGGGGTGAACTGAACATAGCCCACATTCTCTACCTCCCTGCACCACTGGGGAGTAGCAGGTAGAGCATGGGAAGGAGGGAGGGGTGGAGGGAAGGTGTTTTTAAGATTCTGTCTTCTCGTTTTCCTGCTCTGGGTTGGATTACTAGTAAATTCAATGAATTTTTCCACATCAGGTCTGTTTTGCCTGTGACAGTAATGTGTAAGTGATCTCTCCCAGTCCTTATTTGAACTCACGAGCCTACCTCATATTTTCACACCCCCCCATATATTTGCCAAGGAGAGAGATAAAGTGTCTTTGATAAGTACCTGGCATCCAGCCAGTGTCAGCCTCTCACAGCATGAAAGGCAGGGGAAAAAAATAATGCTCTTGCCTCAGAAAATACAAGAAGAAACTGTTTTATTGTGACCATCTCCTCTAATAGATATGATTTTTTTTATTGATGTAACCAGTCACAACTATCAGAGACACAGCAGAAGTTGTAATTTTCTTTGTTGTATCCTTACATATATGATGTCCACAACTCCGAGAACAAAACCCATTAATTCTCAGCAAAGACAATTCAAACTTCAGCAATTTGATTAGAATAACAGAGTTGTCTTCTAACAGTTTTAAAACTTCCAAAAGGTAAGAGACTGAGAAATCATAACAACACAACTTAATGAAAGTCATTGTGTTCTCTAAAGACTGCTCATTTTCACAAACAGACTTTCTGATGTAACAACAGCAACTTTTCTTTTGAAAAAATCCACTGGTTTATTTCTCAGTAAGGCTTGGGAAAAGCCAAAATTTGTGTTTATGTACACAGTCGGAAAGAAAGTTTAACAAGTTGTAAGACTTTACTCTCAGGAGTACTTAAGGTGTTTGTACATCGGTTCTTTCCCTACTTATATCAGTCTTGCAATAAATAAATAAATACATAAATAAATAAATACATAAATAAATACTCTAAAGCAAAAGAATTTCAAGATTTGCAATTCAATTTTCTGTCATAAGCTTTGAAGTATTTCAAGAGTTTTAGATCTTCCACAAAGTTTTTTCAACTAAGTAAAAGGTGAAAAAAATGAAGCTTCTAGGCTAAAAGTCTGGTTTTATCCCATCATGTCAGCATTTTCTGATAAATAGTGTTTCATCAGAGATTCTTCAAAAAGCTCTACTGGAAGCTGAAAAATAATCATTACAATTTTGTAATTGTAATTGTTTTGAATTCTGTGGTACTGTTTTCTGATTGGAAGACTGAAAAAGTATTTTTTCAGCAAAAAACTTCTGTGTATCATTTAAGCTTAATTCAGTCTGGAGAGGAACTTAAAAGAGCAGTCAGTCCACCTTCTGCTTATCAGTAACTCAATTTGGTACCAACAAATACATGTATATTTTAAAATATTCTTGATACCCCAGAAGTACTGCCTCAGCCATATTAGGTTATTTACTGTAAAAAACTAGTATGACAATGGTGGCAAGTCTATGTCCCTGACACAGGCAGCAAAGGTGATTTTATACAGGCTACCAATGGGTTTGCTCTAGAAGAGCCATTCTGATTCAGGCAGTTCCCAGGGGACAGATGTCACAGGCAAAGCTTACAGAGCCAGAATCATACCCTGTATGAGCCTTAATCCACACCCCTTTCTGGCTCTTTTCTAGGCTTTTACTAAGCAATTAATGTTGGCTAGTTTCTCCTAGTCACCTCTGAATTAAAACAGAAATTCTTGGCACAGGCACATTAATTTATCTTCACTGATATATTTGCAGGGTCTGCTCAACCCCGGAGATTAATTTTTAGCTACACATGCTTCAGTTATATTCCAACCCAGGAGAGTTAAAGGGCATTGTTATTTCCATTGTATGAATGCAGTCCATCACGGAATCACTGCATCCCCAAATATGAGTTATCTAACTTATTTAAAAATTTTAAAATTGCCAGATTATATTGAGTTCTGTGGAGGTGAGAGACAAGCTGTTCTCTAATATTTTGGTCACTACTTGTTGAACACCAGTGCTTTTCTGGTAATAATCTTCATTCACCAATGAAATCTAGCATTATGGATAATAACATAATGACATGATTGAAATCTGAATACCTACATCTCCATATAGAGACACAAAACCCTTTGGAGCAAGGAATATTAATAGACTTTGTGAGATATGTAGTGGTAACCAACACATATTCCAGTCATATCCTGTGCTGACTCTGTATGCACAGTGTATGTCTTAAACCATATTTTAAAGTACTGTGTTCAGATAGCTTTAATTTAATAAATGTAATGAAATTTTATTATTCATATAGGTCATATGATAGCAAAACAGGTAGGGTGCAACTCACTGACAAGCAGTACAGTCTCACAGCTCCTAAATGAGAAGCTGAGGAGGTCCACTGCTGATAACCAGGTCTAGCACAGCACAGTGATGACCTGGCAACCTGTAGTTGCAAAGGAGGCCTGAGAAGAAGCCTGCAAGTCAAAGTCAGCAAGGCAAGGTCAGATTGGCAGGAGCCTGCTGGAACACTCTGGTGTATGGCAGGGAGCTACATCACTTCTTGCACAAGGAGAACTCTTAAATGTTTGTGGGTGGAGATTTCTTTTTCAACAACACCAGTACATGGCTCAATCCCATCCAGCCTGAAATCTCTGGATGTGTTTTTTGCAAATTGTTGCCTGGTTGCTTTCCATTTTATATAAATTTTTTTTTATGACTGCCAAAGAGGATTCGTCTTTGCTCAGCGGAACCGTCTTTCTTTTCCAGAACGCTGCCAGAGTTTTGCCTGTCTCTCTCCCAGATTGGTGTCATCTTCACATTCAGATGCAATATTCCTAATTCAATAATCCAGGTCATTGATAAGGAACATTAATGAAGAGCATTAGCGGATCTAAAATACTTCCAGTGATGCACTTGATGTACTTTTCCACACTGAATCACTATCATCTTACGGTTACATGTCATTCAGTGGTTTCACTGAGTGTTCCCTTGGTTCCCTTTTAAGAATGATGATGCACTCAAGATATAGAGAAACCTTTTCCTTATCCCAGAAGTTTATTACCACCTCAACACAAAAATTACAATGGTTTCACAGATTTTGCTCTTGAGAAATTAATTTTACCTAGGGACTGTCATATTTTCCTTGGCTTCAGGTATTTGTAAATAGTTCAACTTTCCATTTGCTGTAGTATTTTTTCAAGAATTCAAGTTAGAACTGACAGTTCTGTACTTCACTTCTGCTCTTTTCTACGTTTCTGTAACTTGGTTAAGCCACAAGCCTACAGCTCTGAAATTTCTCTGAATCCTTTCTAAATACCACAGCTGAAGTTGTAGCCAAACAAGCAGATTTTACAGTATGCATTTTCATTTGAGCACTCTAGGTTCTTCTGTGATTGATAAAATCATGAATCTGTGAGTTATAGAAAAATGTCTGAAAAACAGCACAGTATCAGTCACAGCTTCATGAAGGGAAATCCTGCTTATAGAACACAATTTCCTTTTGGGACAAGGTAACCCACTGTTGATCAAGGGAAGACAATTGACATAACATTTCTGGATTTCAGTAAAGCATTTGATACTGTCTCTCACAGAATCCTTCTGGACAAAATGTCCAGCACATAGGATAAACCCATCGTGTGATGGGTGAGCAGCTGGCTCAGGGGTTGGATGCAAAGGGTTATAGTGAATGAGGTGTCATCAGACTGGTGACCTGTCATTGATGGGGTTCCACAGGGCTCCATCCTTAGCCCTGTGCTCTTCAACATCTTCATAAATTACTTGGACACAGGACTTAAAGGAATACTAAGTAAATTTGCCAATAATACTAAACTGGGAGGAACTGTTGACTGCCTCAAAGGCAGAGAGACAATGCAGAGAGACAAATTAGAGTACTGGGCAATCTGCGACCATACGAAGTTCAGCCAAGTGGCAGATTCTGCACCTGGGTCAGAGTAACCCTGGATGAATGTACAGGCTGGGGAATCAGAAGATGGAAAGCAGCACTGGAAAGGGTCTTGGGTTTCTGGTTGACAGAAAGTTAAATATGAGTCAGCAGTGCCCTGGCAGCCAGAAGGGCCAACCGTCTCTTGGGGGGCATCAGGCACAGCATCACCAGCCAGGCAAGGGAGGGAATTGTCCTGCTCTGCTCTGCACCGGGACAGCCTCACCTTGAGAGCTGGGGGCAGTCTTGGGTGCCACTATATAAGACAGATATTAAAGAATGTCCAAGGGAGTAACAAAGATGGTGAAGGGTCTTGAAGGTAAGCTGTGTAAGGAGTGGCTGAGGTCACTTGGTCTGTGCAGACTATTGCTTTTTAAAGGTTCTTTGTCTATTGAATATAGCACAAAACAGCAGAACAGAAGTTCTGATCTAGAAAGTTCTTTTAAAGGAGTAGATATGACCTTTCTGTAACTTTTTTTCTGTTCATTCTCCCCCGTCTAGAATTTCTCTGTGCCTGTGAGGGCAAATGAGGTCACCATGTCTCTTTTAGCTACTTCACTTCAATGACCATTCCTGCTGTTTTTGGACAAGCTGGACCTTGAGACATAAAATTTAATGAGAAGATGAAGGAGAACTATTGCTCTACAGTGTTTTTGTTTTTAAAAAAAAGCCTCTTAAACCTAGGCAAAGCGTCATGATGTCTAGATACATCTTCTAATATTAAAAGAATATTTTTGTCAGTTCAACTAGAAGATGGATTAGCACTAGAGAAAACGGAGTAAGAAAATCAGAGACATACTATACACATCTTACAGAAATACAGAAGACTTACAGCTTTTACAGCAGAAGTTTGATTACTGTACCATAGAAGACAGCTTCAGAATCTCTTATTTACAGTATGAAAACGTAGAATAAATTTTTATTCTGACTGTGCTTGTTGGCTTGAAATGTATTAGACTATATTATAATTTTGTGGTATGATGTATTAAAACAGCACCTAATGATGTTTTACACCTGCAGAATAAAATAACTACAAGGATAGAAAAAAACCCCAAAACAACTTTATGAAATAATATCTCTTATCCATTTTCATTTTCCCATGAGGACTGCAAAGTTGTCAGTGTTTGCTGCTTCTTTTGGGATGATGTCAAAACCTGCTGAGAAAGTGATATCTATTGTAAAACATAATTTGATTGTTATTAGGATTAGGTTATTTATTACCCTTTCCTATATAACATCTTCCTGTAATTGATATGGAGATCCCATGGCATTTACTATTCCCTTATGGATAATGAGAAATGAGAGTAAGAAATTGCCTAATTGCAGTAGTTTACACCAGTTAGAATTGGGGTAAAAGCATTGCTGCTAGCAGATCAGTAGGAAAAGAAACTCCAACAAGCAAAAAACAATGACAAAAATCTAAACAGAAATAATAATCATTATTTTGAATTACCTAGCTTCTGAAGTACACAGATTTTCAACTTGACATCTCTGACAAAAAGTTCAGTGAAATATGAAGCTCCCAGTAAAGTCAGCATATGCAGTGGGCAATGTTGCTATTCTTCCTCAATTACATCTCAGAGGTATTTCATGCTTTCAGATTTCATGTGTCAAGAATAAGGAGATAAAAGGATGAGCTGCCCCCCATTGTGTAATACTATAGTGGATTAAAAAAGAGCTCTTCAGTTCAATATTCTTATTTTAGAGATGAATTAATTTGTTACAGAAAGTAAGTTCACTTTATTAAAAAGAGAATGGTTTCTGAAGTGACATATAAAGTCAGGTATGCCTTTCCTCAGGAGCATAAAAGTTTTTTAAATAGAATTTAGGAAGACAAATATGAAAATAAGTACATTGGCTTGCTGTTCATGTCTTTCATGGGATTAAGATTGGCAGGCAGTACACAAGCAAAATTTTGGGGTTGAACTATTTCTTAGAATTTGCTGATAAGCAATCTGTTGGAAAGAGAGAAAGTACATAGGCAATTGCTGTCATCTAACATATATTTTCTAGTCTGCCTTTTGTAAATTTTAAAGATAATATGAGATCCAAATATTATCCTTCATTTTTCATCTGATTAGAACTCCATATGGTACTAGAAAACTGGGGCAAATAAAAAGGAAAAAAAAATTTAGCAACAGGTAAGCAAAGGGAAAAAAATGGTTTAAAATGGATTAAACCACATAAAGCAACAGCAGTAGACTTTGCTGAAGGTCTGGTAAGGCAATTCTCTTACTTTTTAGGAATTTTATACAATAGTTTTACTCCTTATTAATACAAGTAGAAACATAGAACGTGAAAACTGAACAAATACTAATTATTTTTCAATACACTGCAGGACCAGAAGATTAGTTGGAAAGTGAGTTGTCAAAGAAGGAAGTTATTTTAGAGAAGGGTAGAAAAGCATAAAGGCAGAACAAAAATGTAGATGAATTTAATGAGTGGAAATTTCAAGGAAAAAGAATAAATCATATCCAACTGTTATTATTACTTTAGAAATGGCAATAGAATAAAGATTGCTTCAGTTTTGGCTGTGAAAATACACTTCTGATTTTTGTTGTTTTGGGTGTTTTTAATCAGAGATGGCCAAACAACATAGCAGATCATAATTCCAAAACCTTTAGATCCTTTATTAGAAATTTGAATATATTTAGGTATGTGGTGGACAAATTTGAATATATTTAGGTATGTGGTGGACAAAAACCTATTATTTATCTATTTTTCAGAAATAGAAGTTTTGGAATTAACAATTTTTAGACATTTAAAAATGATGTTTAGTAGATATAGCAGAGTAACATGAGGAAAAGGCCATAGTTTTCTTATCACTTTAAATTCTCCATGAAGTGCATGATTTTAAGCCTATTGATCAAAACTTTAGCAGTTTTCTGGAATGTGATTCTGAAAACTAATGTTATTTGCATTTCTAATGTCAGAAATGGAAAAAGATAGAGAGCATCCAGAGATTACATCATTGTAGATCTTATTAATTTCTTATTAGATGTGAATGGGCTCATTCTATAACCAAGAGGCACTTAACCAAGGGAACATACTTCAATAATGTATCAGAAAACAAGAAAAAAATAGAGATACCAATCATCAGAAGCAGAAAATTAAAAATTAGTCGCAATTGGCAAATTGTATCCTTTATAAAAGAATGTAACTTTGATGAATTGTGAAATACAACTATGATGGTTTTAACAGATCTTTAAAATAGCTGTTTAGTATCAAGTAATCATTCCTTTCCATGCTGTTACTGTCATTACAGTACTTTTGGAAATGAATAGACTAAAGCTAAAGGCTGTCATGGAGATATTTCCTTACCTGGGGGATTTGTAATGGGTTATTACCGTGCTCCTCAAGACATCGCTCTTTTTGTGTCTGCTTTTGGTAACAGTAACTCAATGTCTTATTAGACACTTTGAAATAAATAGTGTTGTTTTTATGAGAAAAATGTCAAATTTTTAAGTCATCTGCTAGATTTGGTGGATTGAACTGACATTACAAATGAGGTACTAATCAATTTTCTTGCCTGTATTTTTAGCCTCATAAATAACAGCACATTTTTTTAAAAAATGAGAAGTCGACAATTTTTTCTTGTTCTATTGCACGAAAATTTCATTTACCACTGGCATGAAGCACTGTACTGAAAAATAGGAACATAGGTAGAAAATTGGAATTATAAAAAAAGAAACTTTCTTTATAAAGCTATTACACTTAATAAAGTATCTTTTTACAATAGCAGGAAATTTGCCATGTGGTCACTTTACCATGTTTACTTTCCCTGTCTCATCACAGCCTGCCTTAACAACAGTCTTATAAGAGACTTTTTAATGAGGTTTTCAAAAGGTGTTGCTCTTGCATGTCTCATTTGTCCTTTCCTCCTTCCTATTTTCATATGATACTTTTGGATTCCACCTTTTCCTTCTCCTACACTTGATTGCAAGTATATATACATAGTTGGTGTTGATGTATAATGAATGGGTCTTTTGGTGTCTTGAGGGGAATTTTCTTCTTTCTTCTTAATTTAATTGTTTTCATCTTAAATCTGTAATTAAAAGGTATATCTATTTCAAAACTTTTTTTAATCATTGAATCTTGTTTTAAATCTTCTTAATTTACCAACATTTTATATATTTCAGTCTTTCAGTGCAAAAACTCACTAAATGCTTATTTCTACAAGAAAAATATAATGAAATCTCACTGAAGTAGAAATTGCAGAGTTTGATTTGCTCTTAAAACTTTTATGTCAAATTTCTAGCAGATAATAAAGATTAGGTTTAAAAGTTCAAATCTTACTGTTTTTCTGGGAACATTTTGAAGAAATAGAAGGTATAGATGACAGTGTATTACAGTGCATTGCAGTTTGGTATTACAACATAGTGCACACTTTGAATAAATTATGTCTAAGCAATTACATGTCCACTAGAGGAATGAGCTATTGTTCACTGTTTAAGCAGCATTTTTATTTATATAAATCTCAAAGATTGCATGAAACATGTATATTAAGGTTCGTATTACAACTTAAAATACATATGGCAGCTTAACCCAAAAGTATGATAATTACAGGTGATGAAACTTAGGACTAATCTGAACTGTTCTCTTGCTTTTCTAGTGAAAAGCATGAAAGCAGAAAGAGGAATGTATATCTCAAAATTTATGTAGAGAATTGGAAAGGAAAGAGTGAGAAAACTGCTGAGTCATGATAAGGACAAATCAGTGAGTTACAAAAAACCCCACACCAAGTAATATAAAGGTACTCTTGCCTCCCCCCTATGGACATATGGTCTCTAGCAACAGCTACTTTGGAAAACTTTCCAGGATTTTATGGCTGACTATATTATTGAATATATTATCATATGGAATAGAATCTCTCTCTGGCCCATTGCGGTATACTCCCAGCTATTTGTCCACTCCAGCCTTCTCACTGTCAGGACAAAATGAGGAACAGAGATGGCCATGATGCTGTGCAAGCACTGCTCAGCAGCAGCCAAAACATTCCTGAATTAGCCACACAGCTTTGGTCACAAATCTAAAACTCAGCTCTCTAAGAACTTCTTGGAAGAGGATTAGTTCTATCTCAACCAGACCCTGTACATAGAACCAATCAATTCTTTTTTGGAAGGCAATACCCATTAAATATTCATTTTCTTGTGTATTATCCAGTCTTTCTCTTCTGATAATGAGAAGATCAGGGTTTTTTTTCCAGAGTGAAAAAGCAAAGAATGGCTTTTGATGATTATTGTTCTGCTTCCTAATGTTGAAAATACTGTAGAATACTTCTAAATTCTTTTCCTTTATAAAAAGGAACTCCCAACTTGTGACAATTCTAGAATTGCTGCCTTTTTCTGCTAGGTAATTTATAAATAAATTGTTACATGTAATGTGAAAAACCAGTAGAATTTTAACTAATATTGTAAAGGACTCCATGAAAAAATGAAGCAAACAGACCTTCGGTGGTAACAAATGACTGGACATGCTCAGGAAAATTTCTATTAGAAAAATACCTTAATACACTAAGTTCTCAAAACTTAGTGAAGTTAAGCTTCACTTAGTGAAGTGAAACTGAAGAAGAAATGCAGGTGTGACTAAAAAATATATTTTTCATTTCACAAATATTGTAGAAAAAAATACTAGTGTATGGATGAGCTATGAATGTAAGGAAAAGGGAAAGAAGGTCCTTCTTGGGAAGGACCCCTAATTATGTTCCCTGTCACTCCCTGTTTCCAGATACTGCTTTTGCAAGGGTCAGTAAAAATGGCAGGTCCTGGACACCCATCCACTAAACCTCTGCTTCTCCAGCATCTCTGACTTTATGTGGCCTCAGCCTACACCCTGGATTAAGAGCCAATACACACCATGGATGTGACTGCCTACAGAAGTCTCAGTATTAAGACTTTGCAAAAGAGATCATAATACAAATATATTGACCCCTATTTCCCTAAAATGTTAAGTACACTAACTACTGCTACAAGCAATTCTGTACTATTTGCTTTATGAATACGCAAAGTATCTTCTGTGTCACTCTGAACAACCTTACAACAGCTGATTAAATGGACTTGTTTAGAAATAATTCTATCCCAGTACAAGTTAGGATGTTAGGTAGAAGAAAAACATGATTTACAAATTGCATAAGTGAATTGTGACTTGGAGCAAGAATTCAATAATTGGAATTTTAAACTATGCATCAGGTAGTCTTTTTGGCAAGCAGAGCAACAGCTTCATATGAAAAATGCTGCACTTTCTGATCAAATAACTTTGAAACCAAAGCAAAAGATATCATTACAAATTCTATGTTAAGGATCATTGTGCAGCAGCAGTGTGAAGAACTGAATGATTTTGTAAACTTTTTCCATCTGTAATCTTGATGATTCACTTTATTTTTTGAGTCACGTCATGCAATAGTTTTTCTAAGGTCTCTTCCTGGAGTAAAAACTTTCATGTATAAGCATCTACTTCATAACAAGGGTTGCCAGAAAGGTTTGAAAGAAAGTACAGTCTTATTTCATGGTACACTAAACTTTAATAACGGCAGCACCTTCCAAAAAGGAAGAATTTGATTTACAATTTCTCTGTGTGCATGTTTACTCTTAATCAGAAGTACTGCTACTTTGATTCAGTGTATTAAGTTGAACAAAAATTGATTTTAGGTTGAATCCATCAGCTGATAGGATTTTCTGCTTCAAAATCAGTCTTCTTTAGCAATCATACTAATCATCCAGTAATCCCATAAAAAAAGAAAAAAAAGAAAAGGAATATTTATGTATGCAGTTAAATGTAGCAGGGATAATACATCACTGAGGCACAAAGAAGGATGGGAAAGAAGCTGTGTAGTAGATGTAATGTTTTCTAAAAGAGAAAAAAATGTGCATCCAGACTAAAACTGTCTGAGAGCAGGAAAAGAGAGACTATTTAGGGAGGGATTATTAGTTTAGCAGCTTCCAGCAGCCTGTTCGCTTTGAAACCTCCAGATATTCAGGTCCTTTAAAAAAGTCAGAGGATTCTTTAGCATTGACTTACAAACTTTTTGGCTGTGAACTTGTCTAATCTTTTACCAAACATTCCAAATAAATTCTCTAGCTATATCACATTCTGTGGTAACAAACAGAGAAATGCAATGTCATCTGTTAAAAGTTATTTTACGTTTCTAAGAGTCCCTCATTCATACTTCTACAAACTTAAAGGATTCATAAGGATATTCATTCCATAAGGAACTTGCTATATTCCATTAGCACTTTTGATGCCTTTCTGAATATATTGTAAAAATCCAGCATCTTGTAGATTAAAATTTCCTTAAATATCGCATAAATATAGCCTGTGGAGACCTTATAAATTTTAGAAAGAGGTTCCTCATTTCTCAAGCTGTGCTTCTCTGCTTGACCATTTCAAGCCATGGTTTCCAGATGACAAACTACTGTTGTCATAAAATATGGCCCTTGTTTTTAATTTTTTCTCCCCTTTTTAAAATTCCATATACATAGATAACCATTTTCTAGTGGAAGAATAAATTAATACTCATTAAAAAAAGATAGTTGATAAATTCTGGAATACTCATAAAAAATCTGGCCTAGGAAAAAACTTTGCATATAAACAAACACTTTTATTCTTCTCAGAATAAAAAAGACTGTAACACTATAATTAAGACTATGCAGAACTTTTTAAGATCTGGTCAAAGTGTTTACAGCCTTAAAAACTTAGTGTAGGTACAGTTAGTTCAATTCAAATTTACCTTGAAGTTTTACATTTATAAAGTAAAACTGGGCAAAGATTTTTAGTGATAGAATCACAGGAAAACTTGAGTTGGAAAGGATGTCTTGAGGCCATCTAGTTCTAATACTCATAGAAATCCCAGCTAGTCCTGTCAATGTTCAAATATGTTTCCATAGATGATACCACAAGCTTTCCAGAAAATATGTTCCAGTAGTTAACCACTCTCATAATGCTGTTTGGTTATGGGGTTCTTTCCACATTAATGTTGAATTTTCCTGCGTTCTGATTTTTGTCCATTGACTCTTACCCTGAAGGAATTTTGACCTGTAAGAAAACCCTTGTTCTGTCTTCCCTGTATCCTTCCAGGAGGTAGTAGTAAATCCCAATAAATTCTCTCAGCCTTTTCTTCAGGGTGAACAGGTCCAATTACTTCAGTGTCTCTGTATATCATGTTCTCCACTTTCATGGCCCTTTGCTAGACTTGCCCCAGTAAGGTAATGTCCTTCTTTTAGCATAGAATGCAAAACTTAGATACAGTAATTCAGATGCAGTTCCACAAGTCTGTAGCAGAGCATCTCATGTCCCACAAGAATTTATCTGTTGTTACTTAACCTGTCAGGACAAGCTGTCTTGTAGTGAGTTATTTCGGCACCATGGGGTTAACACTGGTCTGGCATCTCCCAGCTGCCAATGAACACCTTAATGTTGAAGTGAAATCTGGGAAGATAGGCCAGATTTCTGACTGACCTTTTGGTACTTCCTTTTGTGACTACAAAGGCCACTCCAAACTTTCCCAAAGCAGAAACCTGTACATTTTTCTGGAACTGTGTGGAGTTTCTCCCATGGGTAGGGATGCTTCATGGTTACTCCCCAGGGATTAAGGGAAGGAATCTGTGCACATTATTGTCATTTCAGTGGTAAGTTAAATTCAGCTCCTAATTAGTACTATTCTTTCTTTAGCTCTAATGTAAGTCCCTTGATATAGTGCACTGTTTTGTTAATGCTGCAATATATTAGTAGGTCTTTAGTTTTACACTGAGTAGTAAGTAATTCTGATTACAATCTTTCATCTGTTGCCTCTCTAACCCCTCAGCTCCCAAAATCTGTCTGCGCAAATCCAGAATGCTTGAAGGCCTCCATTAGGAATAGGGTTTTGTGAATGTGAGGCTCCTACCATCTCTCTGCATAGACCTTCAAACACTTGGACTCACTGGTGGAAGAGCCTGTACCAGACTCTCACTGAAGCATCACTTGACCCTGCCCTTTCTTTAATCCTGACCCATAAACTCTTGGTTGACTCCTCATCCACCACCAGGCAAAGTTCCATGCAGTCCAGCTGGGCATTGTTATAGAGTGAAAACAATGCCTCCTCAGTCTGCCTTGCCTGTCTTTCCTAAAAAGCCTGTATCCTGCCATTGCAACACTTCAGTCATAGGAGTCATTCGGCTGTGAAACTGTGATGCCAATAATATCATAGCCATGCAGGCATACATATATATCTCCAACTCATCTTTTATATTCCCCATGCTGTATGCATTTTCAGACAGCCATTTAAATTTGGTTCCTGATGAAGCCAATTTATTAGCTGAAATTCCTGTGTGCTGTCCTTCAGGTGCTCTATTGCCTTTCTGCAATCCTAAATACTGTCTAAACCATTGCTTTTCATCCTGCATTTTGCAGATGGATAAATTCTTCACAAAGACTGTATCTAACAATTGTTAAAATAGTAATAGAAAATTGTTTTAGTCTGAAATTTCATATGTGTACTTCTTAACAGCATTTCTGTATTCATTTCCTTCATATGATCTCAGGTTTTAAGTGTAACAGGAAGATGTTTTCATAGTTATTGTTATGTTTGTGAATTCACAA
This sequence comes from Certhia americana, assembly GCA_018697195.1. Taxonomy (NCBI): domain Eukaryota; kingdom Metazoa; phylum Chordata; class Aves; order Passeriformes; family Certhiidae; genus Certhia; species Certhia americana. Next base: position 25,125,921 of record CM031859.1, read on the forward strand.
AACAAACTACACTGAAAAAAAAATGAGATGTGACATTTGTTTTATCCACAATGGAAAGAATGATGAAATATAGTCAATCTTTGCAACTGAAAAAGTAAAACTAAATTATTACAGTGACATACCTGAATTTAGCCTTAAAAACTAGCCAAAATAATAATAAATAATAAATCTTCAATAGTCTACATCTTGAAAGTCTATTGTAAGACTCATGTCTTAAAAAAATATTATGAGTATGTATATGTATGCGCATGTATAGTACACACATATGCATGTATATACTTATATATATAGTAATATATATTCTCTATATAATATAAAGTAATATCCATAAATATTTATAGACATATTCAAATTATATTCATTCTCTTATACTATTACTTAGTAGCACTGCTGGCTGTGAGTTTCTATATTCCACACAGCAATAACTTTCAAGCCATTTGTACATTAGGCATGAAATAACTTGTATACATTTTAAAAACATATATAGCTCTTATAGGGATATAAAAATTTTACACCGCTTCTTTTGCCTATCTACTTTAAGTAAATATTTCTGTCAAAATATGAGCTTGATCATTTTATCCTTATATTGTTTACTTGACATTATAGAACAAGGTTTAATGCAATATAACTGACTTGAATGTTAAAAAACTGCAAGTGAAAGAGTACTATGGCTTCATGTTTTCCTCACTGCTTTCTGATTGTCTGACGACCAGTTGGCCCACAGTAAAGAAAACAGGGGATAAAAAAAAATTAATCATATTATTCAAGTGTCACATATTAAATTAGCTGGTTATATTAAAAGATACTACATTTCAATGTGTAAATTCTTGCCCATATGAAAACATTGAAAAGCCAGACTGAAGCATATAGGTTCATATCACAGAAAGATGCTGTTTATTTGTTGGACTCATACAATCTCAGAGGGGTTTTCCAACATAATTGATTCTGTGATTCTGTGAATAAAATTATGTATGTCACATAAAGACAGAAAAGTTGATCTACTCTTACTGACAAAATCAGATGTTGCTGGCATCTCTCATCACTGCAGGCAACTCAACTGGGTTTGCACAGCAATGTTTCAGTAGAGGGGCAGGTACAGGGGTGGCTTCACTGAGAAGCTGCCAGAAACTTCCCCCTGGCCTGATGGAGCCAATGCTAGCCAGCTGCCTGCAGGATGACCCAGTGCTGACCAAGGCTGAGCTCATCAGTGACAGTGATAGCACCTCTGTCATAACAGTTAAGAGGAGGGAAAAAAATGACAATTTATTTTTTTTCTGCTGCCAGAAAAGAAAGGTGTGAGGATAGCAAGAGAAACAGCTCTGTAGGCACCAAAATCAGTTCAGAAGGAGAGGGATGAGTTGCTGCACGCCCCAGACTGATATTCCCCTGCAGCCTGTGGTGCAGCCTGTGGTGAGGCAGCTGTGCCCCTGCAGGCATGGAGGGACACAGGGATGCAGAGATCCCCCTGCAGCCCACGGACAACCTCATGACAAAACAGGCAGATGTCCAAATGAAGTTGTGACCCTTCCTGTGGGAAGCATGAACTAGAACAAGCTTCTGGCAGCACCTGTGGTCCCATGGAGAGAGAAGTCCACACTGGAGCAGGTTTGCTGGCAGGAGCTGTGACCCTGTGGCGCACCCACACTGGAGCAGGCCATTCCTGAGAGACTGTCTATAGTGGAAGAGACCCATGCTGGAGCAGTTTGGAAAGAACTGCAGGCCATGTGAAAGAACTCATATTAAAGAAGTTCTTGGAGGATTCTCTCCCTTGGGAGGTAGTACACACAGCAAGGGAAGAGCATGAGTAGTCCTTCCCCTGAAGAAGAAGGGGCAACAGAAATGATATGTGATTAACTGACTGCACCCAGCCCCCAGCCAGGGTCAACACACCACAGCAACCCCTATGACAACTACTGTATAGCTTGTCCATATTTTCTTTCAGAAATTTTAAAAAGAACTTTTGCTAGTAGAAAAAATGGAAACAAAATCATGCTGCTGGCAGAGTTGCTTGATTTTTAAAGCTTTTTATTCATCAGTTTGGAAGGTAGGACTTCCAGAATACAAGTAATATTCTGTAAACAAATTCTGCTGATACCACCTGCACAACAATTGTAACATATGCTTAAAGAATACCTGTTCATCCTTCTCTCTTTTCAAGCAAAATAAATTACTACTTAGTTGTGTGCTTATGAAAAAGCTCTGTTTCTTTTTTGAATACCACAGAACATTTCTCAACTAAATATCATGTGACTTCTTACCTGGCAAACAGCTACAATAAAAGTCACCAATCAAATCATGGCAATGGCCTCCATTTTTGCAGGGCTTGGAGGAACATTCATCAATATCCGTGGAACAGTTTTTGTCTGACAGAAAAGAAAATTAAACATTAAAACTATAAATCATGCTGGGAAAGTAGAAAAGCTGCTTCACAGTGCAAATGACAACTGCATAATTTAACTTTTCCAGGTTGGAAACAATATTTTATTTCTGCTTGACAGCTCTAAAACTAGAGATATTCATAGATGTTAGCTGATAGTTAGCAAATTAAACATTTTAAAGGAATAAATATGAACAGCATTTGCAAAAAAGTCCTTTGTATATTCTAGCATCACAACTCAATAATTACTAGAGCTGTTTGCTACTTTGAAAGAATTGTTTTAGAGATTTAATAACCTTAGTAACAATATCAAGAAAAAAATTTCTCAAGGTTGCATTTATATTTCCAGATGAATGAAGCCATTTCTCAGATCCAAACAGAAACCAACAAATTCACTCAGCTGTTTCTTCATTTTTCTGCTTTTAAAGAGATTTAATTGAGCTATAATTGAAACTTATTCAAATCTGAAACAATAAAAATACAGGCAAATATAAAGATACATAGGGGGAAAATTTAGAGAACGATGGAATAGGCGGTTTATGAAAACAGTTAACTCATTGGACATACAAAACAAAAATCCAGTCTCCTGTTTCTCTATTGTGCACTACATTAATTTAGGGCAATATCTACCTAGGCTGTTATAAATAATACTAGGATCTTTCTGAACAAAAAATGATCAAAAATAGATGGTACAAATATACTAGGAGCTCACATGAATACCAGAAGTTAAGCCAATGATAGAGAAGGAAAACTGCAACTATCACTGATGTGAACAAGCAGAACTTTTGTTGTTCTATGTAGAAATTATGGAAGGTTCCTTGTATCACTCAAATCAGATGGACCAGACAGGTAATGCATCCCAGGAACCTCAGTCTAAGGAGCTGAATTAAAGCATCATGTGGGGTTTCTGGGTCTCTCTTGGACAAACAGAGCTTGGACAATTATAGATTCGTTACATTATTAAATACATAGATAGCAGAGGGTGTCACCTTGCAGTTTTGTCTTCCTTTACCATATGGTGTACTTTCAGCTAACATGTAAAAACAGAATTTATGCAAGAATCATATTAAATGGGTAGGAGAGAAAGTGAGGAGAAGACATAGGAAGGGTAAAAACCCACCATTTAGAAAAGGTTTTAGGGGATGGAAACAGAAGCTCATTGACAAGGATAATGATAGAAAGCAGGTAAGACTGACATTTTGTGGGAAAAAACTTCACAGCCACATATAATATGCTGTGTTTAATGATTAAATACAGATCAAAAATCCAGTAGAATTAGTTAAAGGAATCTTAAATTTTTTATAGCTTGTGTGATTTTCTGTTGCTGTTTTGTTTTGTTGTTTTTAATATTTTAAATAGCTAAAAGAACTAGCAGAATCCTTAACAACACAGGACTTAACAACTATTTAATTGCAAACCCATGACTTTTGAAAAGAATCATTATTCAAAAATTCAAAGATATTTGAATGTAGTATTGCTAATTTTCATGCCATAGTGGAAGAGGTAACTGCAACTTACTTGATTCAAAGTTAAAAGGAAAAGTACTCTCTCACTATAAGGAAAGAGATGTGAAAAACTTGGTTGAGAGCAGCCAAAATCCATGAAAAGGGAAAGAAAGGCGACCAAAATATAAAAAAAGGAATTCAGAAGAGCTGCAAATAATGTAGAAAAGTTCCAAGTTGAAATCTGATAAAGAGTGAAAAACTTACCTTAAAAATGAAATTAAAAAAACTGCTGCTTTCTATAAGTACACAAGGACATTAGGAGACCAACACGGCACTTCCTTTTTTCAAAGCATGAAAAAAGCCCAACTGACAAAAAAGCAGGTGGAGTTGCTAAGGACAAACTAAAAAGTACAACATAAATATGCAGGCATGAAATCAGATCAGCAAAAGCATGTAAGCTATTATAGGATGGTTAGGGTGGCAAGAAATTATGCTGTATGTACTTCATATCAAAGACAAAGGAAAGCTTACCATCCAATGAAGAAGGATGGCTACTGATTATGACAACCATGCAAAATTGTTCAATGTTTCTCCTGCCTCAATCATCAGTAAAGCAGGTCTTTACCATAATTAATATTTAGGATTAAAGGGAAAAACTTCAGTGTTGAATACAGAAGGAAAGCTGTAGAATTGACAGATGAGTTAAATAGTCAGATAGGCTGGCAGATGAACTATACCCTTGGGTACTAGTGGACAAAAACCTCAAGAGTTTTCTTTGTGAACATGTGAAAAATGGTGAAAGTACCTGAAGACTCACTAAAATCAACCTTTAGGAAAAGAAAGGCAAAGACATGAAATTATAAATACACTTGTGAAACTTCAGTTCCTGGAAGAAATATTGGAAAAGTTTTGAAGTGCTTACTTGCAAGAACCTATAAATATAAAACAATTCATATAAAAAATGTGCCTTATATAAACAAACTGTTTACACACTTTGTGGATAACAAAACCCAGTAGCATACGTCATGCTCCTTCTGTTCACAAATATTTCTGCTATTTTTTGTGAAATCCCAGTAATTGGTCTACATAGAAACTGTAAAATAATATTATCAGATGAGTAAAACTTTATGGAAAGCCATATTCATGCATTAGTTATCAGTGGTTTTGCTACCTGACTGGATGAATGAATTGCACAGATTTTGAAAGAAATCTATTGCCCATTCAATTCCACCAAATTTTTCTCAGAAATCTAGATGGTGGACATCAAAGTAAGCTTACTGATGACAACACAAAAAGGTACATTGAAGAACAGGATCAGAAGTATTCATGAATTTCAACCAACTGAAGATAGAGTTTGATGTAACAAATGTAATGCAATCAGAAGAGAAGATATGATAGAGAAAATCACAAGATAAGTAGGAACAAATGGCAGAATTCTTTTTTAAAACAAATAGTTTGCTGGGATACCTAAAAGAGAAGATATCCAGACAGAAGAATAAAATTATCTTTCCATTCTCATTTTTCTGGAGTAAAGCTGCTTTTGGAGTACTTTGCATTGTGCAGTGAGATGCATTCAAGAAAATTGTGGGCCAAATGAGAGTCCAAATGAGCATGTTAGGAATGACAAACGGCTCAAAAGCATGACCTTTTAAGATGAACAAAATAAATGGGCCTGTAAAGCCTAAATAAGGAAAATTTAAACAGAAATGTGATGGCAATCATAAAACAAAAAATACTTTTGCAAAAATCATCAGTTTGACGTGTTCGTAGTAGACAGGGTGAGAAGTAATGCATTTAAACTGCAGTGAAATATTAGGCAACATGGAAATCCTTGTAATGGGTAGTATAACAATCACACTGGAAAGATTCCCCCAAGAAAATAAGGAAACACTGAACTTCTTTAAGAAAATACTTAAGTGAGAAAGCAACATAGTATATTATACATTTTTTGCTGGTATAAGAATGAAACAGATTATAGTTAGTATTTTGTTCTAGTGTTGTGATTTAATAATTTAGAGGGCATAAATTCTGTTTATAACACTGAAGGAGGTCCAAACACTTATGTTTGTGTAATGAGTTGGATTGTCTGGAAACTTGTGTTGCCTTATGATAAGGGTCTTAAGTTACTTGGTGTATGATAACTGTGCTCTGATTTTGGAACCTAGTGCTTCTATCCATATCTGTGCGTCTACTCTATTCCTCCATCAAAACATATTTCTACATTAGTGGTAAAAGAGAGGTGAGCCCAGGCTTGCAGCAGACAAGCAAAACAGGATAAAAGTGTTAACACTAGCAGGAATAGACAAACACGTTCTTCCTGCACACCATAAATGCACATGGTTGAAATCACAGAGGGACAGATACTAAGACCTGTCCTTCCAAAGAAAGCAGAACAGCTTTTGGCACAGTTAATCTGAATTCACCCCTCAAATCTTTCTTATGAGAAAACCATAATTAGGCAAATGATGCATTTTATACTTCCCTGAGTCTCTTTTTCTGTCGGCAAATGTGAAAAGTCCTTACACTATTATTTCAATACTGACTTTTAAACAGATACCTTATTTCCACTCCCACTTCCTTTCCTGCATTTTCTTTCCACAGGGAACCAAGTTTATGTACCAAGTGAAATCTTGTGATAACTTTTGTTTAGCTGAACAGTATATTTTTCAATGTACTGCAGGTCACTTCTGGTCACTTGTAGTTTTCAGATACAAGCACAGAAAAAGCCATGCAGATTATAGCTACTGAACTATAGCTGAGCTGTATGTGGGGAATCAACAAAAGCAACTTGAAAAGGACTGCTGAAGACCTCAGCATATGAGCACTATTGCAGCGTTGTGAGAAAAAAAACCCCTCAGATGTATTTAAATAAAACAAAAACCGAACATTGATGTGTAAAATACCTCTGCATAAAACATTGATTAGAATGTTCCATATTTAAACGTAAGTGGGAAGGATGCAAGAAAAGCTACACAATTTATTCAACAACTGAAGAAAGCATGCTGTTGGCACAGGTTTAAAGAGCTCCATCTGTTTCATTTAGAAGAAACAAACCCAAAAAGTGTCTTGATTACAGTGTGTAAGTATCTTTATAAAGAGAAAAAACTTGAGTATCAAGAGTTTCTTCATTTTGTGTAGAAAAGGTAATGAGATGCAATAGCTCAAAGTTGAAGACAAAAATTTAAATAAAATATTTAATATAAACTTCTAAATCTGATGGTGATTGCTACTAGAAAAAAATTCCAGTGAAATTCTGGTTTCTTTTCATGCATTCAAATCAGGATTGAATGCTTTTGAATTCATTGTGTGCTTTAATCAAAACTAGAATAATTAGATTCAGAACAAGGTGGTTAATGGCCAACATTAACTTCCTTCTGGTACACAGACCTAATATAGAGAATATAACCAGCAATCTATGAACTGTTAGAAGACTTGCAGAATAAATACACTCATCCTGTAGCCTTCTCTATGTCTTTCCTGGGAAAACATCAAAACAATTTAGTGAGACAGGTATATTTCTGTGACAGTAATAGCCCACCCTGAGGCACCCAGGCTTGGTAGCATCACTGTCATCATGTGAAATGTGAATGTCATGTTCTTGAAGGTTTTGAAGTTTACTGGGATAACTAGGTAAAAGGTATTGCTCTATTTTTACCAGAGCAAATAGTCAATGCTATTCCATTTCTTGTCTAGCTACGAATATGCCAAGAAAAAATAAACCCAAACAACCTTTTTATGAAAGCTGAGTAAACAGCTTTAAAAAATATTATTCTGCATTTAACACATTTCCCCTCCTGCCTCAAGATTCCTCAGTAGTCTCTGGCCAACTCTATTTAAGTGAAGAGATTCAAGCTGTGGTGTAATGTTCCTACCATCACCAGTGCTGCCCTGAGGCCCAGAACTCATGGCACTGCCATTGCTGGCCACTGCTCAGGTGTCAAGCTAAGAGCGAGAGCCTCAGGATTTGTCTAGTACCCAGGCTGGTGTTAGATCCATAGAATCACAGGATGGCTTGGTTTGGAAATGACCTTACATATCATCTAGTGCCAAACCCCTGTCATGGGCAGGGACACTTTCTATGAGACCAAGTTACATGATGCCCCATTCGAATTGGTTGTCAACACTGCTAAGGATGGGGCATCCACAGAAAATAAAGAAGAAAAAAATTATGACAAAGATGAAAGCCAAAGAGTAAAGAACAAAAAAAGTCAGCAAAGATGTCAGTTACTAAAGATGGCACCAAATAAGACTCCTGTTTACTGTGGTAATACCAAAACTGATAGAGTCATACCTTTTATAGCATGGCTCTATCAAAGCAAAGGATGTCAAAGATAATTGCTTCATTGTCTAAAAAAGCAATCCAGTATATACTGGTAAATATAATTTAGTATTAAAACATCCAGTATTATGCTATTGCAACATACTTGCAACTTGATATGCAACATATGGAACTTGAACATGTTCAAGTGTTGATCAACAGACTTTTTCCAACATCAATGACTGGGTGGGATTTTCAGAAGAGGAACCATATATTAAGAAAAAACTAAACAAACCCTAAATAAAATCATTCTTATCTAAGATGCCACTTCCGTTTCTCAAATTCATTAACAGAATATCTGTAAGGGAGGAAAAATGTGCACTGGGGAAGTTGCTTGGAGGTTGGCTTTTTATAATGCAAGAGTTTATTCGCTAATTGCTATGTCATAACAGAAAATTAAGTCCTAACAGGTTTCTTGAGGCAATTATAACAAAAATTTTGCTTGAAATTCTGTCTTGATATCCATATGTTATTTTTCAGATGTATTAAGTTAAAGCAGTGCTCACTCTGCTGGCATATTCCTGTTCATTGTATGGCATCATCAATGACATTAACAGAAAAATTATGGAGATTTTTCACAGTAACTCAGGAAGACTAAAAATTTCAGCCACATGTTCCAGTGTCTACTGTGTGTTTTAATTACTGTATGAGATTTTCTAGACATTATTGTTTTTCCTTTTTTTTATTTGATAAGAGCCTCCTAGCAACTGACATTTTGTAAAATTGAAAATCAAGCCTATTCATATAAAATTATTATTTTCCAATTTATCTAAAAGTAATTAAGTACATAGTCCTGCCCAGAAAGATACTAACAGATGTTCTACATACATTATGTTACACATGACAGTTGAAATCACTACAAAACCCTCCTACAATTATATCTGAAATAATGGGGATAAACTGGAATGCAAAAATAATCTCATAACAGCTTCAGAAGAGCAAAGATAAAGAAATCTCCATAGAAGCTAATTAAAGTTTTGATTGAAGAATTAGCTTATCTTTTGTCAGGTGGTTCCAACTATTATTATTCACCCTCTTATTTAAACCAATCATGTTTAATATTTGCAGGTGGAATACTATTGGAGAAATGTACATAAAAAACTGAGGAATTTTACTTATATTTAAAATGACTGGAAAAAAACAATTGATTTGCTTTTCTTTCGTACAATTCATTATCTTTTATGCAATATTTTATCAAAATTTTTATGTAATGTAATTTGCAGCATGATGAAACTTGAACATATTTTTCTTCACTCTACTGATTTTTTTTCCCATTCAAGTGTTCTAACCTGAATTCCCTCTAAGGAAAGCAGGTACACTTGCACATGACATGACAATAAATATTCTCTAATAATTCAGAAATATATAATGAATATATTTCCATGTGTGCATAAATGTTTATTTTCCATCATGTTAAGTTTGCACACCCCACTGTGGGAAGCCTGCCCTCAGCAGCCTGCCATTTACAGTGTTTGTCGCAACCAGCAGCCCATCAGCATTGTTCCAGCTGAGCAGGGGAAAGGAAGTCAGCCCTTCCCTCCTCCATGGCCTGCTATGAGTCAGAGCTCTGCTGGACAGGAGCCCAGGGAACCATCCCTGTTTCTAGTCATCAGCCTCTAGGTTTTGTTCTGGTTTGAAAAACCTCAGTGCTTTGACTGGAGCTCAGCAGAGGAATGTTGTTTGAATGAACTCGGTCATTAGAGGACATCACAGAAAAAACCTCGCCTTTAAGCTGCCTCTGTGATGGCCATATGGGCTGATTGATGTGGAATAATAATCTGATGCATGAGGTGCAAGTGAGACTGAGTTTCTGTGGTTAACTCTAAGGGTGGATGAGCATCCATAGATCACAGAATCAATTAGGTTGGAATAGACCCAATAAGATCCAGTCCAAGATCATCGAGTCTAGCCTTAGATCAATCACCACCATGTCAAGTAAGCCATGGCACTAAGGGTCATGTCTGGTCATTTCTTGTAGATCTGCAGTGTTCATGACGCCACCACTTCACTGCCAGCCCATTCCAACGCTTGACAACCCTATCCTTTGGAAATTCTTCCTGATGTCCAACTTGAACCTCCCCTGGTGAAGCTGTGTCCTCTTGTTTGTCACTAGCTGTCTGGGAGAACAGGCCAACCCCCACCATGCTGGGTAGAGGTAGATCTCAAGGCATTTTTTTTCTTTTGAATTCTTTGGGACAGTACTTTTTTACGATTAACTAGGAAATGAGGATGTAGTGACTTAATAATTTTTTACTGTGTAGTTGTCCTGACAGTAACTTAAAAGCATCTATGTCAGAAAAACATGCCTAAAATAGACCGGATTATGCAGGCTTACTTAAAACAAAGCTTAGAATGCCACTCAAATAATGATAATGGTCAGTAATCACACCTCATGAAATTGCTTCCTCCTTCTGTATTCTTCATGAATTTAACATGCTCTCATTGATGTTTTAATTTGAGGTGTCTTACTACCTAATGGACTAAATTAGGTAAATGGACTAAATCTGTTCAATATTAAAATTCCCTATTTTGTCTGTCTTCAGGTTTGGATGTGTTGAGCAAGATGTTTTCTAATTTTTGAGGCTGGCCAGTTTAACAGACTTGGACTGTCTTTACCTATCTCAACTGCCAGATGTTCTCAAAACAAGGTACAACATAAGCAACAGCAAGTAAAACACGTAACAATACCTCGTCTGCTCCCTGTAATTGTCAAAATCAAGTGAAATACTGTGAAGGAAGGAGGTAGCAGTTTTGCCATCTGTTCATTTGTCCAGTAGCTCTTACTACAGGATAATTACCGTAATCCTGTATATGCAGATTACAGACGGATGGCATTTGAGAATAAGCTTTGATTGCAGAGAAGGTATTTTCCTTGTCTTTCTCAGGAGTTGCCTGTCTTGGACAGAGTAAAGGAAATTCTATGCAGCAAGTTCCAAAGGCTGCCAGAATTCTGGTACTCACCCTTTCAACAACAAACAATTTAGCTGGCAGCATGAAATTCCCTGTTCCTCTCAAAATCCTCTCAGATGTTTTTGGTGTTCCCATCCTGCTGGCTTTCCTCAGCAGGAGAGGGTTGCTTCCACCGTCCAGCCCTGCTCCCTGTGGCACTGCCTCTTCCCAGCTCTGCTCTCAGGGAAGGACAAAGATCCACCACCTGTGGGGCACCACAGCCTGGTTCAAGGGTTATTCATCCAAGGCCATTCAAGGATGCCCTCCTGTCCCATGCTGCCCTTCCATCAGAGCTTTAGCACACAAGGCATGTGATCCCAATCAGAATTGATGCCATCACGCACGGAATGGTAAACAGGAAAAAAAGCAAACAACCAGGCCTAAGACAATTTTGTACCTGACCAGCTAAGATGATATAGGTTAAATTTTTTTGAAATTGCTTTTAATATGATAGGGAAACAAAAGTGTGTCTAAAAGGGAATAAAAGGTAAAAATCAGTCTTATACATTTAGTGGGCTTTTTCAAATGTTAGCTCCTTGATTAAGTCTCATCAGAAGACTACAAGGTATGATTGACAGGATGTTGGCAGATCTATTGATGAACATTTTAACATGTGCCTTTGTTAGAGATAATTGTTATCAGCTAACTGTTCTGTTTGTGGTGCTTCTCTATATTAACTATACAGTTTCTACATTGCTTAAATGTTAAGTGGATAAAAATTTTATATATATACACACTATGTTTACTTTAGCCCTTAAATGGCATTTGAGTATATCACTGTTATAGCAATATCTTTGCTTGCCATTTACATAAATATTTAAACTCAGAAGAACGTGGAACACTCTTTTGCCACTTTTTGCCTTTTGTAGAAGATAGAAGCCCAAATTCTGCAGTATTTTGCATCACAGACCCTTTCTAGGAGGCTGAAGCAGTTGTTGGAAGGTTTGGAGAGAGCAAACCTAATGAGATCCACAATGACTGACTGTGAATAAATTGTACAAAAAGCATGAGCACAGATGAAAATAGTCGGTGTATTCAGGAGGATCCTCATCCCTGCTTCTAATTCCAGTCAGTAGGCTGGCTTATTTGTTTTCTTGTGGGAGTTGTCCTGTCTCACAAAAAAGCCAATATGAAGTGAGATCAATAGCACATTCTTGATGGAAAGTATCTCATGTAGGAAATGCAGGAGAAAATTAAATTTTTTTCATATTAGCCTATTATACATTCATGTGGACTTTTATGAATTCCATATAGGCCTCAAGGTATCCATTAAAATCTACTTATAACTCACTTGTAACTTTTTTTACCGTGGACAGATCCTGAGTCCTTCTTGTCTTGAAATGAATAAGGATGTTACTGGCAAACTGTTTGCATCAGTATGAATATAGGATAAAGAGTTCCTCCTAAGGGACACATACTCTGTCCCAGGCTTCCTTAGTGTCACACACACACACACACAATAATTTGTAGTTCTGGTAGTTCTGGTTCTATAATGTGGATCCCATCACATCCCAAAACAGTGTTGCTGTATTTTCAAATGAACAGCTTTCACTGCATTACCCAGTTCAAACTGACTGTTAACAATCTACTGCAGAAAATTTGGACATTTTCCAATTTGCTTCTAGAGTACATGAGAAAGTTTTAAAAGCTTCTTATTTTAAATTTTTTTGCATTAAACTTCTCTCTATGGTAACAAATACTTTGTAATCACCTCTGATATTTTCAAAATTGATGCAAAATAGGCATACTGTGCAAACTCACGACAGCAAAGCCAGATACCAAAGTAAAAAGGAGAATAAGATCTTACAGGAAATATATCACATCTCAGTTTTGTAATGCTGAATAATATAAGAATATGTTTGTATGACTCAAGAAAACTAACAGATGTTAGTGGCAATTGCAACTACTCTTACTTTCACAGATTCTAAATCTCTGTATATTGTCTTAGATTCTTTATGTCCCATCTTCCTACTTTTAACCATTGACAAAATATGAATGAAGAATTTTTTAGCTGAGCGTCACTGGTGTTACTACTGACATGAAATTTTCTATTTACAACTAACTAAATTTTGCCTCCTCATCCTTCACTGTTCTACTTGCTTCTTTGACTTTTCATTTCTCTGTAATAGATTTCTTCCATTTATTTTCTTTTCTTCTCCACTGGTCCCCACACATTTTGAGTTCTCTGGACAAATCTGCTTGGCTTTTTATTGTAAGATCCACTAACTGTGTATGATTTCTCAGTCAGCCACTGCTTGTCTTCCTGTTGTTACTCATGACTAATGCTGCTCCATTTGCCTGAAATCAGCAGCTGAAAGCCAGTGTTCAGCACCTGACATAGTTCTTTAGATGGCATATTTTTGGAGAAAGTTTTATTGATTTCCCATGATCCTGTTAGCTGCTTCTGGCAGAAAATAGAGTCTTTAAGACTCTTCCTGATGAAAAAGCTATTTTCGTAAATCTGTTGGATACGCAAATAATTGTGCATTTTACAAGCAATTTATGATAAGGATCTGATGGCACCTTTCTTTAGGAGAACAAAAAGTCATCTTACTAAAATTGTGTTCTTATTACCATCTCGATCAAGTATGGCTGTGATAAAGTCTTCTACAAAAAATAGCACCAGCTACCTGCTCACCTGTGTTTCATAGACTAGGTGTTTCAGAACAGTTTTTTCCTTCTATGCAATAAAATACACATTTGCTTTCCATACACACATTGCTTTCATTTTTATCATATTAGGAGGGAAATTAACACAGATTATCAGTCGTACAGATCCCTGAGTTGATTTTATTTTCATTAATGATAAAACACTGAACAAAGTGCAATTAATTTCAGAAAAGAAAGTAAATAATTTAACTATTTAATTTAATTATTTAACTATTTAATTCTTTTCCAAGTTAAAAGAAATCTTACCAGTGAATCCTGGAGGACAAGCACAGCTGTAGTCTGCAACCAGGTCTAAACAAGTAGAATTGCTTTTACAGAAGCCATAAGTGCACTCATCAAAGTTGATTTCACAGTTCAGACCTTCAAATCCTTGGAAATAAAACCAAATAGCTATGCATTATTCAGCTATATCTGGGCCTTATTTTTCTAAAGCAATGTCATTAGGTCCCTTGTTTTCAATTTACTTTAGTAAAAAATGAACTTGAATCCTTATGGAAAGATCATTCTAAAAGTTTTTTCTGCTCTGTCATTAATAGGAATGCATTTTTTTCTGTCAAATATACTTTAAAATGAGTAAATGAAAGCACAAATTTAGGATTCAGTATGTTTATTAATCCAATTCAACTTTTAGTTGAGCAGAGACAATAATTTATGTATCTGCTGCCATTTTGACATTACAGATGAAGTGAAGGTGAAATTTTGAGATCTGCTGTCAAAATAAAACTCAACCCTTAAAATCTCTCTTAAAATCAGTTCTCAAATAGTTACTTTTCTACTTTTCTTTATTTGTTTTACAGAACCCCAGGATTATCAAGGTTGCAAGAGGCTTTCCAGATTACCCAGTCCTGACAACCCAGCATCCCCACAAGTGACACATCCAGATACCTCTCAAACACTTCCAGAGATGGTGACTTCACTATCTCCCTGGGCAATTATTCCAGTGTCTAACCACTCTTTCAGTGATTTTTTTTCTTAGTTATTAATATTTAATCTGAACCTTCCCTGACACAATTTAGGGTCATTTCCTCTCACCCTTTCACTAGAGACATGGCAGAAGAGACAGACCCCCACCTCAATAAAACCTCCTTTCAGGTAGTTGTAGAGAGCAGTGAGGGTCCCCTCAGCCTCCTCTTTTCCAGACCAAACAGCCCCAGTTTCTTGTGTTGTAATGACTTCTTGCAAATTTGGAGATCCAACAGGTTTTTTTGTAGTTAAAATTGCTAGAAAATCTCCTCTCCTATATCTGACATTTCATGCTCTTGTAAATGTATTCTAATTCATGGTCATGCTACAAAATGAGTGTCATTAGTGCTGTCACAGGCCATGGCTGCAGGAAGACCATGACTAATGCTAAGCTATTGGTACCCTTAGTGCAAGCCACATTCCTGTAATTTCTCAAACTGACCATGGAACCAATTTCCACTGATCCTTAAGTCATAAAACTTTAGAATTACCCTTAATTCATTAATAATGTATAAAATAACGTTTCTTATTTGCATTTAAAGTTTAATCAGGCCCATGTCTCACCGGTAAGACGTAAGCCACAAAATTAGCAATGTGGATGCCAAGATTCATATTTGTATAAGCTGGTCAGGCAGGCTTAAACAGCAAAATTATCTTTTCCAAGGTTAATTTCCAGCTACCTTCCAATATCTGTTTTGTCTTCTAATTTAAGCTAACTAATGACAGGGGCTGTACTTCTGAGAATTATTTGTGGCAATTTCATCTCTTGTGATGAGTTTCTGAAGTAATCATGACTGGAATGCCTGTATTAATATATATTTACCTGAAATATTGTCAGCTATGAAATCAACTACCATGAGTTCATATTTAGAAAACAGTAGAATTTGAAGATTAAAATAAAAACAAAATTAAAACATAGAATGTACCAGGTTATAAATGACAACCTTGGCTTTATTTTTAACTAAAAGACCATTTAAAATATTCATAAGAAATCCATTTGTGAAAGCATTTCAGAAAGAAACTGTACTTTTAAATGTTTTAAAACATTTTAGTTTTTCTTTGGCTAATTTTTTTTACTGAAATTACTGATTTTTTTTTTCCATACAGTACTGATAACAATGAGCAGTGTGCATTTTTAAAGGAACAGACCACTGGTGCTGAAAATCATATTATTTTTGTATAGGAAAGTTCTAATAGATTTTTTTAGTGATGACCTATTAAAGTCATCATGACCATTATAGCTTGCTATGATCAGTCAAAAATTGGCACATTATTAATGAAGGTAAAAATATTGTTTGTAGGTTTATTGATATTTGCCATGGAACTTATGTACTACTGATTTGTGTTTTCTCCACTGCTTCAAACGTTGCTAAAATCATTATGTTCTGTCTGAAAAAAACGTAGCATTTACAAGTATATCTATCTCCATTCTTAATTTGTTTCTAATTTTAATGATCATAGTTGTTTTGGTAGACACATTGACTTGGTGGACAGACACCAAAGAGACTTTGGAAAGGATTGAATGTCTTTCATAGAAAGGAAGTTTTAACAATGGCTTTGAATCCTGTCAAGAAGATGTTTGGCAAACTGCACGCAGTTTTGAAAATTGTCAAAGATAATAAAAATAAATTATCTTGAACAACTTACCTTCAGGGCAAAAGCAATCATAGCTGTTGACATCATTCTGACAAACAGCACCATTCAAGCAGGGAGCTGAATCGCACTCATTCATTTCTGTTTCACAGTACTGGCCTGAAAAACCTGCAAATGAAGTAAGATAAGCTTTGGTTTTCTTTGTCATTATGTATGCTATTAGCATGAAACTTGTATTTCAAATGGTGTTCTTTAACTAAAACCCAGGGGTCTTACGATTCATATTCCCCTGGAAAATGAAACTTTGGGTCAGAATTTCTCTATTTTATTTACAAAGAGTTAAATTTTATTCATTTCGTATTCAATATTACAAATACATCTTTATTGATGGAGTAAAGCAATAAATGAAGTAGGAAATGCTTCCAGAATGCTAGATGACATTCATAGCTCTATGAAAACAAGGTAGAGATTTTCAAGTGTGTTTCTTGTATTAATTTTAGTATTTTTGTGATATAATCTCAGAATGTTTTGGGTTGGACTGACCTTAAAGATTAACTAGTTCCAAGCCCTCTGCCAAAGGTAGGGACACTTTCCACTAAATCAGGTTGCTCAATACCTTTCTTTAAATCTTGCCACATCAATGTGAGAAAGAGTACATTAGTTATATTCTTTCCACTGTCTTGTCCTTATTGCTGTGGAGAGTAACAAAACACAGAGTACAAATATTCTGAGGCATAGCAAAGATGTGCTCTGTGGGTCCAGTCTCAGGGCACGGAACGCGCATGGCCCAGTTATGGTACCAGGCTGTCAGGTATGCTTCTAAAAGAAACAAAGTGCACATCATCAAAACAAAAATCTGAAGACTAACTAAACTTGAACAAGGAAAGAGCAGCTCAGTTTTCTCATTTCTTACAGGTAATTTGAGTCACTATACAGGGCACAGGGGGTGCAGCACCTGCAGTGAGGGGCTGCAAAATGTTCCTGTCAGGAGAGGAACACAGGCAACGAAATTGCTTAGTAGATCTACAAAGCAAAAAGAATATTAAATCAGCTTTCACTGTGGGGAAACAGGGCAGAGTTACCCACTTGCCCCTAAGTTACATGTCCTAGACAAAGACAAGCTGAAATGGTATTTTCATAAATAGCAACCAAAGGTGCAAGATTTAACAGGAAGTATAATGAAGAATTATTCTAAAGGGCATATAATGTGATTCAAGACCTATATATTTTAATATGTTTTGATGATACTCAATACCAAAGAAATTTTGAGGGGTGTAAGAAAATTACTGAGAGCAATGAAATGAGCTCATATTTCTACGCTTAAAATATAAAATTCAGAGAAGAAGAAAATAAGAATAAAAATCTGGTTTTCATGTGAGTGTATTAAAAAACTGCAGGACAAATTCCTTTTGCTTGTGGTTTAGAGCATTATGACCTTTAGAAAATAAAAGCAGTTAAGCATAGCTTGCAACTTACTTCAACTTAGCCATAGAGATGATTTTTTAAAGTTTTAACAAGTTGGAATTGTTTTCTAGAAGTTACGTTCTTTTGAAAATGTTAGCTGCTAACACCTATAACTGAGAAACAGCTACCTGGTTGGAAACTAATCCAGAATGGAAACTTAACTATCTGCAGTCTGGCCTAAATAAGGTTTGGTGTTTTTTTCATTAAAAGGACAGAAATTTAACAAGCACAGAAGAACAGAGAACAGCATCTCATTCTTAAAAATGGTGGAAAAAAAAACGTTTTCAAGCTTTTTTTTTTTTTTTTTTTTTTTTTTTTTTTAGCATTTATACCTATTCATTAGGGTTTCTTGAAAAACAGCACCTTGTAGAGAGCTTCTTAGAGGAGCTACTGGGAAATATATTAGGTCATTTTTTGAATAAATAAATACTTAACATTTTTTATAGGTTTGCTGATAGTGTCAAAAGGTGTTAAGAACTACTGTTACCACTTCAGGATCAGAAAAAATCCCCATGCTTTTGTCCTACCATTTGAAACAGTCTGAAATCTGAGAAATGACTCATGAGCTCCCAGCTCTCAACATGTCAGGCAGTGATGTTGCAACAACTCCCTGTGAGGAGTCTGACCAGGTCACCCTTTCTCGGGAGCGATGTAAATATCCAGCAGTTGCACCTGACATTCTGAGGATTTGTGTCACAGCAGGACTAGCAGGCAAGGGCAAATATCAGAGGGGCAAATACAGAGCTGCAGGTAGCAGAAGCTAATTTATAAAGTTTTTCATTACATAGTTTACTTCTTTGCTGTTTTATGGATTGAAAAGTGAGAAATTAAAGGCATAACTAGAATCTGTCTTTAATAGAATTTGTTGCATATTGTATGAATTATCCAATCTGAAAGAGCTGAAAGGAAAACATATTGATAGAATTTTATTTCTTCTTGTTACATTTTTAACAGAATTTATCCCACAGACAGAAAATTATTTTAATGTAGTTTGCATTTATCTTAAATTGTTTCTGCTGAAGAAGTTATTATAACATAACATAACATAACATAACATAACATAACATAACATAACATAACATAACATAACATAACATACTTTGATTATGTTTATTTCTTGCTGATCAACATACCAAAAAATGATACTTCTTTCACATACATTAAATAACTCACTGAATAGGCTGAAAGGACATGAGGAAAAATAAGCTTCATTTCTTATTTTTAAATCAAGAATGAGTTGAGGAATGATTTCATAAACCATGTATTCATACTTAATTACTTGTGATAAAATAACATTAAGATAAACAATAAAATAGAAGAAATGAGTCAATTAAAATATCAATATTTCTGCATTTTGATATGATACGTTGATACTTTGATAAGTTAATCAGTTCCGTACATTTGAAAATATGAAAATAAATTTCTCTGTATGACTGCTCCAAACCTTTATGCTCTACCCTCAGATCTCATAATATGACTTTGGTAGAGCCAACACAGTGCTCTATGAAGCAGAAAAAAATTTTATTCCTTCATCCATCCAGCTCCTCGCTCCATTAGTCAATGACAAGGGATATCAGAGAGATACCTATTTCTGAATAAATATCTCCATGCAGACAAATGAAAAGGCATGTGTCCCATGTATAAATCCTTTAAAACAGTTGAGAAAAAAAAAATTCCATGAATCTTTTATATAAAAATGTACTGATATTTTTTGTGGTTTAATCTAGAATGCCCCTCAAAAATAATATAATATTATATAAATACATATAATATGCATGTATAGAATAGTACAGTACTGTATAGTATAAGATAGTACTGTATTTTATCATTCATAACACATCATAAGTAATTTGAAGTCTATCATAAAATAGTGGGTTTATATTAGTATAAAAAGTAGGTAAACAAATTATGATCTCCAAAAATATTTTGATATTGCCTTCACTGAGGGACAAATAGCTATCATCAGAGCATATAATAGATGATGCAGCTGTTACACAACTTTATCTACACTGAAAATACAAGGGTAAAAAAACATCTGAAAGAAGATTTAGAAGTACTTAATTATCTTGCTTCAATTATTGCAAGGAAGGAATTCATAACTCAGAGTTTCTGGGGTCATAACTGGAAAAACATCATATTTACTAAGGATATAATTTCAGTATTTTTTTTGTCAAAACACACTTACACTCCAGTAAATATTTTCAGCTTTCAAGCTTTATAGCTCTTTAATTGGACTGCCTCCTCAGATGAGGATGAAATCTTTACTTCCACTGGTACTAGCCATAGTTTCTTTATCTAATATAAGTGTAAGATAAAATTTAATAATTAAAAAAACCAAAACAAAACAAACTTAATATGATTTACTGTGAATTAATTTTGTGAAAACAACATTGTTTGCAGGACTCTTTTACATATATGAGGTTGTTTTAAAAATAGAGTAATTTTCATAAAATTTTTGATATTCTGTTAAAATAGATATGCAGCTATCTGACTGGGATTTCATATGTCAGAGCCTCAACATTATTTTCTTTCCTGTAGCCTAATATTAAAGAATAAATCATATAAGGAAAAATATTTTCTGTGTGTCATGAATAATCCTAAAAACTCTAGGTCAAATCTAAAAAGATCATTTTTTTTCCATAGAAATATGAAATAAATATAAGTTTCTAATATTTGATATCTGAGAGTTATGATTCCACATTTTCATTCTTAGCAGAAAATCCTCAATGCAAGAAAAGGGAATCTGTGTTATAAATATGTCAGAAAAGTGGGACACATCCTACTTGGATGTTTAAACCTACTAGGTATAGTCCTTATTTACTAATGGCAAGAAATCTTTGTTATTAAATTTTATTTTTGATAATAAAATGTTTGTAAAAATGAAACAACATATGTCTAGCTTTTGTATGGTTCTATTAGCTTCTACTAAATTTTGCCAATACAAATGTGGTCTAGGATCATCTAGGAGTTTGAATTCAGACACTCCACATCAAAGTAATAATTCGATATAGTGGTAAGACTCCTAGACATTTTTAAAGGATGAAAGCATAAAACTGAAAAATATTTTATATTACAGTCCTTAAAGTCCCAACTTTTAAAATGTCAAGTTAAGCCAGTTACTAAAGTAGATTATATGTGAATCTCTTGCACACAGGTTATGCATTGAAAAATAAGGCACATTGGGAAACTGAACTGGTCTACACCTCAAGTAATGATGTGTGAACTCTAGTTGTTGAGATCACATTTTTCTACATCTTTGTTCCAAAGGAAGATCATTACTTTATTAAAAACCTTCTCTGAGGTCAAACAGCAGCTCAGTCCCCACAGCTGCTTGGATTTTGGACAGACAAATGTCACCGTATTTCTATTTCAAATGCGCATTGGCAAAACTAAAGGAAGGGTCTCATTAGAGAAAAGCTTTTTCAAGAAGATGTGAGGAAGATCTGTCTGGTTGGTCCCTGGAACAACCTTCCGATGGACAGGGTAGGATCACTATCACTGGAGGTTTTCAAGAGACAATTAGACAAACAAAGGTTGGACAAAGATCTTCTGAGGTCCCTTTCCAACTGGGTTGTTCCATGGTTCTATAACAAAAACAAAACCCAAAAAACCCAAAGCCTGTAAAACTGTCTGGTAGAATGACATGGGAAATAGAAGCCTGTCACAGAACAGAGGACTCAAATTCTAGTTTGTCTGGTGCAGCAAAATGTAGGCTGAAAGGAGATATGAGTGTTTTTGTCTGTCAGAGAGAAAGATCACCAAAAAAATGTGAACTATTTAAGCTGAAGAATAAGTATCACAGGTATAAAGTGATATTATCACAAACAAATTTAAATTATGAAGCAGAAATCCTTATCAACGGAGAGATTCTACCAGTACACACATTCATTAGAGGTTGTTATAGAAATACTCATCATTCTCATGAGCTTCTTACATTTGCATATATGAATTGTGATAGCACTTAAAATTAAAGAGAGGATATAAAACTCCTTGCACAACAATTTTCATATGATAACATGCCAGCTGTGTATTAAGAACATGTATCAGTAGCCTGAATGTGATTTAAAAAATTCTCAAAAAAATCAAGATTACACTTATAATTCAACTATCACTGCACACAATATTATTATTAATAAATCAGTCTCCTCAACTGTTAGAATCCAGCAAAAAGCAGAGAAAGGAATTATTACCATATAATCTAAAATTTTAGATAATCCTCTAAACAGAAGACACACCCAGTATTCTGGAATTTAACTGACACATAGGACTATTAAAGTACATGTATAGAAACAGCATAATGTAACCAAAAGGAATTATTCAACTTCAGGTTATAATGAATTTACACAGAGAGGAACAGAGACGGTAGAGGATATCACACAGGCAACATTAATTCTGGCTTTTCCAGAGACTGAAATCTTAATCACTCTTTTAATATGGTTTGTGGGTACATGCATACTAGGTGCATTCAAGTATTAAGAAGGAAATAATAAAGTCATGAAAGAGATACAATACAGTGAACTGTTATGCTTTTATCAAATTCCACTGACCTAGATTAATCTAGAAGAGTTAAAAACCAAATCTTATCTACCAGATGTTTCAGCACTCTAAATCTGCATATAGATGATTTGTTTTACATCTGGCCATTCAAGGTTAAGCCATTACTATCTCCATGAGGTGAAGAAGAGAAGGAGGATATCCATAATTTAGTTATCTTCTCTTCAGCAAACCACCCTGCATCTATAATAAGGTTTCATCTAATATTTTTATTTTTTGAGCCCTCAGTTGTCTGAGCCAAGTATAAATAAAAGCAGAAAACTTCAGAATAAGGAGAGAACAGCCACATTAAAATTATCTTGTACAAGAATCAGAAATATTTGTAGAGGAGATAAAGCTTTCTTGACAGTCATTTGAAGACTGTTGAACAAATTTCAATAGGAATTAAGAACAAACATATAGCACAGAGTACATGTATCCCATTATTTAAAAAAAAACCCTAAAACAAGCCAAAACAAACCTCAAACCTATATGATTTGCCCTTGCAGAGAAAAAAAAAGACAGACTTGTGGTTGGGAGATGTCACACGAAATATAAAGTGGGCCTGAATAGAAAACCATGTCCTCTGACAGGATAGTTTTATAAAAATGTGCAAGCTGAGGCTTGCTGATTTTATCTGTGCTACAGCAGGAACTCTCCCAAGCTTTTTTTTCAACCTATTCTAATTTTTCCAATGCCCCATGAAATTTTTGTTTAAAGATTAAAAGCATCAGAGTGATTTCTTCCATTCCTGTGAAAAAAAAATCCTTTTATTTTTCCATTTTTTTTAATTTCACCATTAGTATCTGTCTTTTTGAGATGATGTGTTTATGGAGACAAGTTTATAAAGCCACATCAAAACAAAGGGCATAGGATCAGCATCTGGCTACCTCCCACAGATAAAAAGCTGGCATGACAGGACAAAGAGCTATGTTCCAAGAAAGATGCTGAACATACCTGTGACTACGGGTAGCACAGGGACAATTATTGTTTCATTTATATCTCTAGGCCTGAGGAATCTCTGCTTATGTTTGTGATTTTCAGCTCAAGGGAAAAAAGTAGCAAGATTTATAGCTCAAATATAAGGAAAAAAAATTATGAATTTGTGGAAGCAGTTGAAAGAAAATACAACATATTTATATAGTTAAAATCTGCCTTGGTGAAAATGCATTAGAGGCAATATATTTAAAAGGATTTAAGGACATATTTTTTACTTGTTGTTCCTTTCTTTTGGGTTTCTGCTTTCCTTTCTTATTGGAGTTGTTGTGGGTTTTTTGCAGAGATGCCTTACACTATTTTTCTAACAGGTTTTAAACTGATATCAATCTAAAATATTCTTGATAAATTCACTGCAAGAGAAATAGAATGGATAAATGGTATTAGAAATAAAAAAGTACATCTGGACTCTAATAACCAGATGGGCATTTTCCTGTCAAAGAGACTAAAATTCTCATGCAAGAAACTGTGACATTCTCATTGCCCAGCAGATGCACAACACAAATGTCATTTTTTTCCAGATAAGCATCTCAGGGGACATTGTTAATTTCTTTTAAATAATTCAACAGTCCATTAATGAGTTCACATATCCTTAGATTCCTAAGTCTATTTAAATTAGCTGTCCTTATAAGCAAACTATTCAGGACAAAATTTTACACTAGTAAAAACCCAAACATAAGTTCACAAATTGTCTGAAGATTAACCTTAAATCTAAATGACAGATATTTCATAGAATTTAGCATTCGAACTAAGTTGAATGTTAATTTTTGCACCTTGCTGGGAAATTCTGCATAAATTCTACCGTGTAAAGAAGTAATGGAAGCTCCCTAATTTTCCATAATTAATAGAGGCAAAGTTGATGAATATGAATCCCAGTGAAACTGGTTAAATTGACATCCTTGAAATGTCTATTTTGGTAAACATTCATGAAAATAGAAATCCTTGGTGTGACTATCAGGGAAAACAAAAAACAAACAAACAAACAAACTCCTTAAATACTGGAAGACAGGAGATAACTGGGGATTTTGGGGGTGGGTAAATATCTCAAGCAGAAGTCTGCAACTTGTTAGCTGCACTCATCATGTGGCCTTATTGTAGACTTTGATAACACCATGACCAAATAAAGGTTTCATGTCTTGAATCTCCCAGTTAAGATGCCATGAGAGCATCATCCATTTATTTATAATCATGTATCTAGACTGAGAGAACTGGGGAGGGGAGTGCAATTCAAGCTTTCAGAGAGAGTTGGTGCTGAACAACAGTAGCTACTGCAAACAAAAATTGGTGTTATAGAGAAGAGGAGTAGTAAGAAAGAAGCTAAAGATCTTGACCGGAAGAAAGATCCTGGAAATGTGGCAGGAGCCTGGAGATCAGAGAGATGTGTATGTGTGGTGGGGTGTGGGGGTGGAAAAAGCAGGGTATGCACAGGGACTCTGGTTGGTAATGTTCAAGACTGATTACTTTGAGCAGCAGCTCAGCTTGAAGCAGCATGTCTTTCTGCCTAAGAGTCACAAAAAAATTAAACCATGGCAGATGTAACACTGAAAGAGTGTAAGAGGGATAACCAACTACAGTAAGAGCTCTTATCTGAGTTGTTCTTCAATAAATCCCATTATCCAGATTCATTGTGGACAGGCATTTTCATTGCTGCCCATGATCATGGCTGGATTGGCACCAAACGTCATTTTGAATAGGCTCAAAAAATGTGGTTTTCCATGACAGAGAATGCTGCCTTGCTTGCAAATGAAAAAGGAACATACTAGATAGTACATTTATCTTTATCATTCTTAGATGTGTCATTAATATGCCAAATATATTTTGTTTGCTAAGTACAAAAAAATAGTCCAGCTCATTATCTTACATTTCTGGTACAGAAAGATGATGCTCTCATAATTAGAATGGAAGCTTTTATTAAATAAAAAAAGATTTCACCTCAGAGCCAAACAATTTGAGTCAGTGTAATTTTTTCTCTTAAAGAAGCAGGATACTATATTTCTCTTCAATCTAATATTTCAGTGAACCAACGTTCAACTATGGTCAGGATAAAAAAGAAAAAAGAAAAAAAATGGAAAATGAATATCCAAACATTTTAAAAAGTCAAGTAAATGTCCCCTGAGGGGAGTAACTGAGATGTATTTAATATGAAAAATTAAATAATAATAAGTAAAAAAATCCTATTTAGAGTGCATTTAAAGTGGCTTGAAAATCAGGGCAAGCTAAAGTACAAAAGAAAAAAAATATTGCTTCAAAATTTAGTACTGGGGTGGTAAAATGTTGGTCAATTTGAGACAGCTAAACAAGCAGAGAAAATGGTTAATTACTAAAATCCCTTACTAATGAAAAATGTTTTCCCCTCCCATATAAATAAATGAGTAATCTGGTTTTACAGAGCCACTGGGTATGGGCAATGTAGTCGTTATTTTTCACAGCACTCAAGATGTACCATTACCATTTCCTGAAACAGAGGATTTTAACAATGATGTGACAGTTTAATGCAAGACCATGGAGACCAACCGCTTTCGGTGCTGTTACAAGGTGAGATAACCATGACAAAATGATTTCTGTATGTGTCTATAGGGAGCCCATTATGAGTCTATCATTCTGGCACTATAGTGTGAAATTATGATGAGGAAAAAAAAGAAAAGTCATTGAGATTTGTACTGCATGACAATGATGCTCCAGCATGAGTTAATGATATATTGCAACTGAAATTCAAGCCTTTTTTTTCACTGTATACTGAATAAAACTACCTAACCCCAACGTTTTTATTTACATGTTGTGCAAGAGAACTAGATGTAAAATAAATTATTAGGATTACTTTCAATTAATCTCTACTAAGGGTAAAAATTCTGGGTTTAGGCTGAATCACGATGTTCCTTTGCAAATTTATCTACTACAGAAATTCATCTGGTACAGATAAAATATACAAACAAAACCACATAACTAGAAATCAATTATTTGTGTTCCCATAATCTAAAAAAATAGAGTACATACTCTTTATTTACTCAAATTTCCATTTGCTTTCTCCAATCCAATTATTCTTTCACATCTCCAACTTGGAGTTCTTTAAATAAAGTAATTTTAAGATTGTTCTTTCGGTTCATTAATATATGTATTTATGCATATATTTTCTAATATCTCATTATGTGCCCTTTGTCATAAGTGATTTTCTTTAAAGAATTCTTAATTCCTTAGTCAAAGGCTTTTTCTCTCATAAAAGCCTGAATTACTATAAATATGTTTAGTCAACATTATAGGTAGTTGATTTTTTAATAGACATATTTCTTCTAGGACTTTCAATAAAAAAAAAATGTGCTTCATGATACTTCTAAATTGTGAATTTTCCTGATCACTCCTCTGTCCTTTTCCATTTTATGAGAGTTCATTTTAAATTTTGCCTCTTTGGTCTTTTTTTTTTTTTTTTTTTCCTGCTGCCTTCTCTTTAGTGAAATATTAGCCTGAATGTGCTTATTTACTGAGTAAAAATTTTAAAAATGGTAAAAAGTCTGTTTGTTCAAGATAAATTTACACAGCATGAAAACCTCATTTACCATTGTTTCATGTCTCTTGTGCCAGGTAACAAAGCAACTTTCTGACATTTTCCCTAAGGATTCTTGTTTCTGCAATAAGTATGGGAATATGGCAGAAAGCAATGCAGTTTGAAAAGCCAATATTTCTGTTTCTTAGTTCTGCAGTTAGAAATTTTTCATTTAAAAAGTGAGCTTAATCCTGGTAAAAACATCAAACAAGCATTGTCCTAAAATACAAGCACTTAAAACAGGTGCAATGATATCCCAGAGGTATTCTAAACAATGGGACTAATTTGGGCTTTGGAGGGACCTCCTTTAAAAGTTAAATTTAATTTCATTTTCCAATATCTGTTGTATTTTATTATTGAAGCTACCTAGTGGGAAAGCATGACATAGTAAATTAAGAAAGAAAGCAAAAAAAAAAAAAAGCTCTCTGATAGAGTACCAGAGAGAAAAGGATTGCTTGAATGCTAACACAGATTTGGGATGTCACGGATGTAATTTAGCATATTGTTGTCCACACACATCCTACAACTAACTTGCACTTCAAGTTTAGCATTCTAGAGTCCATAACGCAAATAAAAATATCTTGGCATTGTAACTGGTTTTGGCCTATCCAAACTGAACGTGGATTCCTGTAAGTTGCTTAAAGATTTCTGAACATATCCTATACAAGTTTTGAATATAAGCACACTAATAATATGCTTCAACTTAAAAAGTAGGCTGAAGCTCATGACAGATCTTAGAAAGATAGTAGGTATTTCTTCATGGAAATGTTGTGGGAATCATCTAATTCCAGAAACACTGTAAGTTACAGAAATACAGAGCTGTCGGGAACTACTCAAGTAATTCAATCAGTCATCACTTCTTTTCTCACTCCTAAAAGCTTCTGTCTGTGAAATAAATGCTTCTTTTGGAAGAATTAACATTTTCTTCATATTTCCTTTAGAAATATTTTCAGTACACTGTCATAAAATTAGGACCCATGACAAAAAAATAAATTGCAGGGGCAAAGGAGGACAGCAGAATTCAAAGGTCAATAGACTGGCTAAAACCTTAGATACAGCAACAGTAGACAATTTATTAGATAAAATGATATGTGCTACAGATAAAGGCTAAAAGTTTTTAATGTTTATAAAGGAACCTGACACAGAAGAAATCTTAAATACAATTAATAAGTTAAAGTATTTAGATATGTGACCTGTGGTATTACTTTCAGTAAAATCTGGCAGTTCTTCCCCACCTACTTTGAGAGGGGGAAATCAGCTGTTTAACTGCAATTAGCAGTCTGTGGAAATCATGCACTTATGACCTGCTTTGAAAATTATCACCTTGAACTCAGAAAAATGAGAAGATTTCATTGATGTATTTTTAATAAAGTAAATTCACATGGTTGGATGTAGCATTAGGACCATAGAAAAAAGCAAGGATTAGCTACCGAGGATAGAGCTAGTCTCTATTATCCACATGCTTTTAAAAATATTATTTTCACTATGGAGTATTTGAAAATAGATGAAACATTAATAAAGCAAACAAAATCTGAGGTCATGTCAGACCTCAACTAGTCCCATTCAAAAGGAAACACAAGAGATCTGCCAGCAGATAATTTATTTATTGAATCTTTTGCACAGGGTTTGGTCCATATTCAAGTTTACTTCTTGTAAGTGATCTTCTTGACACCTGTGTGAGAAGAGTCAGTCTATTATACATATAAAGTAGAAAAACACTGCATGAGATCCTAACATCTGCTTCAGTTCCTTTGTAATTCCATAGTCTAACAGGATGTAATTTAGCTTTGTTTTACAAGAACTTAAACCAAATCCCTTGCATCCATTTTGCTGATTTCCATGAGAATTGGTTCAGGCATAAAGTTTATATTTTTGATTCATTTTTTTTTATTCAGATAGGGTGTACTTCAACTTACTTTTCAGACATGTATTTCAATGACCTTTTCTTGTGGGTGATGAAGCGCTGCCCTGCAACCTGACCTTTATTTCCCACAACTCTGCTCAAGTGATAACCATCAGTCGCAGTTGAGATGGGGACACCAGTCTCACAGTGTGTGTGAGGGAGACAGACAACAACACAATATCCAAGAGCTAATCTGAGGCCACTCTTGTTACCCAAAAATAGCACTGGTCAAGATCGGCTTGAGCCAGACAGTGTGACAGAAATTAACTTCAGTGGTCAGCATGCAGATATGGCTATAATTCAATTATCTTCCTCCATAAACAGTTGGGCTCTCTTGCATGACAGTGAGCTGCATATCAGGATGTTCCTCTTAATAGGGGCACCTCTCAAGGTTACTCCTCCAGTCTGAGATACTCCTTGCTGCAACAGATCTTTGGTGATTTATAGCATGCTAAAATTTGAAATTTTAGCTGATATAATTGATTGATTATGCACATATAAACCTTTAGACATAAACATTGAACAAGTTTCATACTCGTAGAGGATCAGTTGCACCCAAACTCCTCTTTGAAAAGCATTTTAGAATTCAAGGGTGTCCTTCCTGAATCCCTGATAATTTTGTCTGATTTTATTGTCTGTATAATAAATAATCAAGTGTACCTTTGCCATTGAATCGTTAAACCTCTGTCACTTTTGCTATCAAACTTGGTTAAATTGCTATTTTATGTCAACAGACATATTGTTACTTCTCTAGTATGAGTGAAGCCACTCCATCTGTGACATTGTCATGTCAGGTTTTAATAAAGCAGTTTTTGCACCTACTGAAACAAAACAGGAGACCCCACTATTTTTAGTGAACTTCTTTTTCTCAAAGGCTGTATTTTTTCATTCAAAGAAAAAGATTATTTCTAGGGAATTAAATCTAGATGCCCATTTCTAAGTACTCCTACCACAAACGAGAGCAGTTGTGACTAGAAATTGCTGCTTTGTCCTTCTCAGTTATCCAGACTATCAACAAGTGCTTAAGCAGTAACTGACCAAGAATATCGTGTTACCTTAAATTGCTCTTGAACAGGTGTTCAAATCGTGTTCAAATAGGTGATATTTATTTACTTAGAAATTAACAACACAGATGCTCTCACCCACCGTGCACATACTTTCTTTTCTGCAATGACTTAATGGTTTCTTGTACAGAAGTAGTTCAAGACAATTAAAATGCTAATAAATAGTCACAGTGGAGGGTAAATTGCCTTTCCTGCTTTCAAGAAGCATGTGTGCAGTTATAAGATAAGATGTTGTCAGTCTGTTAAAATCTCAGCATAATCTTTCCTCATCAGATGTTTATAGTAGAGTATACCTCAACTTACTAGAAGTACTGAAGGTCATTCTTCTACATAGTGTCATATTTTGAGAGCACAGCAAAATAGTATTACTTATGACATTACAAATACAAGCAATAATGTTAAAAATCTATTACCTTAGAACTGAACTAATAGATCACTTTTAATTCATCTAAGTTAAATTACAAAGACCTCCAGCTAAGATTAATATTAAATTAATAATAAGATAACTTAGCGAAAATAATAATAAAAAGGAAAATGTTTTAAATATGGGCATACTACAACATGATCTCAAATGCATGCAAAATTTTTCCCTATAATTTTTAAGGAATTTGTTAAAAATAATGTGAAACTCAAAAGGAAAGACCAATTTTTACTTTTCGCTGAGAAATTAGTCCTATTTTTACAGTAATCATGAAATATTGACTATTTCCTTAGCTTTACAGGTAACTTTTAATGACAAGTATTCAATTTGCTACCTTTTATAGTCCAGGAAGACATGGAATCCTCATTCAAGGTTATGAAAATAATTATTTGAGTCATCATTGATAATTTATACTAATTATAATAAAAATTAGAATAACATAAAATCTTTAGAAGTTTGAAGGGAAGAGATATACGTTTTACTGCTACATTAAAAGTCCCAATAAGAGGGCTCTTAAAAATTTATATTTGTTACTTTGGCAGTATTTCCAGAAAACAGTTAGGGCAAGATTTGGAGAGAACAAATTGAAGGACAACAATACAATTGAAAGAAATTCTCATTATTTTAGGAACATAAGCAATATCAAATAAAATTAACATTTATGGCATCATCACAAGAAATTAAGAGAAATTAAGAGATTAGGTTAAGGAAAACATAGTGACACAAACCCATCATAGAATCACAAATGATTAGTGTTGCAAGGGACCTTAGTTCCAACACCCCTATAATGGACAGGGAGTTTTCCAGCAAAAATATGGGGTTTTGTGCTGGTTTGTTTTTTTTTAACCTTGAGATCTTAATATATACTGGAAAATACTTCAGTGCCATCCAGAGTAAGGGGTCTCAAGATTTACTGAAATCAAAATTAGCTTACTGAGATACAAGTGATTTTGGCTGCAGAACCTCTGCACACCAGAAATTTTTTAGTTAGATATAGAAGAAAATTTTTCTTGGTCTGATGATATAATGTATTTTAATAACAAAAAAAATAGATCATTATTATCAAAATTTGCCCTTGGAAGTAAGCTGGAAGAGTAATAAATATTGATGTAGATGTACAGGTCATGAAATTGCCTCGATCTGTAAAATCAGTGTCTGAACAAACAGTTCCAAAATCAAATGCTTAAGCAAAGAAGGTAGGCCACACTTGCAGATAAGGTTTAAAACATAGTTCAGAGATACTTACAAAGAGTTTATGTATAAAAAACTGCCATGTTGTATGAAGGATGTCAATGTATGAAGAGGGAGAGGTTAAATGTGAAATGGAAAGTATTAGTGAGAAAATTACAGCAACCCTCTAACACAGTGCCCCAGTTGGTACTTCAAAAATTATTTGGGAAGCCTTCAAGTCTTCTGAATTTTTTTCTGCAAAAACAGTCTTAAGATCCTAATTTGAATCTAATTTGAACAATTTAAAATATTGCAATCAAAGGAAAGATGAAAAAAACAACCTCTAGCAGCAAACTTCTTATCATATACACTTCTTGTCCATTCCAGTATTCAGAATAGGTTTCGATTATTACTGATTATGTTTACTTTTAGCTGTTTATTTCTAAGATGTAAATTTGTAGTTCTGCCTTCCAGCCAAGCAGCAGTCCTTGCTAGGAATCACAAAAGTGGCAGTAACAGTAAACTGTATAATTTTCTTCAGATTTAAATGAAATCTGCATAAAATTCCATTATAAGTAATATTAATTCATATAGAACTATGTAGAATAAAAATATGAATTAAATACATCCAGATTTGTAATGAAAACTGGCTTCTCAAATTATTTAAATGGAATCAATAGACATATGAAAGTATACTTTGTTTGTAATTTTTATTAATGTGATCCTTTGACTCAACCTGACCTTATAAAATGAGCATGCATCTGAGATGTGAATGCTTTACAGAAATACACCTTTATTGTTAAATTTCTCTGAAATACAAAGAGACACATTTTCTAATGACAGCATTTTGGGCCTGAATCCAAGAGAGCACTTAAGTAGGGGTGCAATTTAGGTGTGTGAGGAATGATATTGATTTTAGAGGAGGCACTTATATAATTAGAGTTACTTGTGTGATTAAAAACTCCACTGGACATGGAGCTCAATGGCATGGCATAAAATTCACCTTTATGCAGAAATTCATAGTCAATAGTGATGCAGGTCACTGGAGTCTCGATTAAAAAAAAAAAAAAATCTCATAAATCTTTCAAAATAAGGACTCCATTGTGAGCTAAAACTCAAACTTTTCACTTCTAGAGAGAGAACACCTGCCTAGCTGTAAAATAAATCACATGGCCAAAGAGGGATGTGGCTGAATAGCATCTCTTTTGCTCAAAAACCCAAGTGATTTCTCCCACAATCATCTTTTAAGCAGGACACTCCAGGGTAAACCAAAGAATATTCTCCACCACTGAAATTTCAGAAGACACTGAAGAGCACATTACACTGATTTATTACATGTGAAAGTGGGAGATTTTGTACGTTGTGTTCTGGGAAGGGGCTGTCGGTGGGTGAGCAGGTAGGTTGGACACTAGAAATGCAGATATTGGTGCTCTTGGGAAGGGGCTTTTCACATTCAGGGAAGCAGCAGCACAGTGCCTCAGACTTCTGCTAAAGAGACACAGCATGTCACTCAGAAACTGGGCCAAAAATCCCAATGTGGCCCTGAAGACTGGAAGGGAGGATGTCCTGTAAAACTGTACAGAAGAGCAAGACAAAGGATTATCAACAAAGTGGTCTGGGGCAATAGCTGGTTGTTCGAACCTTGCTCACACTGTGTGGGATTTGCTCCATTGTCATACTGGACAGCACAATCTGTTCACCTAATCTAATATTCATCTGTTCATCCTAATCTAATATTCATTCTGGTTGAAAGTGGGGTATAAAGCTGTAGCATAGGCATTGTAGCAATTTGCTGTCATTTGACATTACTGAAGAGGTGAGAGACATCTGTGTCCTAGGTCTCTACATCTCTGTATTAAAAGCGTATGATAAGAACAGATCAAAAGATTTATATAAACGTTTTTTGTGGCATTAATTTAGAATGATAGAGCATTTTAGCACGTGCCTGCTTATAGTATTTATAAGTGAATTACTTCAGTATATGTCTGCAGAATTTGCCCAACAAGCTTTGCTCTGAGATTACCAGAAAATCTAGATTGTTGGGTTTTAACTCAATCTGATTCAACCTCAAATTGCTCCACCTTTTTTTTTTCCCTGTCTATAGAAACTCTGGCTGAATGCTTTACAAAGTCAAATAATTGCT
Organism: Certhia americana; assembly: GCA_018697195.1. NCBI lineage: Eukaryota > Metazoa > Chordata > Aves > Passeriformes > Certhiidae > Certhia > Certhia americana. Next base: position 25,159,468 of record CM031859.1, read on the forward strand.
GAAGCAGTTTGCTATGGCAGAATCATTTAAAGTTAAAACTTGCTTTATAATTCAGTAATTAAATTGTTCTGATATTTTTAATTCTTGTCATTATAACTAATTTACATAATTACATAATTCATTATATGATAAAGTTGATCATCACTACATCTTTAAACTGTTATTTAACACATAGCTCTGGATTGCAGAGATAACTACTCTGGCATTAGACTTTATTTACTCTCATCTAGCCTATAGGGATTTTTCTTGTGAGTCTTGAACTGGTTTAGAACTGAATTAAATATCTATACTTTGGGAGTTTAGCCATTTCGTGTCTTAGTTTTTGCATCTTTTTATTTAATATTTTGGTGTTAGAATAATTATCTGAAATACTATTCATGAAGTTCTACTCAAAATACATTATCACTTAAGGATTGTCTACAGTCCATTCACTCTTCCTTTTTTTTCTTCTTTTTCTCAGTTATGCACCATGACTTGTATTTCTGTTTGTTTTGGGGTTTTTTTAATAACTGCCAAAACTGAGGAAGTATTTTGAAAATCCTTCCAGGAAGTTTTCAGATCCAAAGAAGCAATCTTGTGTTGAGAGATTTTTAGGTCTTGTGATTATTTAACCTTTCTCTCTTACAATATTGTTTTTACATTATTAGTTAATAGTGATGCCAATTCCAGTTTGTTGAGATGTTTAAATTAATTTCCCTAAATGAAAGCGATATATTAGGAAGAAATTCTTTACTGTGAGGGTGGTGGGGCACTGGATGAGGTTGCCCAGAGAATTGTGAATGCCCCATCCTTGGAAGTGTTCAAGGCCAGGTTGGATGGGGCATTGAGCAACATGGTCTAGTGGAAGGTGTCCCTGCCCATGGCAAGGGGTTGGAATGAAATGATCTTTAAGGTTCCTTCTAACCCAAGCTATTCCATGTTTCTATGGTTCTATGGCCCACACAAATTCAGCAGTTCTAGTAGCTTAGAATCCACACAGACAAGACAGACAAAGGAGGGAAATGGAAACAGACACACAAAAAAAATCAAACCTAATTTCTCATATCTTGAGATTTGAAAAGTCAATCCAAGCTTCACCTACATTATTTATAGCTTTGACTGTGTTAGTTGTTGTTTCTACAAATGGGAAAAGAAATGAGAAATGCAGTACAATGGCTTCAGAGAGAAAGAGGAATTGGAAAGCCAGTAGGTTGCACTGCAGCTCATTAACCACTGATGAAAATGTTGCAGCTGAATATCTCTGTAAGATGCATAACCAAGAGAGGAAGCAATAAGTTTGCAATTTACGTAACCTGAAGATGAGTGAGAAATAGTTTGCACATTGTTCTCCATGTCAGAGTTCTCAGAAAGGCAGCATTCAATGCCTAGCCATTTGCAGTTGGACTCTGTACTAGAGGTGGCTCATAGCTTTATGCAGGTGCCAATATAAACAGTGTCCAGCACAGTTTATCAGTATTTATCAAAAGATAAAACACCTAGGGATATAATGTGCAACAATTAGAATTTTTTTAAAGAGAAGAAGAAAGGTAGGACATATGTTATGGTGCTGTGGCTATATGCTATTAAACAAGGAATGCATTCTGTACAGGACCAGAATTTTTAAAGATTCTACAGCATGTAAGCATTACAGAGTACATATCATAGCTGAACCATATGTATAAAACCATTGAATGGCCAGAAATAATGCCTAAAAATGTAGATATTATGGAAGTAAAGACTGAAGACAGCTTTATTCAGTTCATTGACCTGTATGCAATTTTCTTAATTACAGGATTTTCACAGCTTTCTTTTACAGTGCTTTCTCTTCTACCTATATCTATCTACATCCTTGCTTAATACAGTATAATTATCTTTCCTCATTTTAATTTTTTATTTTGCAAATGAGTTGCATATCCGTTTTTTTCTGAAAATTTTTAAGGACTTCTGTGGCATATATTTTTGTACATTGCTTTATAATGGAACCTTACTGCTTCTACTAAAATTTTTACACTCAACGTATTTTACATTACCTATTCTGGATATAGAAATTTCTCCTGTCAGATCTGTCACATGCTTCCTCCTTTTCCATTTCTAAGTAAGTTTGTTCCTTTCATTCTATTTTATTATGGTAAAATCAGAGTATAGACAGAAGGAGATGCGGGCTACAGCAAAGTAGAAATGTAAGATTTAAATGCTTAAAGACCTCTAAAGTCTTTATTTATAATTTTTTTCTTGCTATGATACTGTACATTTTGATTTAATTATAGATGGATAATTATAGGTAGATTTGTAGGTAATTATATCTGCAGAGCAACTCACCGTCTGTACTTTGTTCCAGTCACATACCAATGTGATGGATTGTAATGCTGGATTTATGGAACAGAGTCCTCAGTTGTATCAGAACAGCTATAAAATTAGGATTGTTGCTATTTGAAAACATTATTTTATAAAGACAGATAAATTAATCTTGGTCTGATTCCATGAATATCCACAAATAAACAGTTTATGTTACCACACATTTTACTGTGACTAGCATGTATCTTTCCAGTTATGCTGATAAGTCTTTTTAGTCTATTATTATGTCTATGTGATAAGCACTTTGAGATGACCAGAAAAAAATTATTAAAAAAAAGACAAAATCAGGAACGTCCAACCATCTGAAGAGTTTAATTGAGAAGAGTTTCTAACCTGAAGCATATACAACTAGAAAGCAATCCACCAGGTTGTTGGCATATTTGTTTTTATTGTCTGTGCAAGAAAACTGACAAAATTACTCTGTCTGACAATTCCAGTGCCAAATGGCTTGTGAGTGCCAGCTATATGGTTCTCCAGGAAAACAACAGCACCAGTCTGGAGAGAAGCAGATGCTGTGGGTAAGCTGGCTGGCATTAGGGTCCTTTAGGCTGCTCTCCAAGGACTTGATCCCACCAAAGTCAATAGGATTTTCTCTTTTCTTTTAAATTGGCTTTGGCTTACATCTTAACTTCCCCAAGCCAGGGTCTCCATAGTGAAGATTTCAGCTGCTAGTCTAACAGATAGCCAAAGCTCAGCAATACAACACAGTACTTCATTGGGAGGAATTTGTTAAACTTTGGATAATAAGGACTGGTTTCAACTTAAATTTCCCCACATTGTAATCAAAATAACTATAACTGTGCATAAAATCACCTGTCAGACTGTCAGATATTTCCATAATTAAATGCCAGAAGATGACTTGTCTAACCACAGCCTCTAGACTTTTAATATTTTCCACACATTTTCATATTTATGACACTTTCTGTGATAACTCATCATAAATCATTAGGCAGAATGAAGACGAAATAAAATATAAGGAAGTTAGTAATTAAATCAATAATGACATCGGAATATAAGCATTTGTTATAGAAAGATCTGGTCCATTCTTTATTAATAAAACTTGCTGGAAGGATCTTTTTTTTAGTACACATAAGTGCTCAAGAATACTTGGACAGATTTAAGTTCGCTAGTGTTTGTTAAATATTAGTTACGTGAAGAAAATGACGCTTCAACACCCTTTTAATGACTATTTTTGCACGATACATTCCTTAGAAATCAAAATAGAAACAAAGTAAGGTTTTGCACTATGACATATCTTATATGATACACCTTATAGATATTTTATGTTTAAACCAATAATTTCTTCAGTTTCAGTAGTTCAAGTATTTTAGTCTCTTCTCTGTGGGTATCAACAGAAATTCATCTTAATTATTCCTGACAGCTCAGTAGCAGATAAGTATCTAGCATAATCACAGCTTTTGTGTTTTAAGGCATTGTTCTGGATTCCCTGTTCACATTCTAGTCTATTTAGGTCCCAATTGTGTGATGACAGTAAAAATAGTTAATTAAATACTTTGCCAGGAATTCTTTTTTCCTCATTTAATTTTATTTCTATATTGAATGTGCTTAATCAAGGGTGAAAAGCATTTTGTGAAAAGTTTTATATTGGAAAATCAAAAATATCCAGCAAATTAACTGCAAAGTGGGCTGCACCAGTTGCAAGTTGGAGCATAAAGTATGTGCATTCAAATATAAAAAGGAATAAAAATAATGAAAAATCTACGACTATTTGCCTTCAACGGGTACTAAGAGGATGTGTCTTTATTTAATTGTTTGTATGAGCTCACTGCAGTATGAATATTCAGGTTATCAGATCTGTTTCAAGCCAAATACATATAATAAATGCACTGAAATTTTATTTATGAATTTTGTTGATCTGATAGTAAGTCAGGTGTTATAATACACTAAATGTTTCTTGTATGCTGCATTTTAGGATTTGTGTGGCTAATTATATAAACCTTATGACTAATGACTTCTTACTGTAATTGTTTAGCACAAAAGATACAAGGCTTTAAAACTTTTAATGTTTAGGACTGATAATATTTATTTAATGGGTAATAGAACCAAACATTATTATCAATTAATAAAAGATAAATATTTTAGAACATGCTTCACTGCTGCAAGTCAATGGATCTCCTTTTTTGGTAATGACCTTCTGTCCATTTCAAACATATATCTGCTGATTTGTTTTCAATTTTAATTGCATTTAAATTTTTACTTTATATTAATCAAATTCTTAGCATTAGTCTAATTATCAACATGCATTTTATCTTGATGCTGTTATTATAACTAGAAACTACAAAAATAGGTGTATATGTCTTTCACCAATGTGAATAAGAAAATCTACATTTGAGCAACAGACCTGATCTGAATTTAAAGCCGACTGAGGGTTCTTGTATAATGTCAAATGTCTTTGTACATCTGGGTAGGCTCTGCAACAGAACAGAATTTAACAACAGAGACCAGCCATGAACAAATCCCAAGAACATGTGTGTGAAGCATTGCTAATTTTGAAAGGCTCTTCTGGGGCAAAGGGCTGCCAAAGGTCATCACAGTGTAAACAGGAACTAATCTGCTGCTATCAGGAAGCAGTATAATTCATCTTTGTCAAAATTATGACAAGTACTTGCTGTGACATAGATTAATTTGACAAATTACAAACTACGCAAGTTAGGTTTATTATTCATGCTTAGCAATTTAGACTGGTATGGTGGCCCTTTATCGCTGCCCTGCTGACATCAATTTGTGCCTAGATCCTAGGATGGGAAGATGTCTGTGCTCCTGTTGGATACACTTTTCCTACACAAACTCATCTAGATGAGTTACACTGGCCATTAACTTGTCAGCATGTAACTGGAAGAGATGGCTTCAAACATGATGGGCTGAAAAAATGTGTCTGTGCTTTCTTACACTGGGATAAATTATCTGGAATTTCACTTATGTCAACCTGCAATTCTGAATAAGAAATATAAGTCTCACTCTTTACAGGTTATGTCTCTGCAGATTGTCCAGATATATTTGTTGCTACATAAAGAAAATATGCATAAGGTAGGAATCAGTTCTACCTTATTGATCATAACAAATGGATAGTAGGAAACATACTTCATTGTCACCAACACCTGTTAAGGTGAGGGAAGAAAAGCAGGATCTCCATATTCCTTGCCCCTCTTTTTGCAGTAATACAGGAAAAAAAAAATTAAAAAAAAAAAAAAAAAAAAAAAAAAGTGCAAAAAAATTGCCACTCAGCCCTTCTCTCAACTCTTCTGTTTTGCTGGTTTCCATTCCAGCCATTGGGATCAGACCACATCAAAAGTGACGGCTTGGACTGAGACCATCTTTGTGTTTAGCATTCCAATCTGATTAAACAGGGCTATCTGGACTTTCTGCCCTGCTTTTCTGCTTCATAACAGAAGGTGAACTGAACAGAGGGAGGAAAAACATACACAAAGGCAATTTGATGGGCAGTCTCTGGACCACCTTAATGCAACACTGATTGAGGCAGCAAGGATCCTTCCTTGTGGATATGAAAGATGCTATTTTTTAAGGACTGTTGGTTTAATGGGAAAGGTTTTGTATTGGGGAGGATGATACCAAGAGAACTCTGAGTCACACAAGATACTTCATAGGCACTGAAGATTGTAGAGAGTCTGCACTGGACATATGGGAGGAAGAAGAAAGGCTTGGGATGGACACCAATAATGACAGACCATAAGAGCTGTGGAATTGGAATATATAAATAAAGTAATATAGATTGTTTACAGACATTTTTTTGACTTTGTCCTAACCATTTTAATAAAGATGTAAGGAAATATAAAAAACATTATGATACTATCACATACAATAAGAGATATGTTGGATCTCTTATGTATATTTATTCAATTAAGACAGAATTTTCATTTTTAACTGAATTGTAAATTTAATTCTGAAACTAATAGAGCACATTTCCATAATTTCTAAATTAAACTCTTTTGCACAGAACGGCATGCTTCAGAACAGCACAAAATTATGTTGTCTACAGAGCTGAGCAGAAATTCCTCCATGTCATCACAAAGAGACCCACGGCACTACTGGACACAGTGTCAGGAGTCTTGAATATAAAGCTAAGAGAGAACAGCTGGTGCCTTGAAGCCACTATCTGGGTTTCTTTGTTGCATGCTTTAAAACAGGGGGAGTCTGAACATAATCAGGGGCAAGGACTAAGAGCAACCTTGGGACTTTTTTCTTTAGAAAGGCATGATCCTTACTGGTTTAAAATATGTTAAGGAAAAAATACTGAAATTGACATCCAAGTCATTGAAAACTATTCTGGTAAGGACATTATTTGTGAATCAATCGTCTCTTGAAGCATATTCTGGTAGACAAACCCCATTTATAGAAATATTTCAATAGAGTTAGACTATTTTTGAAAGAGAAAATATAAATGATCAATTACTCTGTGTGTTTACTGAATTTTCCATAAATCTGTGGGCACTGTGTTTAAGGCAAGTAAGTCCTTCTTAGCTACATTAAATAGATTTACAATAGAAATCCACTTTATAATATTTTTAAAATTTTATAGCAGAAAATCCTAATGTCCAGTTTGCTGGAGACTAGACATGTCTTTGAAACCATGCAATCCAGCGCACCAGCAAGAGCTATTTATATATAATTTTTGAACATAAATGATCCCTGAAAGACATTACTCTTAATGTATAAAATCTCAGCCTTTGTTAAAGACTGTTTGAGATCCTTCCTACCATTTTATTCCCTGGGTACTTACTTTGACTCATTCCAATAAACTAGGTATACTTTAGTCAGATTCAGGCTAAATATAAACTGGGTGAGGAAATTATAGAAAGAATAAAGGAATAATTAACACACAATAAGTTGTTTAAATGATTGACTAGCATCACATTTTCTTTATATTCTCAGAATTTTAGTTTGAGGGAAAGACTTGAATAGGCATAGAATCACAGAATCATAAAATATGCTGCGTTGAAAGGAACACATGACACTCATCAGTTCTGACTCCTGCCCCTGCATAGGATTCCTTAAGAATCACAGAAGATATTGTCTGAGTCCTTCCTGTGTGTTTGTTGCAGAAGTAAGAAATAGCAGTCACTGTCTTGAAATAATAGAGTCTGCTTTACTGCTGGGATGTGTTTTATTTCCAGGTCTTCAGGAACATGCAGCAGCAGAACTAAGGCTAAAACTTTCTGCCACATAATCTTAACTCCATGTAACAATCCAAGTGATATTTTAGCAGTGAAACCCTTTACCAAGCTCTTCCAACATAGCTTTGTTCTTGTTTTCAGAAGACTCTTATCTGACTGCTCCATTGCTCCTTTACTGAAATGTAAAAATGTTTGCTTAGTGAGACAGTCAAGGTGCTGTGATAATTCTGTTTTCCATAGACTTTGTTTTGGGAAGGTGTACTGGCCATCCTATCTGATACAGACTGCTCTGCAAGCTGGAGGGAAGCAGGGTGGCATCAAAATACCCATCCAGCCAAATCCACTAATTTCCTGATGACCTCTAAAGGTCATTCACACTCTCTTGCTCCTCAGCTGTTATCAAAACATGGACAGGAACATTTATTAACTGAAACTGGGTACAGTATAAAATAGACAGAATATGAAACAGGGAGCACCAAAATCCTCTGTTGCTGTACCCACCAAAAAAATCCTGTATACATACTAGTGGTCAGGTAAATCATTGGATTTGTATCTGAGAAGAATTTTTCCTCTATTCTACATTGCCAGGGATGTCAAAATTTGTCAATTGCCTTTTACATTAGCTTTTTTTTTTTTTTTTTCCTTATGGCACCAAATTAATATATTCTTTTAAACAAGTTTACATCACTTTAGGAGCCATAATGAGACTATTTTATCTATACATTTACTTTTTGAAAATAGTCCCCTACAACTGTGCCCAAGGACTGTTATGTTAAATCTTACTGATTAATATAAAGAGGTTGGAAGAGAGTGAGAGCTTTTAATATGAAAATGGAAATAGATATTTTGATCACACCTTCTGGCATAAAACTCTGTATAACATTTCTTCTTCACCACTTTCTCACACAATTAGAATAAAATCAAACATCAGGAACATTTGACAGAAAAAAAATCTCTTAGATCATTCCTCCCACTTGACTTATGCTTATCATCTGTTCTGCATAAACTTATTCTCATTTAAACAGTCCTCGGGTAAATGCCTTTGTGTACAACTTCCAGACTCCTGCTTGAAGCTTAAGTTAACATTTTGTATTGCTCTGGACATATTTTGACTAGTCCTGTAACATTTGTTTTCTTTTTCTTCTTCTTGTTTTCTAGGTGTTTTGGTTTCATTTTTGTGGGGGGGGTTGGTTTTGGTTTTGTTTTTTTAATGTATCTGATACACACATTTTGTGGCTCAACTGTCTGCTGCCAATGTTTTCGAGAGGAAAATAATTTTTGTTTTACAGCTGTAGAGGTCATCTAAAATAGAGGTGCCAAAATTGAAGATTGATAATCTGCCCATAGAATCCTAGAATTGTTAAGGTTGAAAAAGACCTTAAAGATCGAGTCCAGTCATTAACCTGACACTGCCATCTTCACCACTAAACCATGTCCCCATTGTCTAGACACTTCTTGAACATTTCTGGAAATGGTTATTCTACCACTTCCCTGGGCAACCTGTCTGCATGCTTGACCACCCCTTCAGTTAAGAAGTTTTTCCAAATATACAATCTATCCAAGACTGATCCCAGAGATACAAGAGACATTTGATGTCACTCAAGACAATCTGCTTTGTAAGCTTTCCCCGCACCAATGTTAGGCTGGCAGGCCTGTAATTCCTTGGATCATCCTTCTGGCCATTCTTGTAGATTGTCCTCACGTTTTCTCATCTCCAGTCACCTAGGATCTCCCTGGTTATCTGGGACTGCTGGCAAATGATTGAAAGCGGCTTGGTGAGCTTTCCCAGGAGATCTATCAGTATCCTTGGATGGAAGCAATCTGGACCATGGAATTTTGTGTATCTAAGTAGTGTAACAGATCACTGACTGTTTCCACTTGGATATGGGGGCTTCATTCTGCCCCCTCTCCCTGTGATATTTTATCTTAAAAAGAAAAATAAAGTTACCTCAATTAATATTCTGTTATTTTTGAGATACATTATTTACATAAATACTCTTTAGAAACATTTAAATTTGTCTTTATCAGATTTCTTTTTTCATTTCATTAAGGGTTAATCTTTATTTCTCACATCTTTGTACTGAATTCAGAGTCTTGCAGATTTGTTTGCTGCCACAGAGACTAGGACATAGCAATTACTATTATGAACAATCTTGCTTTTTCCTCTAAGAAAGCTTGAGTGCCCCTTGGCAAGGTCTCTGCATTCAAAATGTTATTCAGCACAAAGTGAACTTGATTATCTATTACTTAAAAGCTTGTAAAGTCATTTCTACTTCTGTATAGTGTGTACGATGTCCTGAATTATTTTACACAGTTTTACAGGGACTATATTCACACAGGGAAGAGATTTTACCACAGAAAAAATATGTTTGGTCTAGGCAGAAGTAAATTTTTGTTTTACTGCAAACATTAAAAATTGAAATACAATCAGAAAAAAAAAATGCTGAATGGAAGAAAAAATTCTAATAATTTATAATAATAAAGTATTAACACACTGCTTAGGTACTGCTAGTATCATAGAATCATAGAATGATTTGGCTCAGAAAGAACCTTAAAAGTTCATCTAGTCCAACCCCTCTGCTGTGAACAGTGATATCTTTCACTAGACTGGGTTGCTCAAAGCCTCATCCAACCTGGTCTTGAACAGTTCCAGGGATGGGGCATTCTCAGTTCCTCTGGGCAGTCCTTTCTAGCGTCTTACCACCTTTTTAATAAAAGATTTCTTCCTTTCTCTCATCCAAACCGACAGTTTTTGGTCTAAAATTATCACTTGTCATGTTCCAAGCCCAGGACAAAAGTCTCTCTCTACCTTTTTTATAAACCCTCTTTAGGTATTGAAAGGCTCCAGTAAGGTCTCCGTGGAACCTTCTTCTCCCCAGTCTCAGCAATGCTCTCTTTCTCAGCCTGTCTTCATAGGAGAGGTATTTCAGCCCACTGATGATACTCATGGCCAGCTCCAAACCTGTTTTACCATGTCTGTCTTGTGCTGGGGTCCCCAGAGTTGGCAGTGCTCCTGATGGGTCCCTTCCAGCCTGGCTTATTCTATGGTGCTGAGTCTATGATTGTGTGATATTCCGGGAGAGTACTCTGGGTGGGGTCTCACAAAAGCAGAGCAGGGTGACAGAATCACCATCTTTGGCCAGAGGACCACTCTTGTTCTGCAGTTTAGGATCATAGAATCATAGAATAGTTTGAGTTGGAAAATACCTTTGAAGTCCAACTTCTCTGCAATGAACAAGGATATCTTCAACTAGATCAGATTGCTTAGAGCTTTGTCCAACCTGACCTTTGCCTCCAGGGATGTGGCATCTACCAGCTCTCTGGACAACATTTTCCGAAGTTTTATTACCAAAAAGTATACAGTTATCTTTCCAGGATGAAAGTTTCTACAACATTCCCATTTATTCATCCATGATTAGCCTCAATGCCTTCTCTGCAAGGCTGCTCTCAATCCATTTGTCACCCAGACTGTACTGATACAGATTGAAGACAATAACTTAGGTCTCTAAAGAAATCTACATATTTGAAAAATACTTTTACTGACAGATACTTGACCTCGAACAAGCTATATTTCAGTATTCATTAGTTTGTTTTAAACTTAAGTTATAATGAATTAATTAATGCAAAATAATTTTGAATTTCAACATACAATCCAATGATTATAATAAAATTATTCAGTCTAGCTGAGGAAAGAATATTGGCCAAAACATCCATAAGGAAGTATTTTTGTATCAGGCAGGAAGATAAAAGAGAAAGCAAGAAAGGATATCAGAATGGAAAAAAAATACTGCTATACTTTAATATCATTTTATAATCCTAGTTTTATTGAAAATAACCATCTATAGTAATTGTAAAAATTTTAATGGTATTGATACTTTTACAACTGTTTCCACAATGAAAATCTTGTGTTCTTTAAAAGTAAATAAAATACCCTTATTGCTTGTTGATATATGTGAAACTATTTGTACTTGGCTATAAATATATCAGTCAAAGAATCTGAGAAATTTTAAATAAAATAAAACACAGGACAAATGCCATGAGAAAGTAACACGCTTTTTTTCTTTAAAGTCAATCCATTTCATTAAACTAGAACATTAATTGCATCACTGCTGTTGCAGGTTTGAAGGTTTGTGGGATTTTGTTATTTTTTATTTTAATATGCATTAACTCATTTTGATTTTTCTAATGGGTACTGAGTAATCTCAATTTGCATGAGCCATCCAAAAGGACAAAAAGATCAAGAAGAACAATTTGCCAACAACATACAAGAAAAAGGCTGTTTCTCATTCCTGCTGAGAACAAATGTCAGCTGTCAACTTCAATAGTTACAGCCACAAGGCCTGTCAAGTTAGGCTTAGCTGTGAAAATCAGGGAGCACTGAAAAGTCCAAGCTGGATGCAGTGTTCTGGTGCATTCCCTGACATCTGTAGATTAGCTAATTACACCTCCAATTTCTAGTTCAGAATTACAAATTCTGAGTTACAAATCTGGAGTTTCACATGAGAAGATGCAATACTGAAAGCACAGTCACAGGAGTCTAGGACAGGCCACAGAGCAAGGCTAATTCCTGCACATGTGCTATTTCTGAGTTGTTGTGTGACTTGGAAAAATCCTTTTCAATCTTTTCCCCTGTCCCTTTTTATTCCTTTTCCTTCACATGTAAATCAGTGGGTTTGCAAATATACTGAGGCTCCTAGCCATAAGGAAAACATGTTTAAGGGCACAGTAACAGCCACAGATATTATTTAAGCACCATCAAAAAAAAAAAAAAAAAAAAATAGGGGCAATTAGCCTGCGCAAAAACCTTTAAGATCAAATTCCAGGCCACATCTGGTAGAGCTGGACAGAAGATCTAAGCAGGGAGCAGATTGACAGCTGATGAGTTAGGTCACACTAGATCATAAATGGTCTTGGAAGATAAACCAATTTTAGAACCTATGGACTAGAAAGTCTGAAAAAACAATAATTTGGGAAAAAACCGCTCCTGATGTTGACAAGATAATACACACTTCTGTTCTGTGAATGTTTTCAAATGAAATTAATGTTTTCATTCCAAACTGTAAAAATTATTAGATGATGTAGCTGCCTACTCCAACGTAAAGGCAAAAAAATCTGGATACTCAGTAATATGGGATGAGAGGTGGGATTTTCCGTGGTCATTGAGGCTTTATGACTTTGAGATCGTTTTTATGGCTTCTGGAACCCCTGCAAATTCATTTCAAGCCACAGACATTGAAAGATTCCAGCAGAGTAGAAAACCTGGAAAATTTCACAATTAGACAGAAGGTTTCTGAATTCAAGGTATTTCTATGAAATGTTTGGCTTCTACAAACCAGAACAGAATATATAAACAGACCTATGCTAGGTAATTTCCAACTAATTCTTATGGTGATTAGGCTCACATGTTTAGAGTACTTCAGTATCTAATTCCAATGTCTTTGTTTTAAATTGAAAGAAATTTTAAAAGTTCTTCATTCCTTAGATATGGTTCCATATCTAGTCTACCCAATAGAAATAAACATTAATTCTTATAATCACAACTCTATGTTTTTGTATTGAATGTTTTTATCTTACAAATTACTCTTGGGTTTTCTGTAAAAGTGTTGTAAAAAGAAATTAATCAACTTTTCAAGACATATCATTCTGAACACTCGCACAGTGAGAAAGACTCCTTGTCATCATATGCTGCAAATTTCCCTTGAAATTAGCCTTTCCATTTTGATACTTTATTAAAATTCATGGAAAAGACCCAACTGCCTGTATTTTTCACCTCAAAACTCAAATAAAGACTAAAAAAAAAAAAAAAAAAAGATAAACTCTTATCTTGATCATTTGCCAAATGAGATGTAAAAAACAGAGTGCAACTCTCTGAAATTTATTATAATGCCTTGATCAGATTATCAGTTACTTTTTCTTTACAGGAATCTGTTTTAAGTCAGAATTTATCCCCAAGTTTATTTTGTAGGAGACAGCACAGACTAAAAAACATCATATATCTGATTTAGTAAGATTGTCTTCAAACATTAAAACTACAGCATAGTAGGAATTGAATTGTAAGCAGAAAAATTATTCTGTCAATACAAAAAATTTTAGAAATTATATCACTGACATGAAGAGTCATTTATATGCCTTCTGCCCCCCAAAAACCCCAAAACCAAAATCAAAACCAAATTATTTTCTCTTGTACGATAGCAAAAACACATAAATATACATCAACTTAACTCAGGATGGTACTAAATCATTCAAGACAGATTTCTTTTAATGAGGTTTGATTTTTTTGCCTGAGATTAATGTGAAAACCATTCCTTCATAAGAGAAAAACAGGTACATATCCTGAAGCTCTCACTGCTTACCAAAGATTGTTGAATCACAGATATTTTCAGAATCATAGGACAGTAATTAGCTACCACAGAAAAATAAGTATCAGATAATGCCTTTACAAATCTGTGGCTTTTCTTTGAAAGGCATTGGTGTTTGTTCCTCCAGTGAAATATTTGAAGCATTAGCATGTGAGATGCATAATTTGGAAAGGAGATCACAAAGTAGCCCTGCAAGATTTAAAAAAAAAAATAAAAAAATAGAAACAGTGATTAAATTTTTACTCCTAGCTTACAAGCTTCATTACATCTAAAATAAGTATTTCAAATGTCACAAGAAAATCAAGGAGTGCTGCAGAAAATACAGTCATGTTTGTACAAGAGCAGCAGAATCTAGCCTACTATGTCTGCAATTTCAGACAAAACAGAAGTTGCTCTGATTCTTATCAGGTCAGATACAGTTAGTCCTATATGTTTGTGCAATGAATTACACTGAAATGCCTTTCATTACATGCTTCTGTAGTAGTCTAGAGTAGATAATTTGATAGATATGGAAAGCCAAGTGAGCTGAAAACTCCAGAAAATCCAGAGATCATCTTAACAGAGCATCATCTCAGCCGAAAAGGATAAGCCTCCTATAATTGAGACATGTTTATCTAATATATAGCCAAGAGAATAAGAGAAAGGCTACTTGGAAACTATGAACAATTTCATCATGTTCTTGTCTCTACCATTCACACTCTACTGTAAATATGACCAGAAACTTCAAGAAGCAGAAGCTATCTTCTTTTTCAAAGTAAGTTTCACTGTATGTCTTCCAGCTGCTATTTGGACTTTATATCCACTTCAAGAAAGCTCCAGGGCAGCAGGCACTTTAACAGCCCAAAGAACACTTAGTCTACCTGTGGGGTGCAGTTACAAAGTCAATTCAGTTGAGATTCATTGAATCTGAATGAAAAAAGCACCATAGGAAACATTATTGGTAGCTACAACCAGCTACACAAGAATTTAGTGTAAAGCCAAGAAAATCCATTTGCTCATACTGACTTACAGTTGCTTTTATCATAAAAATAAAGAAAAAAACCCCAAAAGCTTAAGTTTCTATGTGATTAGGATATGACAAAGAACAGTCCACTCTCGCCTCATTCAAAATCCATTTAATTCTTAAAATGGTAATTTATCTGCCTTTTAGTTTAGCTGTAGGTAAGACCAAAGTATAAATTAAAGACCTTCATCCATAAGAGTGATGTTTATTTCTCATCATGAGAGTCCAGTTTGACCAGCTCAG
Organism: Certhia americana; assembly: GCA_018697195.1. Taxonomy (NCBI): domain Eukaryota; kingdom Metazoa; phylum Chordata; class Aves; order Passeriformes; family Certhiidae; genus Certhia; species Certhia americana. Next base: position 25,174,560 of record CM031859.1, read on the forward strand.
TTGTCTGCATAAAGTATTGGTAAAACACTCACCCATCCCTGCCATCCCTGTACCTAAAGGCAGCACCTCACTGAAGGAGTGCATAACTCTGGGCTGCGTGACAATATGCAAAATCATTCAGGCAATATGGGAAATTATTGTTTTGAAATACTTGGAGGTACAATAGGACAAAGTTGAGGGCCCTTTTTTTTTTGTTGTTTGTTTGGGGTTTTTGGTTTTCTTTTTTTTTTTTTTTTTTTGCTTTGTGTTTTTTGTGCTTTTTGAGGGTTTTGTTTTGTTTTGGGGTGGGTTTTTGTTGTTTTTTGCGGGTTTTTTGTTTGTTCGTTTATTTGGTTTGGGGTGTTTTTATTGGTTTTGGTTGGTTTGATTTTTTTTAATTTTTTTTTTGTGAATACAAAGACTTAGGAAAACCAGATAGAGAAAAAGCAGAATTTTTGTGTAGAGTTTGACAAAAAACAGACCTTCGAGTGTTTGGAAATTTAAAGTTTTAATATATAAAATATATGCAACAATATGTGTAAAAATACATTTTTTTGTGAAAAAAATATATTTATATATTTAAAACATATACTTTTATGGGGTTTTTTTACTTTATATAAATATACATTTATATTTATATATATAAACATATGCATGATAATGGCTGCTGAGTTTCTTTTATTCTAATTATAATGTTGACAGACAGTTCAGGAAGCTCAAAAGATTGTTTTAAAAATATATTTCAACTATAAATTCAGAGAAAAAGGGAAGGATCATTAACTGTATTCATTATCATGACTTGTTCATGCTGTGAACATGTGAATGAATCTTCAAATGTGCTAGTGCCTAAACTGAGTAATTTGCTTTTTGGTCCATATAATATTCTGTAATTTTCTTTGCTTCAGAGGGTCCATTTTCTAAATGCCTCTTGTTTTGCTTTGGTGATATGAAAGATAATGAAAATGATGGAAATACTTTTCACTGTTTAATTACAAAAAAAACCCCTTTTAACAACTATAAGAATAAAAAAAAAGGGAAGAGTGAGCATAAATCCCGTAAGAATAGTGCTGTCTTCTACAAGATCTGCTCACAAATATTATGCATTGCTGCACACTGGTATATATATCATAACAGAATTAGTTTGCATATATTAAATGTGTTGAGTATGATTGAATATAAAAATATTTTATAAGTAACTTTACCAGAAATTAACTACTGGGGCCTGATAATAGGCAAATTTCTTAATGGAAAAAATAATATTTTTAAAAGATGGAATTGTTTTAAGTACCAATTCTTCAGTTCTATTTGACGACAGCACCCTCTATGTCATATAGTATAATTAACACATTGTCTGATAAGGGCTAGAGAGACAAGGGTTGGAGAGACAGTGAAAGCAATCTACACAAGTACAGCATTCTTAATAGCTACAATGTGTAACAATAATAAAGACATTTTGACAGCAAAATGTTTCTTTTTTAATGACCTTATATTTACTTCCAGGTACTTAATTCATTCAGTAATAGGTACCAGAGCATTTGGTACTGTTTTCAAAATAATATTCTATACTAATTTCAAAAATAAAACAATGAGGAAAAGAGAAAAAGACAATATAAGAAGTAACTTAGGGGAAAAAAAAACAAATCAAACCAATATAATTTAAATCACACTGTTCCAATTTTTACAATTGATGTCCTACAAGTCGAGTCTCAACAAGGTGAATAAAAATGCCTTTCCTGCTGCCCTGACTATGGCATATCTTGGGATCAGGATACAATCTGACTCTTCTGACTCTGAACATTTTGAAGTGAAACTGCTGTTATTTTCTGAGCTCCTTGCCCTCCAGAATATTCCTGTATCCCTTTTGTTCTTCTTCCAGAAGTAGATTGCATGAAGCTTTTGGCAGAATAGAAACTGAAAAGCCACAGACTCGACAGCTTTTAGCAGCCTTCAAAGTCAACACGCCTTTGAGTATTACTCTGATGAACTTCATTGTTTTTACTGATAAAATTTTGTAATTGTTATGCTTTTTGCTTCTTTTCTGTTCACCTAATAAACATGAAATGAGAGACAGTGTCACAAGACCCAAAATATCTATTTAATGTTCTAATTTTCATAGTAGCAGTCATATTCTTATCTATCTCACTTTATTCTCTTTACTTAAAATATTTTTCTCAGTGTCAGCTGAAGCAGCCAAGGTTTCCATTCCAATTCCTACAGAGGCTAGGACATGCCGTTGGGAATCTAGGAAAGATTTACAGGATGTCTAGAATTCAGTACCTGCAGGTTCTTGGTTTGTTGCCTGGCTGTCTCCAGCAGGGTCTCTTCAATCAACACCCAGGTTAAATTGTTGGAGCAATTTATTCCAGGAACTGCTCCCAAAAAGCAAAACTAATAAGACTAAATCTGTTCTGGCTCTTTCAGCCCTACATAGTCCTCTGTAAAAACACCAGAAGACTCTGCTCTCAAACGTGGACTCATGCATTGATATTGTATTCTAAGTTAGGTAATACATATTTCCAATTTCAAGTGATTCTGCTGCATTTAGGCCACAACATTTTGTCTGATTAAAATGCAGCTTTTAGACACTTTGAACTGAAAAGTATGTACTATAGAAGTAGCTTAGGAAAATATGATTGAGTTCTGTGGAAGAAGCCTGTCTATTTTCACATGGATCTAGACCCACCCAGTGCGGGGACAAGGCCATCCATGGGGCACACAATGGCCCCAAAGCTGAAGCTGGATCGGGTCAGGCAGCAGTCACTGGTTGGGGTGAGATCAAAGACATCCAGCTCAGGCCATGGAGAGGCTGAGCCCCTGCACTGCATCCCCCTGGTGGGGGCAATGATCATATTTACAGGGCTACAACCTGTGTCCTGGCACTGATCTTTTGTTATGGCAGCAAAACATCAAACTAATAAAGACACATTTGTTTTCATAGACACTTTATGTGAATAAATCCCAGTGCATTTAATGATTTTTAATTTTTTATTGAATGGAAACCCTCCTACCTCTTAAGTTATTAAACAAGTTATTTTACATGTGTTAAATTTATAATGAGAAGTTTTGCCTTTTATTTTTTCTAATTTATTTATATTTATTATATTTTATTTTTCTAGTTTATTATGGATTTGGGAAGTATGAACTCTAGAAGACTAAATAAATATAGGTGAGATACATGAGGACCATATGCTGCTGAGTAAAAGTAATGGAAAACCAGTGCTGGCAAAAAATAATCTAAACATCCTCATGGTTTTGGGTTTTTTTTTTTGCATTTTAAATGTCCTCTGAGGGACAGAAATAATAATAATTAATGCTTTGCACTTACACGTGACCTATTATCTGAAGATTTTGAGTTCTGCACATTATTATCTCATTAAACCTTACAACACCCTTGTGAAGGAAGAAAGTGCTTTATCATACATACTTTACAGAGGTATTAATTTAGGAAAAAACAAAGAAGTGCCGTAGCAATATTAACCCATATTGCCACTTGAGTTAGAAAGCAAATACCACAATTTTGCCCATTAAGAAAAGGCAGAAACAAATAAAAAACTGATTAAAATTATTCTTCTAAAAGGTGGATAGGCCTTCATTTAAATTAGATTTTAGTAGTTTTAAGTAGTATTTTGGAAGGACTGTTTAAGAAGGCAAAGGCTGAGAAAGTGTTGCCCAGAGAAGTTTGAGATGTTCTGCTCTTAGAGATTTTCAGAAATTTACTGCACAAGATTCTGAGCAACTTGCATGTAGCTCCCTTTTGAGCAGAAACTGGAAAAATTATCTCCTAAAGGTTTCTTCAAACCAAATTGCTTTGTGATTTGTTTATAATCAATAATACACCTCAGATATCAAACTCCCAAATAGATAACAATTTTTAATAAAAATTCATCTATCATAGCCATGTACCAACTACAAAAGAATAAAGAAATAACCTATCACAATTTTCACTCCAAAGAGAGAATAAATCATAGATTTCCTACAGGGTTACAGCCTCTCTGGGGCACACCCACCTGCTCCAGCATGGGCTCTGCTCTCCCACAGGCTGCAGTGGATCTCTGCTCCTTTGGGCTGCAGGGGCACAGCTGCCTCACCATGGGCTGCACCACAGGCTCCAGGTGCACCTCCTGACCCTCCTTCCACACTGACCTTGGTGTCTGCAGAGCTCTTCCTCTTGCTCATTCTCACTCCTCTCTCTTGCTGCAATTGGCCCTGCACAACAACTTTTTTCTCTTGTTAAATCTGTTCTCCTGGAGGCACTACCACCACTCACTGATGGATTCAGCCTTGGCCAGATCTTGGCAGATCTGACTTGGAGCCAGCTGGTTTTGGTTCTGATGGACAGAGAGGAAGCTTCAGCAGCTTCTCAGAGATGTCACTTCTGTAGCCTCCCCTGATACAAAAATCTTGCCATAAGAACCCTAGGCAAGTCTAAAAATATTTAATTTAGACTTTGAATTTTTTCATCCTTTCAATTTTTTAGTACTATAGCACATATATTTTTGTTAGACTTTCGATTTACCTGTTTACTTACCTATCTAAGACTACATATGTGCCTTGAACAGTTTGATTATTTTTTAGTAAATTTATAAGGATAACGATAAATAAAGTATACTATGTATAGAATTTATTGACAGAAGAGACCTCAACCAATCTGTCTCTCTGCAGAAAAAAGAGCATTACAGTTCACTTGGTCCTTCTAGAAAGACATATAGCCCTATTTACAGATACAAAGACCAAGAATACAGAGGACTTTTTTGTATCTTCATCACTAAAGAGACCACTGCTGCCTGTTTTCTACACCATAGAAGTTTATTTACAAGGTATGACACAACACTCCATTATTTCTTCCTGATAAACTGAACCCTTACATTTTTCTCTATAAACTGTTTAAACAATTTTAGACATTCAGCACTGTCCACTCCAATTTTTCATCAGAGTTTTTAAAATGAGCAGACAGTGTGCTGTCCTGACAATGTCTCAAGTGTAAGGGAAACTGAATGTCCATACGAAACAGGCTTTAGTTTGTCTATCTTGTCAAGATTAATAGCCATACTTCTAGGAGACTGGAGAACTTCATTACAACATGGCTATGTAATGGAGGCACAATGCAAATTACTTCCTTTAGCCATGCTTACTCCATCTTCAGCATTGGCTACTGCCATTATTTAACTTTTGTTATGATGTATTGTTTTAGCCTGTCCCCTTTCATTACAGACAATAAGGAAAAAGAGGTTGCCATTGTTTTGAACTTAGTTTTTAAGCCAATGAACCAAGACTGTTAACAATAGCAAGAATTATTTCTTCTTTTAAAAAATGAGACAAAACAGAGCATTAGATCACACATTTAAAAACTCTATCCTAAAGTTAGATTTCTAAAACATATTTTCCTAGTTAAAACTCAAGCTTTTCAATTACATAAGTGCTTTTGACAATTGCCTTTTTAAACACCTTGAGATTAATCTGCTTATGAATTATTCATAGTTAAAAAGAAGTTTGTCTGTGATAGACTACTCTCTTAAAATCGGTTTGTTAGCCTAAGTGTTTAGGCCACAACTCCACAAATACTTCTCTCCCCGCCTTAGAAAAGAATTCATATAGGAATATAGGAAAAGAGAAATGTCATTAGTTTTGAAAAACTTTGAAGCACCTACAAAATCAAATGGATATACTGGTTTATATTTTGAGGGTTCTTTTCAGCACTTCTTTTAACAGTGTCAAAGTTTAATGCTAATGTTTTTCCCAAAGTACTTAGTGAAAACAGGTTACAAAGGGAGGAATAGAGTAGTGAAATGAATCAAAAATTAAACCTCAGAGAATTCATAAATAAGCCAAAAGCTCTCCTAAAAGTATAAAATAATATAATTTAAGGTGCCAAATTTTAAAATGGCCAGTCAATTGAAATTATTTTATTCTCTTTTCTTTCTTCAGCATGGGTATTTTTATACAATTTTCCTCCAGAACAGGTCAAAATTGGTTGTACAGGTAAGAGTAGGAATACTTGCCAGATGGAAAACCTTTTATTTCAGTCATTAATATCTACTGGGTTTTTGTTTATAAAAATTTATTTTTAAAAGTGTCACTGCTAGGGAATCATACTCCAATGACTAAATCATTGTGCAGCTCCATATGTAATTCTAGGCACTAGACTATGCAGATTTTTAATATGATGAAGTGATTTTTTTTTTTACATCTTTTCCATTAAGCTCAGTCTTGAAACCTTTGAAAACAGGGGAACTTACCAAAGATTCGTGGAACAAGAAACACAAAAAGGACAAAAAACAGACCTTCATGAGGCCCCAAAATGTAGATTAAAAAAGACATTTTACATCTCTGCTACTTAGTTTCTGAAAGAACAAATAAACTATATATCTTAAGAAAAATACAATTCTTAAAATAAAACTAGAGTAATGAAACTGCAAATGTACAGCTTTCTGTACTTTGTATTATCCTGTCTACTAATTGTCATAAATACGTTAATTGTATAAAGATATTTTCTGCAGATTATGTGTTCTTATAGATATACCCAGATTCCCAACTCTAACCACCACCTTTACAAGTTCTGACATGACCAGTGGATGAGATCAAGTTCCTTAATAGTTCTCTTTGTTACCATTCTCCTTATTTTTCCTTCTATGACAAAATTGGCAAACTGTATAAGAAGAAAGCTACATTGCTTCTACAATAAAACAAACAACCAAACAAACAAAACCCAGCAAACAACAAACTCTATCCAGTCAACTTTCTTTTAAATGAGTTTTGACACTGTAGGAAAGAATAGAAGAAAATGCTGCTGTGACAGGAAGGTCAGTTTCATATGTCAGTACACATTACTTCAGATATATTTATTCTCTGTTTTCAATTACAATTTTTGTGCATTGAAACTATTGAATATTTGCATTACATTTAAAATAGAATGATATTGAGGTCTAGGGGTTCAGCCTAGCCTACTCTTGACCTTGAACAACCTGCTTTTTTGGTTAATGATCATATGAATAGAATAAGAAGCAAAAGGAAATATAATTTAACATTCTTCGTTATCATTGTTTGCAATACAGTGGAAATTTCTTTTCTTCTTATTTTGAAATGACTTACGGCTTGATCTAAACCCTTCTGAAAACAGCCCTTGTTTTAGAAAAAAAGCTAAATTCCATTTCACTTAGTAACAATCAAAATAATAGAGGTCATTGTACTCAATTTCAGCTCCCTGTCATGATTAAACAGAGGCTTAGAGGCTTAAGGTACTTTCCAGGAAATTATATACCAAGATGAAATCTAGTATATAGATTTGGCACTACAGGAGATGAAAAAGTTTAGAGATAGATAATGCAGTCTCTTATAAATCTTGGAAGAATATCCCTCATTTCTATATAAGGTTGATGTAGCCCTTTGGGTATTAACTGATATTTGACATAACTACAGTAATTTTATCACTTTTAGCATGAGATATTTGCCCCTGTTCTAAACATCCATATCTTAATATAAAGATGCTGTGAGATAATTTGAGCAAACAAAATGTAAGCTACTAAAAATTACTAAAAATTACCTTTATAGGCAAAAATCTCAAGGGGTGTTATTAACGACTCTTTACCCATATTCAAAAATTCTTGACTATATAAAATATTCTGCTTAAACAGAAAAGGCTAATTATAGAGGTAGCTCATAACCAAGATTAATAATGACAACCGCATAATGGGTTCGTATTAAAAAGAGAAGAAAAGTCTACCGAGCAGCGAGAGCAAAAGGGACAAAGCAGTATTGCAAACAGAGATTACACTGAAATGAGCATTTGACATTTATAAAAACTTCATAGGTTTTAATCCCAAGCAGACTTTGTCCTTTTTCACATAACACTATGACATTTTGTCTGACCACCGCCTTCTCTTTGCCAGACATCTTTTCTTGACTGCATAAGCATGAAAGAGAACTAAATCCAATATGTATTTAATAAATTTGTGTTGGTATAGAATTTGAAAAAAAATCTAAATTTCTAAGTCTGAGGCAGTAACAATTAAAAATCTTTTTATGATCTATCATTTTAGTTCATAATTCTTCCACAACATATATGCAGTCAGATGAACTTACAAATTAAAAACAAAAAAGGTCTGAATTCTGGCACAAAGACAGTTTCTTAACTCTTATAAGTTAATGCACTTAAAATGTAAGTTATGCATTTTAAAAATATGTTTTTTGTGCTTAACTTTTAAAGAATTTTCTGGTATTTACAATTCAAACTAATTGCAAAGTATGCAGAATTAATTGAGAAGTTTGTTGTTGTCACTAATATTTCACAATTAAGGTGACACTTGTTTAAATGAATGAAAATCTTAGTCTTACTTTTTTGTTTTGGTTTGGTTTTTTTAATTCTTTTTAGCATTTAAAACTAGAAAAATGCCTTACAATTATTTTAGAACAGAGTAAATGTTTGAGGAGAACAATGGTCACAACTCTAATTTTTGCAAGATACCACATGCCTCTTGAACTGATAAGTACCTAAATACCAAAGAGTTCTATTAATATCTAGAGTATGGCTTTTTGAAAGTTAAGAGTTGAACCAAACCAAAGACAAGATATATGTCACCCCAATTGAAATTAGAATATTTTATTCTTGAGTTTATAGCTTTTAACAGTTCTCTACTGTAATGAAAGATAACTGAAAAAGAGGTACTTCAACTGCCTTTATTCTGTTCTTGATGCAGTGTGACAATTTGTGTGTATCTTCAAAATGCTCATTCTTTCCTCTTTAAACTGCAGATCTTCAGAAACTCATCTGTTACAGTCTAATAAATGACCTCGATGTTAAACTCCTGAAGTGAAACATGAGCATTCTCATAGCAGAATTTGGCGTGACACTGGTACTGTGAATAGGCAATAATCATATGCCAAATGGGAAATCACTGGGAACTGGATGATAGGAAATATCTTCATATGAATTGCTTTCATCCCTAATATCTGTCACCAACATCTGTTTCAGGAGGAAAGCCTAGAATCCTTTATTGAGAATCAATACCTGTACTCATCTGTCAGTACTTTAAGTGGTAAGACACAAGAAATTCTCTGGCATTTATGAGAGTATTGTGGGCACTAATAGACTTTTGTGACCCTGCTCATCATCCTTGCCGCTTCTTCTGTTGCTTTGACATGGCTCCATGAACCCCATTTAATCCCAATACCTTGTTGTGGTCATGCCAAAGGAGAATGTTTCCAGCTGTGTCTGTGCTGTCTCCAGGGTGGACTTCAGCCCTACAATATCAGTAGGTTCACCCTTCAGCCCTACTCTGCAGTCTTGTCTGCAGTCTTTCAACTGGCCCTGTCTGCTCCCAGCTGAACTTTGTCAATGAATTCCAGACATGGTTCATTGCTCACTCTGGATTGCCCTCTGCTACCAGGCCCTTGCACTGACCTGTTTTCTGCCCCTAATTGTGTAGCCCTTTGTGTGCTGCTCTCTGACAGTGTTCCTCTTCCTTTATAGCATTGAACCACAACCAATTACATGAAAGAACTTGATTTACAGAGTTTCAGATGCTGAAGTTATTTGTACTGACATAATCTATTACCAGGAGAGTGTCCTAGCCTCAAGGTCATCAGATATCTTGTGAAAGATGCAACCTTCACCTTTTTCTCTTCCTCAGTGACGAAAGAGTACAAGGTAAGGAAAAGTGGAGACGGAGACAAAAATGAATGGCTTTTTAGCCTAATGATTAAAAAACTGTTAAGAGAGAGAGCTCTAATGGTTTTGAGAAAACTCGTGTCTTTGCAGAAAATCTATGAAAAACACCTTGCTGGAGTGAGTCATTCAACCACAAGGCTACAAAAGCACTGTGGTTCTCAGGTTATGCAATCTCTTTGAAATCCCTTGTTGTGGCTGATGTACCCCTATTTTGATTGACTCTTGCTTTAAGATTGTTGCAGAATTTAAACTTAGACCAGTTCCTTGTATCACAGGATGACAGAAAGGTTTGGGTTGGAGGGGACCTCAAATCTGATCCTTTTCCAATTCCCCTGCCATACTTGGCACCTACATCCCAGTGATACTATGAAATTTGAACAATATAAGAAAAGAATTCTAATAAAAGCAGAAGCTGTTTTACATGTTAAGTGAATATTCAAAATGGACCAATTTTAAGACTAAGCCTAAAGGTTCTCACTTCCCTAAAGGCATCTGAAGTCTTCCAGGTTAGCCTCTTACTAGTTTGTATCTACAATGAGCATCCCAGATACTACATATAACAGTGCACTTCAGTGTAAGAGGTTCATAAAATCATATTAGTTTTAACATCTGCTCTTCTATCAGGTCAGCCATTATATATGATATAACAAGTTCAAACCATCTTACAGTATCAAGTCATTTTTATATCAAAAATGGAGGTTCTTAGTACCGTATTAAATTGTTTTCTGTGCACTTATATGAGAACTATAATGGTCTGAAAACTCTGTATCATCAAACTTGCAGAAAGTTGGAAATATGTACATTACAGACAGAAAGAGTGAAAGGGAGAGACTATCAATTTTATAGTACATTTGTTTCAGAGCAACAAATGTTGTAGTGTTTGCTTATGTGCTGATAAGCATGAGGTTTAGGAACAGAGCAAAATACAACTGTATTTGCTATTCATACATATACAGCCCTATAGGTGCAATATTTTTCTAATACATAGGAAAAATTAAAGGTGTATGGAGAAAATGTTCCTTTTCTCAAAAAATCCCCTGTGAAATTATAAATCATGCAGTATTAATATCTGCAGATAGAGAAGTGTGGAATAAAAATTGCCTGACACAGACACTAGCTCTAAGCAACATCAGCTAGCAAACCATCCACCTAAGATGCAGTGGTAAGGACATAATTTCAAGCTACATTGAATATTGCATGGTATAACACAAGCCATTTTGAAACAAGATTAGATGCATAATTTCCTACACAGACTGCATGAGAAGTCCAATCAAACTAAATTTGTTGTTCTACTGACACATTTTTGCTATCTGTAGTGTCAGTTTCCTGCAATTTTTTCTTCCCACTGCGTTATTATTTTTGCTGAGGAAGAGTGTCACAGACCCATGAGGTACATCTTGCACAAATCAATATATCAGAACAGCTATAAAACTCATTTACAAAAAAGACTACATAAAGTTTGAAGAAGAGACAGTAGTGGGCAGACCCATAAATTCAAATCTGTAGGACTGTCTCCCACTTTTCTCACTTTCCTTATATATATTTTAATTTACAACAAAAGCAGAAATTTTATGAGATACTGATGATTGAGACATTTATAATCCCATGTTAGTAATCCCAGAACTGAAAAGGCCATATAAACTGTACTGTCCTTATGAAACTCAACAAGAAAAAGATCTTTCCATCAAGTTTTCAATTCCTATGTCTTTAATATCTTTTTCTGATAAATTTTATTACAAATTCTGGGATCAAAATGTAAAAAATATGCCATTTCAATAAATCAACATTGTTTTAAACCAAATCAGTATGCCTTTTCTCCCTCTCACACATGCATGTGCACTTACAAAATTAGAGAAGACTTCATTGAAGTTTACTCAAATTATGTTCTTCTTGCTTGTGGTAGCAAATACGTGTACCTTACACTAAGCATAGTTAATTAATTTCAGTATTCATTATCTTCATATCTTTCAATAACCACAGTTATAGCCACAGTTATAAATTTCATGTAAGTAAGCCTGCATATGTGGACTAAATGCCATTTATCTCTGTGCTCTGTTTTCTTCAAATGATGTTCATTCATTGTGTTCTCAAGGGAGGTTTGTTTTGGTTGTGGCTTGTTTGTTTGTTTGCTTGCTTGCTTGTTTGTGTGTTTGCTTTTTCCCAACAGGTACAGCAGTAATGATATGTTATTCTTGAGTTTTACTAGGTTTGCTCTTTGGATATCTGAACTTCATCAGTCCACAATGGAACCCACCGCTCAAAGCTGTGTCTTACCCTGTAAGGAGGAATGGAACAACCTGTAGCCCTCAGAGTTCCAGGCAGCAAATTATGACAACAAGTCAATTGGAAACAGGAAACTGATTTCACTTCAGATATAAAAGCTCCTGTGTTGAACAGAGATGTGCTACCAGAATGTGCAAGACAAGGGCTGAAGTAAAAGGAACAAGGACTCTTTTTTCCCAAAGGACAAGAGTTCTTTAAAAAGAAGCATATGCCTAGTTATTATACATGCTGTATATGCATTATACAGTTTTGTAAGAGAGCTCGGGGGAAAGGGAGAAATATAGGGAGAAAGCATCTTGTCTCTTGTCAACTAAACATGTTTAAGCTTGACTGTTGCAGTAGCAAGCAGGGTTATTCTGAGATTCCTGTACTCTGCCTTGTTCTGGGAATTAGCAGCAACAAATGCAATTTTTTGGAAATAAAAATGGAAAATATAAGCTTGTGGCTGATGGTTCACACAGGGTTTTGACTACATCTGTTATAGGTCAGACATGTTTGAAGTAGAGTACAGAAACATTCTGAACAAAAGCTGAAGGCAAGTTCATAGTCTCAGTGGGAACATATCAACATTAGGCTGCTGAGACTTAGCACAAACTCTCTTTTTTGCTTTTCTCACACGTGTGAACCCTGAATCCCTCACCGTGCAGTGGTATGGTTGATACAGCAGGGGTATATACACCTTGCCTAACTCCTATGCTAGTCCAATAAATAAGGCTGGGCATTGTTCTCAGTAGTGGAAGATGTAGGCTGATAAGGGAACCAAAACCTTGCATCCTTTTTACTGGATGAATGGATGATTTCAGTTTTAGTAAATACTGCTGTTACAGAAAACCAAAACTCAAACAAAAACCAAACAAAGCAAATAAAGGTACTTTTTGTTCTATTTATTATTAAACAACAATGAAAGATGCCATTTTTCTTTGATTGATGAATGTTTTCAGTCCTCACCCATCAAACCTATCTGTGCACATTTGCAATGGTGCTGTCTAATTAATAAATGAACATTAAAGCAGCTGAAATGTTAAGCAGGAACTTGGCTTCTCAATCTTGCTTAGTCTTTCTGATAGGAACAAGGATATTTGGTGGTACATATATCTGCCTAATATGACAAAAATTGTACAAGAATTTTTTTTGTCAATATGATTTTTTAATTAATTTATTTCTTGCTATTAATTTCTGCATCAACTGGCAACCAATACCAAATACACAAACACATAAAAATCATGAAAGGAATTAATTTACACCACTACCAACTTTGGTTTTATATAGCAACTACTGAGAAATACAGTGCAGTGATACTCTCAATAAATCACTATATATACACCCTGATCCAAATCTGGCAGCAGCTGAAATTTCTTTATTCTGTTTGTCTTTGTTTATAGATGAGTCTATGTGTCACATTCCTATCAGAGATGCTTTGCACAGGAGGGAAACTACTTCTACTTCATCTGAGGTACTATATGATAGTTTTCTACTACAGAATGTGCTAAATTGCAATCATTCATCCAGTAGTGAATTTTCAGTTTCTGTTACGTAACTATGTCTTAATTATAACCAGCAAATGACCAACTATACAGTATGGCTCCTTATCACTAGACACACAGGAGCAAAATATCTTTATATGTACATTGTTCTCTTCTGACACCCTTCACAAGTCTGATTTGAAATAGTTCTCTACAGGGAGCCTAGAGAGATGTTAGTAACAATTGTTTGCAATTGGAATGTAAAGAAAATTGCTAATAGGTTCATGGATGCTGCTCATAAAATGACTGCACTTCTCATTATAGGATTCAGCATTTATGAATGTGTTCTGACCTAGTTTGATATACTGAGTTTTCAAAGAAAGGACTGCTACATAATGTTACTTTCACTTAGGACCTGTATAAAATAATGTATAGAACTCACTACTAGGAAAAAGCCTGGAATATTATGGTTACCTTTATGTAAGGTTTAAGATATCAACTGAGTACTATATGGCAGAACAAAGAATCAGCTGAATGAACTGCGTGATGGCAGAGCCACTTGCCCCATCCTGTGCCTAGGAATAAATACCTTTAGAAGAGGCAAAACAGGGGAGATACATTCCCTAAATATGCACAGGTGTATCCCTAAGAAATAATCTGTATGCAGAATAGACACTAAGAGAATGAACATTCCTTCATCTTACTGCTCTTCTGCTGAATGGCAATGGAAATAAGGGCTCTACTAGCTATTTTCCACTGGAAGGGGAATTCTGTGAGATAGCATTTGCATAAGTCCTCAATACATTTATTGCGTCTAAATTTGCATCAGTACATAAGTGGATTCATAGGTCTGCCATAGCATAGACAAGCCCCTCTTCCTGAAATCTAAATCCCAACACCAGCATCCAGCCTTGTATACAGCAAGGTTAAAGCATACACAATGCTTGCTTTCTTCAGCACACCCAAATAAAAATCCAAAACAATTCTGAAGAAAGAATATAGGAACATGCTAAAAAATTCAAGAACATATCTGCAATATATGTTGCAGCGCAGCAAAACATTTGCACAGGATTACTGCTACATTTCACTCTAGCACTCCAGGGGAGCAGGCAGGCTGTGCCTAGCTCAAGCCAACCCCCCCACAGTCACATTCATTAGCTCCAGCAATCTCTGATCTGGGTCTAAGAAGAATATCCGTGAGAGGAACCCTAGCCTACCTGGCTCTGTGTGTCTGTGAAACAGTACTATGCTACTGTGCCAAATGAAGAAAAATGGTAGATCACCACACAGCATTTCTTTCTTTTACCCAATATCATGCATATGCCTGTTTCGTTTTTTATTTCACTCTTTTGGATTCATTCTTTACAGAGATGTTTTCTGGGTTAAGTCATGCATGGACAATACAAAAATGTATTAAGACTACTGGGAGCTCTATACTGATTGAAACAGCAGCCATGTAGATCTCTGACTGCTACTAAAAAAATCTGTTGATTTGATTGCCTAATGCTGGCTGAGCAACTCATTATCTTGTAATGACAAATCTGTGCTCCCCCTTCACCAGAATTCTGGATATGGAACATTAAAAATATCTCTAAATGACAATGGAAAGATATTTCTCCAGTGCTTGGATACCAATAAAGGAACAGGCACCTATTGTGTCTACTACACTTTTAATAAAAATTACGCTATAATATTACAACAACTTCAAAGGAAAGAAGAGTCTACCATTTAATTTTGTGTACAATTACATGTATAGGCACCTTGTAAGAATAAATATAAGCCACTATTCTTCTTGAGAAACAAACTTGAAAATGAGAACTATGTGAGTTCATACTGAGCTTTGTTAAATGTTTACTTCGCAAGCCTGATATCCTTGTGACTTTGGTAAGAAACAAGATTTGGGGTATTTTTAAATGGGATATCCATATGCTTCAGAGCATAGATATTGGAGTTTTATGCCTATTTTACTAAACCTCCTATCTGCATGTTTATTAGAATAACTCTAGTGAAATAAAATAGAATTCTAGCAAACTAATCCATCTTAATATTATAATAACAATCTGCCATGGACAGGCATTAGAGAAAAAATACACAGCATTTCCTAAGGAACATTTTCCACCAAGCCTTGTTCCTCTGTACAGACTTTATTCTTTTAGGATACACAATCCTTTCTACCCTTGCTCTCTTTCCTGTCCCCTCTGCTTCTCTCCTTTCCCCTTCCTCTCCCCTCTTCTTCCTTTTCCTTCCCCTTTCCTTCCCCAGCCCTTTCCTCCCACTCAGTTACTCTTCTTAAATTTCTAACCTCAAGCTTTAGTATATATGAGCATATACACTACCTTGAAAATTAAACAAATAATACTAAGACTGTCAGAATTCTTAACCACACAGAACTGAATACATGGATCCTTTAATGTACTTATTTTGAACACACTAAAAAGATTAAACAAAGAGAGATATATTTGTTACTCCCTCCTGTGTGTATTCTTTTCTCCCATACAGTTATACACTTATTATGACTGATGGCAGTAATTTATTATCACTCTCTAAATTCTGTGAATGGAAAAAGCATATGTTTGCTGGATTTATTTTACCACTGTCAAATTGAAAAGGTATGTGATATTATAATATATGCATCAGAGACTCCCTGTTATGTGAATAAGATCCCAGTAAATTAATATCGGTATGATGAATTCATGAATATTTACATTGTCCTTGAAATTGATTACACAAATAAATAATCATTTGTGCAAAATTCATCAAAGCAGACAGGTGTAAAAAGATGATAAAATGTATTTTCATAAATATAGGATATATTTCAGCGCAATATACATTACAAGATACCACTTTCGTCTTTTGACTAGAAAGCCAAATTTTCATTTCAGAATATGTTGATAAACCTGTCAACAGTAAATGCCATGCTGAAATGCAAAGTCAATGGAAACTGTAGAAGAGATGTTGGAGCACTGAATATGCAGTTATTCTGACATATAGCAAAGTAAAAATGTGCTGAGTGTTTTAAAGTACAACTCAGTGGAGTTTATCAGATACAAAATAACGTACATATACAGTATATAAATGGCAGCACTGTATGGAAAAATGCAGCTGTAAAGTGCATGTAAAAAGTTTTTCTAAAAGTCTGGGGTTTTTTGAAAAGCCAGCAGATGAGTACTTGATGTCAAAACAGGAGCTTCATGAATTAAACCACTTATTTACCTCTAAGAATTTTGTAAGGTATTGAATTATACAATGCTTAAGCAGGTAATTACCATATTAAACATATGAAAACATATCTAGTTAATGCTTAGACAAGAATTCAGAGGAACTCAAATTCACTTAACAGTGGTTATATTTTAGGATAAATGAAAGTTGCCTAGTGAAATCAGGAATGGATTAAGTGGCATGTGAAACTGGTCATCTACAGATGGGGTTCTTTCAAGAAGCCCAGATCAGCACACCACTTATCATTTATCATCTATGAGTTATTAGATCTTCAGTCACATTCATTTCACAAACAATTCTCCTCTTCATATGATGCCTTGTGAGCCACACAAATTACACAAATTTTTTCCCTGTTGTTCTCAAGGCATAATTTTTTCATATATATGAATCATGTATATGAATCTTTCTATATATATGTATCAAAAGTTATGTTGCTCACTAAAACAGGATATAAGAAGTTTTGGATTCTTTTTAAACAAGAGGTAGAAGCATCTACTTATGCATGTGCTTCACAAAACATATTTCCATTAAAAGAATAGTATTGGTAGACAAATAAAGTTGTATAAACTTTATAAAAAAGTTGTTTAAACTGGTTGTCATTGAAAAGAAATAAGATTGCAAGCCAAAAAAGTGATTGAGTCTCCATATTTTTAAATGTAATTTCATTGATGTACTGGGGCATGGCCAGGCTTTTGTAGCAGAAGGGCTACAGGGGTGGATTCTGTGAGAAGCTGCCAGAAGCTTCCTCCATGTCAACGGAGCCAATGACATTCAGCTCCAAGAAGAATCAGCCACTGGCCAAGGCTGAGCCCATCATCAACAGTGGTAGTGCCTCTGGGATAAGGTAGTTAAGAAGGGTGGACAAAAACTGTTGCACAAAGGCAACAGAAGAGAGGAGTGAGAGAATGTGAGAGCAACAACTCTAGGTATGAGGCTCAGTGAAGGGGAGGATGTGCTCTAGGTGTCAG
The DNA here is from genome assembly GCA_018697195.1 of Certhia americana. Lineage (NCBI taxonomy): Eukaryota > Metazoa > Chordata > Aves > Passeriformes > Certhiidae > Certhia > Certhia americana. The sequence goes on from CM031859.1 coordinate 25,192,136, forward strand.
AGTTGAGATTCTCATGCAGCCTGTGGTGAAGCCCATAGTGAGGCAGCTGTGCCCTTGCAGCCCATGGAGGGCCACAGGGATGCAGAGATCCACCTGTGGCCTGTAGAGGGTCCCACATCAGGGTTGCTGAATGCCCAAAATAGTCTGGGAACCCCCACTGGAGTGAGTTTGCTGGCAGGAATTATGTGACCCTTTTGTCCTCCTGTGGGGATCCACGCTGAAGTAGTCTGTTCCTGACGGACTATACCCCCTGAAACAGACCTGTGCTAAAGCAGTTCATGAAGAACTGTAGCCCATGATGAGGACTCACACTGGAGATGTCATAAGAGAGACCCCATGCTGGAGCAATTATTTATTCATGAAATGTGAAAATGGAGGCAATGATAGAAAGTTCCAATTTTATGTTGTGTGTAGACAAAAATAAACCGGTTTCAATTATGACTGTGACAAATATGTTAATTCTTAAAAATAAACTTATATACTTAATGATACATCAACTTATATACATAATGATACATCTCATGGTAGTCCAGTTTAAACTTAATCAGTGACCTGAATTAATTAGCACAATTTTAAGTGAAGTCATAATTTACTCCAGTCTCTGGGATACTTGCAGAGCTCACAGCTACCTTTCTTTGCATTTTCATGCCTTGACATTTCACTTTTTCCCAGACGTTTTCTTCTCATTGTCTGTTCTGTCTAGATTGTTTTTTGAACTACTGGTTATTCCACAGACTGAATTGGCTGACAGGCAAGTCCAACCCATTATTTCAAATTAAGCTTTCTTCAGATTTGACCTTAACATCACCACTTCAACATATGATCTTTGAAGAACAGTATCTTTTCAGATTTCTAGTACTGTCTGACCCTCAGCCAATAATGTCAATATATTTAGACTAAGTATATTCAATTTTCTTTCAAACAAAATTAGCATGTTTTTTGACCTATAAGGTGCATTTGTAATATGATTTAAAATGGCTGAGCTATAAAGTTCTTGGAAATTAAGGTTAATAATGAAATCATGGAAAGACACTTGAACACAGCAACAGTATCTAATGACTTCTTTATATATAAAAGAAAATTCATATTCTCTTTTAAAATTCCTAATGATTTTTCATTAGCCTTCTCAGTATCCCTGAAGTACAGCTTCATACCCTATGAAGTACCATCTAATAGAGGCTTCATCCTATCACTATTTGTCATCATTTAGAAGGTGTCTCAGGAAAGAACATATTAAAACATCTTCACTTCCTCTCACTAGTTTAAACCTTTACAGAAATTCAATTTTACAGAAACTGCATTTCAAAAAATTTATATCTGCAGTGTTACAGCAAACAAGTACTTTACCTCAGCAGGTAACAAATCCGAATGACTCATATTTACTCACACAAAGGCTTCACTTCAAAGATAAAAGGACAAGGAGTGTTCTTTTATTCTCTTTGTTCCCTTTAAAGGACCTTAAAAAAGCCATTTCTTTTTTCCCATTTAAAAAATTCGTATCTTTAAATGCTACAGCAAAAAGTACTAACATAAACATGTTCCCTGAAGAGATATTAGTACAGGTAAATTAATTCTGTATAAGATAGATACAAAGCTTACTGCTTGTTAGCTATATCTGGGTAAATGCATGAAACTGATGGGTTTTGTGCTAATTGTAAAAAGCAGATCCGTTACGGAAATAGCATCAGAAACAGTTCAGAAAGCTTCAACAAGAGACTCTGAGCTCATGTGTTTGCATTTGTATTCTAAATAATTCAGATAAGAGGCTCTTTAAAGTTAAGAAGACAAAAGGACCGCAGACAGAAATAAATCATGTATTTCTTTCCAAACTGGTTTAGTGGGTAATAGGGAGAAGAAATAGCCAGTCAGTTGAACTGTGAAGTAATTTAAGTTAGAAGGAGAGGGGTCATCTAATTTAAGCCTCCTGCTTAAAGCAGGTAAAGGTACTCTAGGTCTGTGTCAAGTTGTATTTGAGAAACTCCAAGGATTCTACAACCTCTCTGGAAGCTCTGCTATAGTTTTTGGCTAACAGGCCCTGCCCTTTCCTTGTACATGTCAGGGAAAATTCTGTTCCACTTCCTCCACCAGACTGGAATTAAAGCCTTTCCTGCTCGACTTTTTTTCCCTGAGCTAAACAAACAAAGCCTCTGCTTGTCTCCTCTCAGGTTATGTATTTCACTGCCTTAGTGATCTTTGGATGGATCTGCTTTCCTTTATGAACATATTTCTTTCCCTGGGACCCAGAAGGAGACATATTACTTCAGCTGTGGCCTCCCCTGTGCAATAACAGCTCCCCTCTGCCAGCTGGCAATGACCTCACTAATACAGCTGTGCTGGCTCTGCCTGCCATGGATGTGATTCCATTCATAACATCTCCTATGGTGCTGTTTTGATTTTCTCACTAAGACACTGTTAATTTACCAGCACTGCTGAGCAGTGCTTTCACAGTGGCAAGACCTTTTCTTCTTCCCAGTCTGCCTCCTCAGAGAGGAGGCTGGAGGTGCACAAAAAGTTGGGAGAGCACACATCCAGCACAGCTGACACCAAATAGAGCAAAGATATGAGTACAAGACATTGTGCTCAGCAGTAAAAATTCACAAAAAGAAGGTATGAGTGGGGCCAGGGCATTTGTGATGTTTTTTATGGTATTAGTCTTCCCAACTTATTTGTGCTGAGGCCCTGCTTTCCTGGAAGTGGATGAACCTCTCCCTGTGATGAGATGTGGTGAATGCATTTCTTATTTTGCTTTGCTTGCACGAAGCAAGGTTTTCTCATGTTTTCCCTTCTGATTCTCTCCCCCATCCACTTGCAGAGCAGACTGTGTTTAGCCTTTATTCCCACAAGAGTGCAGTCCTGGCTCAGGCTAATTGGTTCAAGACACACACTGAGGACCTTTCCTGCAGCCCTCTTCCCAGCACATCAGTCTCAACACTGATGCAAGAGGTTCTTTATCATTAGCTGAACTTGCTGTTTGCTGAACTTCCAGAGGTTCTGATGGCTCATTTCTACTTCTTTATTAACTACTCTGGATGGCAACACCTCTTTTCAATGTAATGGTGTAATTTCACGGTTGACCTTGGAAACCTGGTTCCTCCCCTAAAGATCCCTGCCTAGATAAGTCAATCACCTTTCATTTCCCCACCCTGACCTCTGCTCAGCCTGTCTATCAATCCTGGAATTCCAGAAGGGCGTCGAGTGATTGGCAATTTCAAAAGATACCCTCTTCCCCTTAGGGGGCATCGTGCTTTCCAGGCATCCTTTGTCCCTGGAGACCTCTCCTCCTGTACCTGGTTGGTGGCTTCTCCTCCCTTCTCGCCTCCCCTCCCCCAGGTTAAAGGACAGGGACCACGCCTTCGGTCAGTTACAGGAGTTACAGCTGTTACAGCAGGTACTGTAGCCTGTCACAGAGTTCGGCTACAGTTCTGATAGATTCTGTTAGGGGACTTGCTAGATTCAGAGGCATGTGTGCCAGAATAAAAGCCCTGGATTAAACCCTCTATCAGAATCGACTCCTTCCTTCACCACCACCTTAAAGCTTCTCTGATGAAGGGAAACCTGAGAGCTCCAACAGGTCTGGACTTGTCTGCAGCGCCCAGCTAGTCAAAGGTGTCTCTGGGGTAAAACACCACAGCTGCCACTATTGGGCTCAGCAGGAGGGCCAGGCAGGCCAGGGCTTGGTCCCATCAGTGATATTGGTAACCCCAATACTTCAACATATCAGCTCCTTCCCCCAACTTGTAGTCATCCATGAACCTGCTGAGGAAGTCAGATGTGGATTCCTGAATTACTGGAACAGGTCTCTCAGAGAGGCTGTGACATCTCTGCCAAAATTGGAGGTTTTCAGCTCTTTATTTGACAAGCCCCTCAGTGACTTAACTTTCAAGTTAAATGCTGTTCTGACATGGATTACTTCTTGAGGGCCTCCCACAACCTTAATTATCGGTACAAACAGAAAATACAGGACAAAGCCTACTTTTTCTCAATTCTATAAAGTTGTATCAGCTCACTAGCTACGGAAGGAATAATTAACTATTTCCAAAAAGAATAATCCAATGCTGACAATGTTTTTATTACTCTTCTGGCAGCTTTTATTCATATATAATTGATTTTAAAGAGATAAGGCTTTGCAAATACCTGTTTAATGAGAGAAAAAGTGTGTTTTCATCAGGAAGATAGAAGTTAAGACTCCATAATCAATTGAGAAAGGTCACATATTTCAAATGTTACATGAATTCCATCATATGTCAGTGATGAACACCACACTGTAAAACAAATTATGTTATTTACACGATACTGTCCGGAGGCATTCATTCTTCAATTTCTTCTTAAGATGATCCTAAAGATTAACATAACTGGGAATAACTGCCACAGGTATGCCAAAAGTTTTTAATCCTCTTTGTGTGTTCTCGTCATGAAAAACCTTTTCAATTCAAAATTTCCTTTACAGTTAAAATTCATACCCAAAGGCATGTGTATAACTTCTTGTTCCTCTTTCAGTATTCAGAGATGTTAGAGTTATGGTTTTATTCAGGAAGGAAGGGTCCTTATAGCTCAAAGGATATTCTTTGAAATTCTTTGAGTGGCTCAGAGGTTGATCCATTCTCAATATCTGAATTAATTGGCTAAATTGCACACTCTCTTATCTTTACAGTCCTGTTCCACTGAAGTGAAAACCCAGGGCAGTCCAAGTTGAATTATAATTTCATATCTAACACAAACACACAGGAAGCCTTAGGAGAAAGTTCAGATAGATAGAAGCAGATAAAATTATTTGCTTCCAGACATCTACATTTTCTGAGAAAAGCCGTTCATGAAGTTTTCAAATGGGATTGATTTAATAAGAAATAGACATCTAAAAATTATTAAATGAATCATTCTTTAAAAATATCTCTTTTCCCCTGCTTACTACGCAGCTATGTAATTTATCCATGATTATTTCAGAGGGAGGTAGCTCAAGATGAATTAAATGAATACCATCTCTAGCTAAGGAACTCATATTAGGTACTGACAAGGTTGTTATTAGAGACTCTCACATGCTTTCATCTTCTGATCTTATCTACAAGGTCTGGTGTTCTTTGGGATACTCCACCAGGGTGAAAGCCTCATCTTACTGAAGACGTCTGTACTATTATTACCATTTCAAGGAATTCAAGCAGCAGCTAAAACACCTATTTCTTCTTGAAGGAATCTGGTATACAAACGATTTTGTTTCTAATACACTGTAAGACAAAAAGGATGCCATAGAGCTTGAGTTTTCATCATGACTTAAATGCATGCTTGCCTAGGATCTGATTAAGGGAAACTGAAAACTTTCAAAGTATCTTGCTCCAGTTCAAAACAAAAATTATTTTATAGTAATTTTGCCTGAGAATGAAATTTTCAGGAAGGAGTTCACATATTCTGATTTACCTCTGAATTGCCTTGGCATAGTTAATTACCAATGAAATTAGGAGCAAGAGTTCAATCATTCACAGATTTATGCACAAAAATTTAATTTGTCTTGGCAAGATTAAGAAAGCCATATATTATTATAACACCCTGTACTTTTGTTGATAATAGTGTAAAAGTTCGGATGCACTGGTTATTGGTTTTCTTTTTTTTTTACAATTCCCAAGACTAGAGTATATGGAAAGAAAAAAAAAAGCTTAGAAGTGCAAGATTCCATCATGTACACAAATACTGATATGTAAAACACTCTTCCCCCTCTCCCCCCAGCCTGATCTCAAAAAATCCCATGTTCTAAATGTTTTCTTTTTCACATCTATGAACAGGAGGGGAACTTGGTTTGATTTGTGATCTTTGGCTGATTTTCTGTTTCCCATGAGGGTTGAAAAGTGCCCCCCTCTAGGCAATGGTACCTGCTGAATGTTGATATGAGAGGCACTATGCAAAGAGAACTGGGAGCAGATACTGGCCTGGCTACACCAGAACTTACTTGCACAGAGGATTCCTGACAAGTGCACAATGTCTTCTTGCTGAGCCCTAGGGCAAGGACTGCAATATAAATAGTGATAATAGATGTGACCTGTCTGATAAACTATTAGAAGAGGTGATCTTGTACATGGAACAAATACTCACTGTATTTGCTTTTTTTTTTTTTCCAGGTCAGTTGTAGCATTCCCTTCTGTTTTCCTTTGTTTATCATGAAATGCAAAAATATCATCAACATCAGCATACTATTGCACCTACTTTGTTTTGCCTTTTCAATTGAGGAGTTATGTTGGGTTCTTCCTTTATTAGCACTTCGGAGAAGAAATATTGAGGCACAAGGAAGGGGGAGAAATGCCTCTCCTGCTGGAAGATTAAAAAAGAAAACGTGCAACCCAACCATTTCTTTCCATATAGAATGTACTTCCCGCCTACTGCAATGAATGAATATTGTTAGTAAATTAGCCTATTTATTGGATATATTTCTTAATTCATATTTCTGTGAAATTTGTGTACTTTCATTATATATAATGAACTATCCAGATATCAGATCCTCAACTAGGAAATAGCTTGATGTAGAATGCACCAAATGATTAATTCACATTGATGATGTTTATCCTTTATGCCTAGCTAGTACTTCTCCATCTTTTATCTGTATTATTGAATTATTGTATAACATTTGTACTCTCTTTAACATGCTCACTATTGAAAAATTAGTGAACTTTAATAAAATTGATTTTTCAAATACAGTCTTACAGAGTATTCTGTAAGAAATTATACCATGTCTTCAGATTTATTTTTTTTTTTCACACTGCTTGGCTAGGTACAATGTTTGGAATTTTGTTTCAAATAACTAAATGTTTTAGTTAATAAGGAGAGCTGAGAAACAACCTCTCTTGATCTGCTCACCATATGCTGAATGTTGCAGTCCAGGATGTGGTTTCTGGCTCAGGATGTTTGTCCACTTCTGAAGTATGAAAGCATATAAAGCATAAGTTGAAGTATGTCCCACAGGCTCAAGTTCATCTTATGAACTCTTGTCCCAGTGCCTTCCCAGCAGAGGTTTATTCCCACCTGCTTGTATGGGTAAAGACTTCAGCACGTGCAGCTCTTTAGGATTATTCCAGTTACTGGATTTGTATTCAGCCCTGCTGAACTTTTGTGATTCTTGCTGACCCAGCTTTTCACACCTGTCAAAATCTATCTGTATAGGTGATTTTTCTTCTGACTAAATCACTTTACCCAATTTAATGTCATGCACAGGCTTGGTGATGATGCAATCAGTCCTATCATCCATACAATTTAGAGAGATATTGAATAGTATTGAACCCTGAACAAACCCAGTCGTGAGTGGGTGCCAGTTCAACTTTATCCACCCTTCTTCTGCTCAAGAGTACAGGCCATTTTGCTCCAATTGTGCTCCATTGGTGCAGTCTATTTCTTAACCAAATTGTCAGAAGGGATGTTGTGGGAGGCTGTGCCAAAATGATTTACTAAACTCAAAGAAATAAATTCACAGGTCTGTTACAATCCCGTGAACAAATGGTCTCATCATTGAAAGCAATCAGGTTGGTTAAACCCAATTTACCTTTGTTAAATTTGTGCTTGCTTTTGCCAACAAATCTGCCACATAGGAATGTAAACTCACACCACTCAGTAGTCAGCCTGCCTACAAACAGCAGGGATGCTGACCAGCAGGGTGAAAGGCTGTGGTTCTCAGTCTGCGTGAACGACAAATATAATTAAAGTGTTGATGGTGGCCTCAAGGATTCTTTCAAAACACCATATAATTATATATATCACAGGACTATTTTTTTTTTTTAACTCTAAATTACACTTTCACTGAAGTGGGTGGTGAAACAATTTAACTTTAATCTGTACCTCAATTTCTTTCATACTTCTGAGAATTTTGTTGGGGTTCTAGAGAAGTTTCTCGCCTCATTATATTAACCCTCAATTTTTGAGGCAGAAATTAAGGCTTTAGCATTACTTTCCAAATATTACTGAACACTATGATCACAATTTGGTATTAATTATGTGGTAAAAGTTACTATAATTTTTTTTCAAAATAAAGACAGTAAAGAGGATTCACTTAGTTGAAAAGTAGTTAATAAAGCAACATCACACATGTTTTGCATGTATTTCAGAACATAACTATATTTTTGACCATTCCTAGACCATTCCTCCACATCCTGGCCAGTATGTTCTCTGGGAATTAACCTCTTTGTTCTGATGCATATGTCCTCAGATCTTTAATTGCATTCAAATATAATTCATTATGTTCAAATAGAGGCAACTTAGTGTATAAGGGTCAGACTCTTGATCCTACAGTCCCTGTGTGCCAGGCAACCAACTCTTTAAGTCATGTTTTGTATTTTCAAATAGCAATTGAATTCTGTGAATATTAATATAATTCATGACTACTAAACATGGTGGCAATTATACACTGTGATTAAGTAATCATTAAAATTCAGCTAAAAGAAAAAAATTCACTAATAGTATAAAATCAATTTTTATTACTATCCTTAGCATTAAGAACTTATAAACTGTCCTTTCAAAAATGTGTTCATCACACAGTTGTAAGAAAATACTGGAACAATACTAGCTTATTTTAGCTTTTTCATCATGGCTAGTTAACAGCTTGATCCATCTGTTAACATGCAAGACATCATAAAGCAGATGTGAAATAAATTAATTTTCAACTGATCTTAATAAGGATAGGTACCAATATACAACTAAACCCATAAATAGTTGGAGGAATTTCATGGTTTTCTTCATTGCATTTCTATTTTCCATGTATTTTATTTTTCCATAGAACATGCACGTCAATGCACATTATTGCACAATGTTTCTTTTGTTTATAAGCTATATTCATTAAAAATACTATATGTTATTGATATATATTTATATCTATAAGAAGAACAACCACTTGAAGGACAATTTTTTTTTCCCCAGACTCTTCTGTGTTCCATTTAGACAAAAAGAACATTTACCAGTAAAAATGGATGAGGAAACCCATCATTCAGAAGGAATCAGAGTGGGTACTCTTGGGCAATAAGACTACAGAAATAGAACCAGTTCTGTCTACCTACAAGATGCAAACTATGCAATATTTAACTGATTTCAAATATTATAAGGTTAGTTATCTATGCTAATACATAGAAATTTTGACCTGCATCTAGTCAGCGTAGTCACCCACCAAATATTCTACCTTCCCCTTACTGTAGAGAAGCCCTAATACAGCATTCTCTGGCTCACAGTCTTACATTTTTAATAAAAAATACTTTGCACTCTATTTTTATTGCTACTTTCCTCTCATGTTCTTTCCTCCTCTTGAGGAAAGTCATTGTATTGGCTTCCTAGGCCTAATACCTTTCCCGGATGAATGTGTTTTTTCAGTGTTAACATGCTTTAGCCTGGCCACCTTTATCTGCTGATGGCTGTACAGTTCTATCCATTCTCCAACTCAGCTCTCTGATATTTTTTGAGGCAATTTAACACCACTTCAGTCAGATCCCTGCCCCAGGTTTACATGTATTATTCACCTTCTTGTCGCTTTTCCCAAACCTCTCACTTGTTCTGCACTGTTTGTCCAGCCAATTGCTCACTTACATTTTGACAATACACAGTTCCCATTTGCTTCTGTCATTTTTTCAGGGCTAGCATTTCAATTTTAACGATCAATCCTTTCAGCAAAACAGCCTAACTTGTTGAGAAAATTTGACTTCAGATTACAAGATGCAGCTGTGAGATTCAGAAGATGCAACACATATCTCACATAACATGAAGACTATAATTTAGCATTGAAATGAAATCAGAGATAGTGGTTATGAAAGAAATAAAATGAAGCATCATGGGCAACATCACTTTTTTGTTGTTGTTGTTTGTTTGTTTGTTTTAGTTTTGGCTATAAGGCATTTTTCTTCCAAAACAAATTTTTCTATTAGAACATTCCTTTTTTTTTTTTTTTTTTCTTCTCAGGAAAATACTGATTAGTTGAATCCAGTTTGACAGTCAAGCCAACATTTCAACACTCTGATATTTTTCCAGTGATTCTAAAGCTAGCAGTTCATAAAGTATTCTCTTTTTCAGAGCTATATTCCCCTTGAAAACTGTATGATTCACTGTATTTAACCAGTAAAGTCCATAATGTTTCACCAGAGTCAAGATTCCAACTTGTTTTTCTGAGGCCTTTCTAATAAGATGATGTTTGGTAGTTACACCTCATTGTTGAACAATTACTGTAGTTTTCAAAAACAAATATTTCAATAAAAGCAGTTACCTGCAATAAAAAAAAAAAAAAAAAAACCCATCCCAGGACTTGGGAGGATGACTGTTTTGCTTTATAGTGAAAAAGAAACCCCACTAAAATTTTTTTTGGTTTTTTTGTTTGTTTTTGGTGTTTTTTTTTTTTTTTTGTGGGGGGGGGGGGGGTTGGAAGGGTACAGGGAGGAGGAAGTAAGCACATATTGCAGAGTAATTATAATCTGCATTATTTCCTATGAACTATTCTTTTTGCACAATGCTTTAGAAAAGCAGACTTTTAAATAAGTTTCGAGTGTCTCAGAGTACAGAAGTGAAAAGCTGGTAGGACCCTTCTGACATATGTGATATTAATTTGAAAATTTCCTTAACCTCACAGTATTGTAGATATCAAGAATAAAACTCTAAACATCAGTTTCAACTTGACATTAGGTACATCCTCAAGCAATCTAATTAACTCACTGTTACTCTTTCCACTACTTTTAAGGTTGTTCTGGAAGAATCTCACATGCATTTCACTGAGCAATCAAGTTTGGTTGGTAATGACTGTTCTTTTGGTGATCCAAAACACGTTAATTCTTTTGTAGAAAATGAATAATTGGAAGACATTCAGTGTAACTAATTAGTTCTCTGGATTTTATTAAGAAGAATAAATAATTATTTAATTCATCACATGCACAGCTAGCAAGTGCAATTATCTGTTCGATACACTTTCATAAATGATAGTGACATTATATAGACATTGTCACTTTTTGTTGATGTTCCCTGAGATGTTCTCAAAACCATTTGCCTTTATAAAAGGCAACAAGATAACTAGCACATCCAACTCAATGCAAATCATGATAGCCCATCTTTTATAATAGGTATAAATCTTCCTGAAATGTATGATCTTTCTATTTTTTTCTCTAAATTATAATAAAACTTATAATGAAATATTGTCTCATTATTTCTTGAAAGTCTTGACTATTAATTTCTCCTTTTAAAGCCAGATAATATTTCATATGTTAGAATATATGCAAAAAACTATTCTTTTTAACTTGTTAAAAAGTTCTGTCTTTGTTATAAATTTGTCTGATAATTAAAATTAGAAAATGGGGGCTAAGAAGTGGTACTTTAAGCATTTAAACAGTTTATTATATTTATCCTGATACCTTTAAAAAATAAACTTTATGAGTTTAAGTTTATGTAATAAAGCTTTTTACATGAAAATTCTCATTAAATTCAGTGAATAAATTCAAATTCAAAAAAAAGGAACAGGTCTAAAAGTTTTATTTCTCGCTACTCCATGGATGGTAAAGTTGTGTTCTGATGCTTCTAATGAATGACAAGCTTTGTCATTAGCTCTCCTTTTCTATCACAGTGGAGAATTCATGATAGATTTTTGTCTTAAAGTGGTTAAAATTGAACATGTTACCTTAAATGTAGAAAAATTGAATCTATGATAATGAAATCACAATACCTAAATATGAAATTACCACTATCAGTCTTTCGGCTCTCACTGATAACATATGTTATCTCTGCCAAACAAAAATGTGGAAAGTGAAAATTATTCCTAAAACATACCTTTTCAACATATATTCTTAAAAAAACCCAAAAAAAGTAAGACTATTAATTTACTAATTCAGAGATATGAGGGCAAGTGAAAAAGAAAATTTGGATAAGTAACAGCTTAGAATCTGATTTGTATTACTAATGATTATTATTTACATCACACATTTACATCATATAGCTGATCTAGTCTTCCTGTGGCTCCTTGTGGATGAAAATCTGTACATGAGCCAGTGTGCATTCTCAGCCTAGTAGGTCAACCATAAAAAAAGCCCAAAAAATCTGTAACAAACTCCAAAAGCTGATTCAAAATGGGAATGGACAGTAGGCCAAGGAAGGGCATTCTCCCCCTCTACTCTTCCCCCTTGAGGCTCCCACCTGCATTACTGTATCCAAATTTGGGGTGCACAAGACAAGAAAGACTTGTTACAATGAGTCCAGAGAAAAGCTATGAAAATGACCAGAGCACCTCTCCTATGAAGACAAGCTGAGACAGACTGGAGAAGAGAGGTCCCTGGGGACACATCATTGTGGCCTTCCAGTACCTTATCAGGGCTTATTAAAAGGAGGGGGAGGGACTTTTTATACAGGCAAATAGTGCCAAGACAAGGGGCAATGGTTCTAAACTGAAAGAGGCGGGTTTAGATTACATGTTGGGGAGAAATACTCCACTGCAAGACTGGAGAAGAACTACAACAGTTTGTTCAGAGAGGTTGTGGATGTTCCATTCCTGGGAGCATTCAGTTCCAGACTTGATGGGGAGTTGAGCAAACTGGTCTAATGAAAAGTGTCCCTGCCCATGGCAGTGGGGTTTGGAACAAGATCTCTAAGATCCCTTCCAACCCAAACCATTCTAGGATTGTATTATTTCAGTGCTGCATTAGAACAGTGCTAAAACAATAAGTTTAGGACACTGGATTCAGTTTACTCAGTTACATAAGAATAAGTGGAGAAAAAGGGTTCAAGAAAAGGTAAGTGTAGCTAGTGAAGCTAAACTCCCCGTGTTCAGTTCATAGCTATGGCTATATGCATTTACTACAGCAGTGGATAAAGGTAATCCTCTTTGCACTTTGAAGAAGACATAGAATTCTTTTATTGTAGCAAAAGTACACGGAATGAAATGAGTATTCAATCTCATAAAGTAGAGAGACTTCAAGAGAGAGATGTACTCTCTCTTGTAGTAGAGTATGTGGGTGGCCATGGGTGGTAAATTAGATGTGAGTTTGCAGTCTAATATGACAGAAAAATGCAATTCAACAAAGGTAACCAGTCATGGAGGATGAAGGCAGTTGTCATTCTATACAGCTCATGTGGCATAGAATTACCCAAACATGCCATGCTATTTCATATACTTTGACATCAGAGAAGTTTTTGATATACAGCTTGAGAAGATAATTTGTGTTGAAGGACTGTATACTTGAAGTTAAAAAAAAAAAAAAAAAAAATTAGAAAGATGTAGGTGGGTGGACAAGAGGATTACTCACCGATAATTTCCTATATATACCTGAAGAAAGAAAACACCTGATGGGATTAACTGTTTGGGCTAATGGTACTAACAGTGCTACTGGAATGCTACTGCAGCTCTGCAACTGCAGAGCTAAATTTACCTCAAAGTGTACCAGAATATGCAACAAATCTGTTTCCCTAAAATGTTGATATATTAATGCCTTTATTAATCTTTAGAATAAAATTGCATCTTATTTTATAGAATGAAAACAAGGAGAAAAAGATATGGTAGTGTGATTAGTTAATGCTGGTGGGCAGCGGAGCCCAACACAGTTGCACACTCAGTACCCCACAGTGGGATGAGAGAGAGAATTTGAAGAACAAAAGTAAGAGAAACTAATGGGTTTGGAGTTTAATGGGGAAAGCAGAGCTGCACAGGCAAGCAAAGAAAACCAAGGAATTTATTCACTGCTTTCCACCAGCAGTCAATTGCTCAGCCATCTCTAGGAAAGCAAACATCCCTCACATCCTCCTTCCCTCAGTTTATATGCTGTGAATGATATCCTATGGTATGGGATGTCCCTGTGGTTAGCTGAGCTCAGCAGTCCAGCTATGACCTCTCCCAACTCCTTGTGCATCCCCAGCCTACTTGCCAGCCGGGCAGTGCAAGAAACAGAAAAGGCTTTGCTGTGCAAAGAGTACTTAGTGAGAAACATTGGTATAATATCAACACTCATTTTGTCACAAATCCAAAACACTGCATTATATAAAGTGCTATGAGGAACATAGACTCAATGCCAGCAAAAATCAATAGAAATTAAAAAAAAAAAAAAAAAAAAGTTTTCTTTTGGATCACAAGGAAGTTAATTTCCTGAAGAGGAAGCCAAATGAACTTGCTTACAAAAAAAAAAAAAAAGAAACTTTAATTTGACTAAGAAGTTCAACTAAAGTTTAACTAAGTCCCAGTTAGAAAAGCTGAATAACTCTCTTGGAATCATGTTCAATCTGTACTATGCTCTATTTCTCTCCTGGTTGATGTCCAGGCTCCCCATCCAGCTGTCAAAGCATGCTTTTTGTTCTCTGAAAGTCCAGCTGACACAGTTGGCACAGTCTAAATTACAAGCCTAAGGAAGAAATCTGCTGAATCCTCTCAGGGAGTACTTGCAGACTGGTTATGAGCTGGATTCCTGCCTAGTAAGTAGAAAGAGTAACCAGATATCCAATTTTCTGTCTAACCACAGTTTATGCAAAATAGACTGGAGAGAAAAACCATGCCTAGTTATGAAGGCAGACTAGAACTTCAGACAGGTCTTCTTCACCAGTAACCACAATGGGTTATTATTTCTTTGTGTGACAGTGAGCATCAGTGGTAAGTTTATCATTCCAAGTTGGTTGGCAAGGATGTCTTTTATCTACCAGGATAAGTATCTTTTCCCAGCCCTTTACCAATTTCAATTCATAAACAGTAAAGAAGTAAAACACATGAGGCAAAGCTGCACTAACATAAAGGACTATAATAAATAGTACTAAAAGAAGGCATAGAAACAATTTGACCTGATTTGGGATACAGTGATGACATATTCCCATGAAGTACAGCAAGCTTTAGCAACCACATTCAGGTAAATAAGAACATATTTCTCACTCAATTAAAAAAAATTAAGGAACACAAAAGAAAATTATGTGCAGAGTAAATAAGTAAGTTTATGTGGAATTTATTTAAACATTTCATAAACTTTCTTGATGCGAAAAATTCACTACCTATAGAAAGTCATAGTCAGTGACCTTTCTATTTAAATATTTCCTTGAGAAAGTACATGCAGATCTTTTCCATTACCCTATGATATTGTTTTTTAAATCAAATAAATTTCCAAAAGCAATTTCAATTATTTACATGTATGGTCATAAATATATATTAATAATTGTCAGCTAGAGAGATATTATGTCTATTTTAAAATGAGCTTTTGTTTATCCAAATGTGGTTTTATCTTTGATATGTAAATTGAATATCTAGGTATCATAAGAAATCTCCAAAGATGAAACTGAAACTACATATGTAACCAAGAAAGTTATTGAACTTATTTAATAAAAATGTCAGTAAGGTGCAGTCAATGGCTCAATGTCCAAATTGAGATCAGTAACACATGGCATTTCTCAGGAGTCACTATTTGGAGCAGCATTGTTTAACATCTTTGTTGGCACTAGGACAATGGACTTGAGTGCACCCTCAGGCTACTTTGCTGACTACACCAATCTGTGGTGCAGTGGAGATGCTTCAGGGTAGGGATAACATCCAGAGAGATTTTGACAGGTTTGAGAGGCAGTTAAAAAATATAAAATGCAAGATTCCACACCTGGGACAGGGCAATCCCAAACAGAAATACAAGCTGGGCAGAGATGTGGCAGAGTATCGGCAAGGTTTGTGAGAACAGGACAGAAAAGGACTTAGGGGTATGAGGTTATGTAGTGAGAGGACAAGGAGGGGATGGATCCAAGTACCTAAAGGGGGGTTTATGAAAGCAAGGGAGAGGGCCTTTTTCTATAGGTAGTGACAAAGACAAGGGGCAATTGTTTCAAACTGAAAGAGGGCAGATTTAGTTTAGATATTAGGGAGAAATTCTTTACTGTAAGGGTGGTGAGGCACTGAAACAAGTTTTCTGCAGAAGTTGTGAATACCTCATCCCTAGAAGTGTTTAAGACCAGGTTGGGTTGAAAATCTTGGTCCAGTGGGAAGTGTCTCTGCAGAAGTGCTGGAACTAGAAGACCTTTAAGATCTCTTCCAATCCAAACCATTCTATGATTGTGTGTAGATACTAGGTTTAAAAAATATCTGCATCAAAGAAATAAACATACCCAGGCACAGGGTGCATAGATGAACAGGTTTTCCCAAGAGTACAAGCTATATTTAAGAAAAGACATACAGAAGAGTAGTTGATATAACATTCTAGTATTAGAGAAAATAAAAATAATTTGTTGAAGAATCAATTAACCTTGGAAAATGATTCCAACTTAACCATGTAAATCACCATTAAATTTTATCATAACTCGGACATGGGTAAAGCTGCCCCTACATTTGATACAGAATGCTTTAGTAAACTCCACTGAGTTGTGCAGGTGCTCCTTTCTTAAGAAACAGTTAAGGAAAATTGGTCATTGGTGACCTTTATGTTATTGCTAACTACATTGGCATTGCTTTATTGTTTTTAAACTGAACTGTGAATCTGTTATCAGACTTTCTGATTCTGTTTGGACTGAGTAACCTGATTTGAGGACTGCCTATGGAGGCTGGATGCAACAAGAGATTAATAGTGTGGGGAACCTAGACTATAAGGTGGCTGGAGTAAAACCATGCTATTAATTAATTTAAATATTTATTTTTAATTGCAGACATCATAACATGTGCAGATAGACTGCAGTTTGTATCAAACAGTGTGCTTCAACAATTTGGGCAGTAGCTTCACTATTTCTGTCCTGAGTTATCCTCTAAAAAGGACTGCCAATTATGTTGAACATGATAAAATTGTGTGGTAGCTTTTGTGAGATTCCATTTTATTAAACTTTTTAATTGTGCCTTATTACATCTCATTTTCACGGTTTGTACAGACTGCAATTCTGCCCTTATCATCCTGCTACACAAATCATCCTTCATGTTATTTTTCTGATTATTCACATTTAGTTATAATACATACGCATTTTCCACTTCTCCTTTTCAGATCCAGACAGTGGATTAAAGCATAACATTGCACTTTATTAAAACAGATGAATTGTTTTAAGAATCTTAAAGGTATAATGCAAAGAATAATATGGAAGAAAATTACGTGAATTAAAAAAACTTTGTAAAGATGAAAGAATGGCATCAGAATAATGCTAAGGAGACCTCTGTCCACTTTTACTGCAGTGTCTTTAGTCACAGTGTAAATCACATCAGTTGGTATTCATCTCATCTCATCTCGTCTATCTTCTACTGGCTAAAACTTTGTTTTCTGAATGCAAGCTCTCCTAGTTAAAACTCTGATACAAAAGACTGGTACCTCGAGCAAAATGTTCATCTCATCTGTATTAATGTCTATACAACTGAAAAATAGGAAAATTAAACTATAATGTATCCAACTATTTCCTGGTTTTTTTGCAACAAATGAGGGCTGTCCTACAAACCAACAAACGAAACAAAGAAACAAAGAAACAAAGAAACAAACCCTATTGAACTCTCTGGATCATATTAACACTGAAAATGAAAACAACATGAAGAAAGCATGTTATATAAGTGCAACTAATATAAATCAGACATCATGACGCTATTATAATACAAATAGAACATTACTTTCTGTCACGTGTCTCATCCAATATTCTATATGAGTAAAATGAAAAAAATATATCAATTTAAATAACATACAACAAAAATGATGAGTAGCACAGGAGTAATGCAGAAATGTGTTTTGAAATTGAAGAAGGGAGGTTGTCATGGAAACAGCTGGGTTAGAAATCTTTTTGTTGCTACAGTTTTATTCTGCAGATGCTTATTCTTTATGTTATTTTAATAAATTAATCTTCTGGAAATCATTCATGATTTTATTGTTTTTTTCAGAATAAGGTGTTCTGTTAAGAACTTTTCAGATGTGAAGAAAGACTAACGGCATATTCATGTATACTGAAACATATAAAAATGAAAATTTTCAGTTTACTCCTACTCTCATCTAGCTGGAGGACTAAAAGAAAAGGTGAGTAGAAGAGTGAGTCATTCCCTCCATAAAAGGCTATCCTGACACTCTACACAATATTTTGCTTCAAGTGAAGTAAAGATGTAAAAGCAGTCACACCAAATTTGAAATAATTAAAATATTTATCCTACATGAATAAAACAGGCGAACTGAAAAGTTCAACTAACAGAAGTCATCTATAAAAGTAATTTAAAACCAAAAAAAAAGTTTAAAATTAAAACAAGCAAAATAAACAAGTAGCAGGTTAACCAGAAAAGGAACACAAGTACTCAGTGACAAAAAAGAAAAATTCTTGCTAACTAGCCTTTTTGCAAGAAATAGACGTTTAATTAGTCTCTATGAACATGCCTGCAACAAATACAAGTTTCTAAATGCCAGTTTTCATAGAGAAAAAAGGTGAAATATGAAAGGAAGCAGAATGGAAAGGGTGACAAGTGGTATGTCTCCAGAAAACAACCTGAAGGAAGCAATATAAAACAAATTTAAAAGAAAACCCAAAGAATTAATAGTGTTTCAATGAGCAATATAAATACCCAAAATGAAAAATATCACCAGGGACTAACAAAAGCGATCTGAAGACTGAGCCACATAAACGAAGAAGAATGTACAAAGAAACTGCAATGCAATAAAACATACAGGAAATGAATCCATGGGTTTGAAAATGTACATTATTTCTTGGAACAAGAGCTGATCTAAGAGTCTTCATGGATATTTTTTTCCCTGCTAAACATGCTGGTTCACTGATAGGTAAAAGGTTTTCTGGACACATTAATCTTAACAAAGGTTGGAGCACAACACAGGTCCCTTAGGACTTTCTCATCAGTTATCTGCCCTTTAATTTTCTGATAGATTGTGTGGAGAATTACATTCACTCTATATTGAGCCAATACCATGTTAGTTCCAACATCACATATTAAACCAAATAACAAACAGCAGCTGCATATATGTTATCACTTAAATTTCCTCAGCCATTGCTTCCATTGCTGAAGATGGATTAGTTTGTGCTTTTATTTCACTGAATTCAGAATACATATTAATCAATACTGAGGAGTCCTTATGTTTCTAATGATAAAGATCACATGGGGACAGCAAGTGATGGAAAGAGAAAGTGCCTATCATGTTCCTCAGTATTTTTGATACTGACTGAAGGCTTTCTCTGCTCCAAAGGTAGAGGCTGGAGTTTCTTCCAATAAAATTGATGAAAAATATCAAATGGTATTATTTAATAACACAAGATGCTTTGCTGTATTGGAGTAAAGGTTTCAGGATAGTTGTTATACCTTTCTTTTCCAGTGCCATCTTCCAGATATAGTTGTAATAGGTACAGCACTTGGCTCTATCACAGTACTGAATAGAAGTTTATTTAGGGCCTTTCCACTCTGCTTATGGGACTTATTGTTGCAGTTCTTTCCCTATATTTCAAGAATCTTATAAAAATTTCCTTATGCTACTTGTATCAACAAATAACCTGAATTTAATTATTTTAGAACTTTCTTCCTACAGAATTCATCCTTTCTTGCAAGACAGACTAGAGGAGGCTAAAATAATAGAGGTTCCTATTTTTACTTTTCTTTTTCTTAAGTCTGCTGATTCACAGCACTGATGCTTGTGGGTACGTTGGGGGTTCAGCTTGGATGGCTTCCACACTTCTATCCAGCTAGCAGCTTTCTTACTTCTCTCCTCACTAGGATGGGGAGAGAAAACTAGATGAAATGTCTCATTAGTTGAGATAAAGACAGTGAGATCCCTTACTAGTGAGAATTATGGGAAAAATAAACTCAACTTGGAGAAAATTAATTTAATTAATTGCCAATCAAGCCTAGAGTAGGATAGTGAGGAACAAAGCAAAAACTAAAATATATTAAACTTGATTCCACCTACCTAAAATTCAGAAATAATGCTTGTAAAATCTCCTGCACAAGGTCATTAGTATATAGCAGTAACTGGTAATCCAAGCTATATTATTATACAATTACTTTCCTGCCAGTTTCAGAAGATGTTTACAATGTTCACCTGAAAGCCACTCATGTCTTTCACCCAGAGAGAAAAAGACTTTGGTAATGACTTCATGCAATATCTAAAGATATTGTCTGATTCTATTTATCTATGTGTATATTACTCCCTCTTATCTTGAGGTGTAAAAATAAAGATCATGTTCTGTCACAAAAATCCACAAAAGTAGAGTCCTGAAGAGTCCATTACTTAAAGTAATCCATACCTTTTGATGCATAGGTATCCTATGTTGTGTTAATAAACTTAGAATATAGTTCAGAGAAATTAGAAAAACAAAACCAAAAGGGAAAAAAAAAAAACAACCAACCAAACAACAACAACAACAAACAACCCATCCTCAAAAAAACCCCAAAATGAACAAACAACCCTTAACATCAACACAAATTGCTTACAAGGAAATGATTTTGTCTAGTTATCTATTTTTAAAATCTGACTCTAGTTATTTCAGGTTTCCAGCAATGCTGAGATACATTTATGTGAATTAATGATCTGTATGATTAAATGACCTCACTTCATCCTATTTAGTGACAATATCTTATCAACAGCAGGATGGACTACTGGAATAATACCTAAGAAAGGTCTCAGCTGTATTACAGAGAATTTCTAGGGATTATTTTTAAATCTGCTGAAAGGGAATTTGGCATATAGAAATAACAGTTTGAGTATTAAAATTGACCACATATTAAGAAATTGAATGACTTGAAAGTAATTAATAAATTATAAGATATATTTTCACAAAATGAGTTCATACAGTTAAACATATATTTTAAATTTGTTAAATATATATATATATATGATAATATATATAAAATTCTGATTTATTAACAGGAAAAAAAGAACAACTGTGCTTCTCAAGGATGAATGAACTCTATATGTAAGTTTGAAAACTTAAATTTAAAAACCCACAATTTTTGGGTCATTTTAATGGACTGTGTAGGCGGCAGAAGCATTTGGGGTAGATCTGGGTAACTGTAGAAGAAAAAACTGTCTTGGAAAGTTCATACAGACATAAGTATGTCAGATTGATGATTGCCTTAATATAGCACAGGTCAATTTGCACATTCTGTGTGCTTTTCTCACTTTAATCTCTTTATATAGAACAAAACTGAAGGACAACAAGTCTCAATCAAAACCAGTTTTATCAGATTATGAATCTTCTCTGACGATTTAATTCTCTTAACTCCCCCCAATGGCAGTATGCTAGTTGCTCTGCATTTCTTAAATGCTCTACTTTATAAAGACACAGTATCTAAAAGATACTACTTATTATCAGAAGCAGCCTAAACATTACCATAACATTCTTGTTGAGTTAATGAACCTTATTTATTAATCAGTTTAATCAGCTTGCTTTCTTCAGATACAACAAAATATCTACAGCACACAGTACTGTATTATATTTTTCATGTTTATGTTCTAACTGGGCCTGTTATACTTTTTCCTGATGCAACATTGCATACTATGTGCAACCAGATGAGCTTTTGGAAAAATATGTAACTTGCTAATAAAAAGTTACAGTCTTACATCCACTTTGCATGAAAATTCTAAAAAAATAAAGTCTTTCTTTTAAAAACATATAGGTTTATTCTATGTTTACTTTTATATAGTATCTTCATTACAAAGCCATGTCAAGATCACTAGTTAAACTATGTTCACCCACTGCTAATGCCAAGCTCTTTGGGAGTCTTTCCACATCTGCCTTAGTTTACCAATAATGTTTCTGAAAGAAAAACTAAAAAGAAATAAATCCTTTCCTTCTAAATTGTACTTTAAGAGGACTTATGCTCTCTTATATTCAAATAAATGACAATAGTGTTAAGCCATAATTCTAAGGAAAAAATATTCAATGAATTTTAATGTATACAACTCCTAACTGTGATTACCCTTTTAATGTCTGTTACTCCTAACTGTGGCTACTCCTGAATTTTTAGTCAGAGGTGAAAAACAGTGCTGCTCACTTCTGATGTGGCAGAGATATTGACATATTTCTTACTCAACAAAGTCATCTTAAGATGTATCCAGTAAAATAGAGATAATATTACTCATAAAATAATAATCTAAATGAAATTAGAAATAGAACCTTCGCTGAAGACAAAGAAAAGATCTTTATGTTCATTGTTTGTAGCATATTGAAAACATATTGATATTGAAAGGACAAATTTGTGAAGACATCATTATATACAAAATAAGGCGCAGATACTATTTTAGACAACAGAGGCAAAGCAGAAAACTGCAAAGAAAACAGCTACCCACATAATTGGTCTAGTCAGACAGACAGTTACAGATACAAGTTTTTTCATTTAGAAGAACTTGACCATTAGGGCATATCCAAATTCTCTGTGTTCCCTTATCTATTGCTATTGAATACATGTTATGTATTCTTTTCTTTTATTCTTTATTTATTTATTTATTATTGCTTACTGACTAAAATGTCAGCAGCCACAGTTCCTCTGATGAGCAAACCTATTTCTTTCCAGAAACCCAGTAGGGCACTGGCTGTCAATGAAAGTATGGATGGATAAATTTTCATTTTTCACTTGAAGGTTAGCTCAAATCAGCTGTGTTATATTTTGAAGTGATACTCTTGTTAGAACTGAGCTAGCAGTAAAAATAACAAGTAATGTAGCTACTTGTCATTTCAGGCAATTTGCAGACATTATTTAATCATAGCAATGTATTTGTAAGATGGTTACATTTGTTTATCTGCACCTTCACTTAGGGAATCTGAACTGGGATATTAATTAATTTATCCAAGGGCACAAATGGAATGTGCATCATGTTTAGATTAAAATTCTCCTCTTTTTAGCTCATTGTAAGGTATTCGCATCATTACACAACTTTTCCCTTCTCTAATTCAGTTTGCTATTATTGTAATAATGTAGCTGCAAATTGTGATACAGAAAGTCTTAACTTTTTTCAGAAACAGCTGATCATTTCCACAGATGATGATGAAACACTGCTATACATAGCAGTTTTTAGAGTCACCAGAATGAAACTCATAATTTTTAGTGTATATGTCCATTGCATAAATTTCATTGTTCCAGATGAGACACACACACACTGGGAATTATAATAAAACTTTATTGGTAAGGAAACCTTTACAAAGTGGCTGGCTTTTCTTTAAAGAAAGAAGCACAGACGATTACTAATACAATGCCACAACAATTTTGTTTCCTGTCACTGACATGCGTTCTACTGTATGAAAGAGATCTTTTAGATCTGTGAGAAAAAAAGAGGTGTAGGATGCTTCTGTGTAAAATCTACTGTAGATAAAAGCTTCGGTGAACACCAACAAGAGTCAAACACATGATAGCAAAATGGTGCACTGAATGTGATAATCTCCATCTCAGAAGAACAAAGGAGATATTGTTTGTGATAATGTTTTGCTATAGCCTTTGTTCACTGAAACACCTGACAAGCTTATGTTTGTCTCAGTGAAGCAACAAACTTGAAAGCATCACTTTACCTTTGAAGATACAACTCAGTATTGTCTTCAGTTCCCAACTCAGAAGATACTGACCTTAAGGCATTTAAAGATTTTATGTTATTTAATACATTAAAGTTGTCTTAAAATAAGTTGTTCAGGTTGAGAGAGTTCATTGGAGACCTGTATTTCAGTACTCTGACATTTCTAGGCTTTACTGATCATCAGCAGTTTATCTTCAAAACACACAGTACCACAAGTACTTCTTAGCCAATAACTGTATAAAATTAGTTTTCTTGACCTTATTTTCCATAGTAACGAGCTTATAAATGCACATGTCAAAACAAAAACAATTTTAGAATTTATCTTCTAAATTTATGAATGAACATACAAGTTGCAAAATCAGTACCCTAGGCTCCTTTGGTCAAAACAATTTCTAAGGTTAGGAATTTCTAATCCATCCTTTTCTACGTTTTCTTAGTTGACACAAAATAACATGCAAAATCTAAAATTAAACCATGTGTATATAATTAGCAAAGCTAAATTTCAGTATCATATACCTTTCTCCCTAATTTAGGTTGGTGTTTTTGTATTGTTCTTAGTTCACTTGCCACCTGCCTGATGCATCTTGGATGTGCCTTATGTCCTCTAGCACATCTTACAGCCTAATACAATACCATGGATACCTAAGGACATTTCAGATGCCATGAAGATCAGGCAACCAGACTGAGGTCATACAAACTTTAGAACAATGATCAGTTCAGTTGGGAATTAGCAATTTGTCCAGTGGAATAGGATTTGAAAGATTGGGGGTTTTGTGTTTGCTAAATTTCAACATTTTGCTGCCTAAACCCTACATTTTTTGAAAGAATGTGTTGCTGTGTCTATACAAATATACATTAAAAATTTAAAATCTTCAGTTCTGTCATTTTTCTTTCCCACTATATTCCAGCACTACAAGTTCTTTTTTATCTAAGTAATCTATAATTTATAAGAATTTCTTATGACAAATTAGAAAAAAAAATT
This sequence comes from Certhia americana, assembly GCA_018697195.1. Lineage (NCBI taxonomy): Eukaryota > Metazoa > Chordata > Aves > Passeriformes > Certhiidae > Certhia > Certhia americana. Next base: position 25,216,496 of record CM031859.1, read on the forward strand.
CTTTTTATTAGTCTTAATGACCAACTCTGTACATTTCAAAATGCGAGAAGAATGCTTGCATTGTGCAAGACTTTATAGCACTTGAGAAGCCAATGTGGGACTCCCATACTGTGCCAATGTAGCAATTATATAGAAAGTATAAATGCTTACCAAAGGGGCAATTGCATTTGAAGCCACTTACGTCCTCTTCACAGGTTCCTCCATTCCAACAGGGTCTGTCTTGACACTCATTGATGCGAACAGAACATGTTTCTCCTGAAAATTTGAATTAAAAAAAAAAAAAAAAAGTAAGCTGAGATGTTCAAATCATAGAGATATATTTGTAATGGAAAAAGTCTATGGGATTGTCAGTCTACGTGGTGTCCTCACTGGCCAGGGTACACTGCATACACAGGACTACTGATAGACTCCCTGTGTGTCATGAATTTTTCTGCTTCATTGGTTACAGGGCAAATTTTGGCAGGCAAAGTTGGAAGCATTACAACCAGGAAAATAGAAAGCTTTGCTACTGAGGTTATACATAATCCTTAAGCTTTTTTAAATTATTTTTTTTTTTAACCAGTGTACAAATCTACAGCATTCAAGCAATTTTTTCCAGTTTTGTGAATATTTTTTCTTCATTTTGCTCTCTGACACCTTCGAAACAGAATTGTGAAGTATCATTGCATATGAAAATCAGGCCAACACTAATTTACTGGTATTTATGTATAATAGAACAGTTCAATCTATGTTCTACAGCAAGTTGTCATTGTCAGTACAGTAATATTCGACATTTCTCTTCATCCATGTAATACAAAGGAGGAGTAAGAACAAATCACTAAAGAACATTTAATGAGGCAAAATGCAGGTAAAAGGGGATGAAATAATTGAGAGCAAACCTAGGAAGTAAAGTGAAATGTAGATTTGTAATCTACAAAAGGGATTGCTTTGATATATAACAGGAAAAGCTGTTTCCAGTGTATTGGGTTTGTGTGGCCAGATTTTGGTAGAAGCAGGAGCACAGGGGTGGCTTCTGTGAGAAGTTGCCAGAAGCCTCCTCCATGTCCAAGAAAGCCAACACCAGCCAAGTCCAAGACAGACGTGCTGCTGGATAAGGGTGGGTTGACCAATCAGAGATGGTGGCAACACCTCTATGATAACACATTTAAGAATAAGTAAAAAGTTCTTGTGCAGGTGAAACTGCAGCCAGAGAACAGCTAAGTGAGAATATGTGAAGGGAACAGCTCTGCAGACACCAAGGCCAGTGCGGAGGGAGGGGCAGGAGGTGCTCCAGGTGCCTGAGCTGAGATTCCCCTGCAGACCGTGGTGAGGCAGCTGTGCCCCTGCAGGCCATGGAGAGCCACAGGGATGCAGAGATCCACCTGCAGCCCAAGGAGGAGACCCACACCACAACAGGTGAATGCCTGAAAGGAAGCCGTGAACCTGTGGGAGATCCATGCTGGAACAGGCAGAGACCTACAGACCCATAGAGTGCCCACTGGAACAGGGTTCCTAGTAGGACTTGTCACCATGTGGGGGACCATGCTGAGCAGTCTGTCCCTGAAGGACTGCACGCCATGGAAGAATGACCTCTGCTGAAGTAGTCTGTGGGAAACCATTCCCCAGGAGGGACTCATGTTGGAGAAGTTCATGGAGAACTATTTCCTGTTGGACAGACCCCATGATGGAGCAGGGATAGGATTCCTCTTCCTGAGCAGCGGGAGAAGCCACAGATGAACTGACCATAACCTGCATATCCTGTCTCCCTGTGCTGTTGGCAGGGAGCAGGTAGAGCTGGGAAGGAGGGATGGTGGGAGGAAGATGTTTTTAAAGATCTTATTTCACTTTGCAGTATCCGGCACTGATTTTATTAGTAATAAATTTGATTAATATCTCTAATTCCAGTCTGTTTTGCCATTGATGGTATTTGGTGAGTAATCACTCCAGGCACCCATGAACCCTGCGTTATATCTTCTCTCCCCTGTCCAGTTGCAGAGAGGAATGATAGAGAGGATTTGGTGGGTGCCTGGCATCCAGCCAGGTTCTATCCATTACGTCCAGCCATAGGAATATGGAAGAAAAGCACCTTCAGTAGTTATAACAAGCCAGCACTGTGGAAAGCATGCTGGGCTTTCTTGTATCTTACAGCAGAAGATAAAAAGAAACCAAATGCTAATACACTTGTGAATTCTTTGCATAGTGAAAATAATTTGGACTCTTCTCTGCAGCACACCTACATGCCCTCTCATAGAATCATATGAACCAAGAACCTTGGCTCTCAAAACCTGTATCTACTAGATACACAAGGTCTTCACTGGAGAAATGGAGCATCAAGATTCTCTTCCACACATAAACTTGAGATAGAAGGGCCTCTATTATTTTGGGTTTTTTTCTGCCTCTAAACATTCTTTCCATTTTCCATAAGATTTGAAGATATATGGAAGAAAAGGGGTAGAAAAAGCATAACCAAGGAGAGTTCAGCTAACTCAGTAAACTATAAAGCTTTCTGTTAAGAGCAGCTGCTGTGTGCTGTCTAACATATGTCATGGCACCAGTGAGCATTACAGCAAGGACTGGCTAACATATGAATTAATTTCTAAGTTCTTTAATTTTTAAAAGAATTTTCTTTGGAGTATTGATAAGGTAATGGCACTTTATCCAACCTTGTTATCTAATTCTGGTATTTTGTATTCCTTATGCTTTCCAGTTTAGATACCTGATTATAGTGGGTCTCTTCTGAGGAAGATAAATAAAAATGCATTGGCATCTGTTCTCTTCCTCAGGATATGCAGGTGGAGAGTAGCACAAATAGCACAGAGTTTCCTGCAGAAGTAAATTATCTGGACAGAAGCCATAGGCAAGCTGAAGCATGTACTAGAAAAACTCCTTGAAACAGATTCTTTCACCTCCCTCAAATTGTTAAAGGTTAAAGCAAAAGCAGTTTCAAGGCAAGTAACAGGATCAGATCATCCTCATGTACTGATGATGTCCAAGATAACATGCAAGGGGGAACTTAGGAATTTATGTTCTCAGAGTAAAAAGGTAATATGTGGTCAGTATTTTAAAAATATTTCAGAGACAATCAAAGAATCTATGAAGCTACTGTGAGACCATATTTTCTGAGTATTTGAGGCATGAAAAAAGCTGGACAGATACAGAGAAGCTTTTTTTGTTTTCAGTATGTAGCTCCTCTCAACTATACATTTGAAATGTATGATGAGAACCTACTTTGAAAGTCAGATAAAAATTGTTAATTACTTAACAAATTACTTGCAACATCAAAGTATGTTAATATAATTTTTTTGTTGTTTTACTTCTAAGGTCAAAATTAGAATAACACATCCAAACATAATTACTAGTAAAACATAATATTTAATTAGCTATTTAATAAATCATAGCTTGAGGTCTGAATTCCTATACACTGTAAAGGCATCATATCACCAATTCTGAAGTACAAAAAGAATGTTAAAAATTACCATGAGCCAACTCTACTTCTATCAATGCTGTAGAATATTTTATGCTGTATAAAATTCCAGTGTTCTCAAATATATAACAGACAATTACAGCAAAGTCTGTCACTTTGCATTGCATTGCCTGATGTTTAACAGCAACACTTTTTGCTGGCACATTGATGATATACAAGACATTATTCTGCAGAAGCACAAAGGTGTTGAGAAGAACATAAGGACTTGAGAAGGTGAATGCTAAAAAAAAATTAGCAAAGATATTTCATCCTCCTCTAGTGTTATTGAATCATTTATTCTCTTTAAAATAGTCATGGTATTTTAGCAAATGGTGGGACTCTGAACTTCTCAGGCAAACTGCAGATGAAAGACAACAAAAAAAAAATTAAGTATCATAAGTCTAATGGATGAAGCCTCATGGTATATTCCTGACCTTCAGAAGTACAACTCTCTAAGATCGCTAGATTGAAAGCTTGTACCCTTCAAAATTTGAATGTCTTTATTCTGCTTAACTTAAAGACACCAACTTTGCACTTTATCTGAACTTATCAAACTATTGTTAGATTTTGTAGAATATCCACAAGACTGAGAAGTTCTTTGATATTGAAATAAGTTTAATTTCAAACTGTTCTCAAATACAATAGTCAGACACTAGAATAAATATCTGATATGAATTCAGAAATTAGAATAAAACTGAAATAATTTGAGAACTTACTTTCTTTTGTAATACACATTATATTTGAAGTAGCTCTTATTAAGTGCCACTACCACTATAACATTTCTGCCTGAATCACAAAAAAACATGCAAAAAGATCAAAATACAAAGTTTCTTTTAAATACTGTTTATGGCAATTTTTGTTTTATAGGCAAAATGAAATATAAAGTTTGACAATGTAAAGGCACACAGAATGACCACAAATAAGAAAATTATGTGTAAGAATATTTTTTCGAAGTAAAACTCCTCACTTGAGAAGATATTCATGACATAAAATTAATCTTTCTATTCTAAGATCAGATGAAAAGCAAATGATTTGAAATTCTGCTTAATAAAAACATAATGAAGTAGTATTAAAAAGAAAAAGAAAAAAGCAAACCACAAGGGTTTTATAAAGTTCAAGAAGTAACCAAAATATTGGCAGTGTATTTGAGGATTGTCTTCACAACACTACTGTATTACTATCCACCATTTTATAAAATGTGTATAATTGCAAAGCATTCCAGTCATGTACATGATAACGAATTGTGTAATTTTGTTGCTTGCTAAGCAACATAAGTTATTCTGTTAGATAAGAGATGCATCAAGCTGAGTAATGCTTCTGCTGACTTTGCAGAAAATGCAGTTATGAAAAAGAAAGATAGTCCAGGTGGGGCTTTGGTGAGCTTGACAGACATTCTTTTTTCTCAATGTTTTTATTCTACACACTTGGTCATTTTTTTAATTTTCCTCAAGGTCTTTTTCTGTGCAAGATATTGTAGTTGTTAAAAATCCACAACAAATCTAATTTTTATTTACTTCATATAGAGTAATCCTTTCTGTTAACGCCTATTGCAGATTGAAAACTGTTTATATGATGTGTCAAACCACTCCATTTTCTTAGCTTCCATGAGAGAGTTTTAACTCAGAAAAAGTCTCTGACCCTCCAAATGTAAACTGCTCAGAGCCCAGCTCATCTATGTCCATGGAATTACATAGTACATCTGACAGGCTGCACTGACACAATGTGCCAGCAATAATCAATCTTCCCTAGCAGAAAAAGCCAGCCAGATCCCCTGAAAAGGTTGCACTACCCAATGTCCTGAGTTGCAAAACCAGCTCAGCCTTGATATGTGGTGGAAATGTGGTAGCAGACATGAGCTGTACTTCCAGGACAGCCTAGCCCTATCAAGATAGGAATTGTATGAACAGAAATGGAAGCAGGTGTTTCAAATTCAGAGTGGGTGTGGGAAAAAACCAAACCTGATTGCCTTCCTTTGTCAGCAAAACTAATGATTTCATTTTTCCAGATGACCCTGCTTCAGGCAAGTCCTATAAAGCAGCTATCAGAGCCCTGAGAGCAGTAATATACCCATACTGACTGAAGTAGACCCACAGAGGATTTTCCTACACACCCTATCCATTGTCAATGAACTCTGCTGTGGGTACCCTGATCTGGCCTGATCTATTCTGTAGATGTTGTAGTTTCCAATCCTGCCTCCCTCCCTGTCTCAAGAGTGATTTTGTAAGGGTTTTCATTTTCTTTTCAGATGGATCGCTTGTCTGTACGCTACAGATTTGTATCTGGTTCTATCTCCTGCTGCTTCTAACTTGCTTCTCTAGCTGGCCCTGGATCTGGGACATTTCTTGTGCTGTCTAGGGCTTGTGAGAGACCCTGTTATGAAACACAGAGTCTGACTTCCCTGTTTAGATGCTGCAGAACTGTGCCTTGCTTAACAATGGCAATACCACACTGAGGTTAAACTTGGATTCTAGTTTGTGATACCTCTCATGGAGCAGCCTTTATCTTGCTGCTCCCTGTACACAGGTTCAACCTTCATAATGTGTTAGGGTGTTCATCAGCTGTTCTAGACTTGATTTGTATAAGGGGTTAAGTCTTCTTAAACTTTGTAAAAAGGATTGGCTGTCACATAACTGCAAGTACTTTCCTTCAAGATTTGTTTTACTTGATGGCATGAAGGATATACTATTCACACCCATTACAGAAGGTGAGAACTATTTAAAAATATCCAATGAATGTAATTAATATGTTATTAAATGTATATTAATATATTATATATATTGAATGTAATTAATATGTAATTAAAATGTACAAATTAATAATGTACTAAAAATAAAAGCACTTATTTTTTTCCTCAGAGTGCAGATATCACATGGACTTCTCCTGTGTATTTGTGTAACAAAGAAGTAAAAATAAAGCCCAGAAATTTAAAGTAATGGAATGATTTCAAAAAGTCCATATGCCATTTTTCTCCTTTTGGGCAAAAAGAAGAATGCTGTATGAGCATGACATATAGAATATATGAATGGCAAATTCAAAAAGTCACTGTGAGGCCTACATTATTGATGAGCTTTAATACTCACCTTAATTACTGTGTGTAATTATTAATTATACACAGGTGAAACAATGATAGACCATATTTTGCTATGTGGGAGTATATATTCAGAATGAAGACATTTCCCAAATCTTAAATCTACAACCAATATAATATGGAGACAAACCCTCAAGAGAAACCAATGAGGCAACATTGCCTATCTACTTAGGGTTCTCAGTAACTGCCTTCACATTTTTGTGGGCATCTAAACAGAACAGAGTTCTAATGAAGGACATGTTTAGATAAATATGGGATATTTTCCAAATAATTCCAAGAAGGGCTTCCTTTAAACAGAGTTCTATTTATTTAGACATGCCAGTCATCATGAAAGATGGAATAATTTGATGCTGACCACTGATGTATTGAGATAGAGTTAACACAAAGATATGGGAGAAAGGATAGACTAGGAATTAATCTGAATATGAACTGGAAATTACTTTGAAGCATTACGCTGCATTAGAAGGACTGAACCAGAAGACAGTAATATAGAGGGTCACCACATAACCAAAAGTTTTAAAAGTTTAAAACATTATTCATTTATTTTTTAAAATCATACCGCAAACTTCCAAGTTTTACATATGTGAAGTTGTCTTATAGGCAGTAAAGGGTACTTTGATATTTCATCTGAAAGTGAATTTATTATTTATGAAGAAAAATTGAGTACATCTGGATTTGTTAAAAAGCTAAATTACAGAGAAACAACAAACAAACACACAAAAATGAGATAAGAATAAATGTGTGGCTTTAGTTGTACACAGAGATACAAATCACTGATTCATAACATGCAGTTATGACTGAACTTAAAATCAGTTTTGTACTGGAAGATATCCCAGGATCATAAACGCTCAGAGACTATGAAAATGTAATTGCTAGGGTAGTGATAACATTTTTATAAGTTTAAACAGCCTTTTAATAATTGTTTGTGCTTTATACTCTGAAAAATCAGAAAATATATTCAGTACAAGTGGTAATGACTTACACCTAAGGGGGAATATTATGACATTTCTTTTTTTTCTTTAAATTTGCTTCTATGTGTATATGCATTATAAATAAAAGTAATAATTTGATAATTGTGTGATTAAAAAAAAATTGTTTTCAAGTAATATACAATTATATAATTTATATAAACAAATCCTCACAGTAACAGTCACAGAACAGTAGAGACTGGAAGTAGCCTCTGAAGGTCATTTCATCCAATCTCCCTGTTCAAGCAGGAACACCTTGAGCCAGGTTCATGGAATTGTGTACAGATGGGTTTTGAATATCTCCAAGGATGGAGACCCCAAAACCCCCATGATCAATCTGTGGCAGTATTCAGTCACCCTCACAGTAATAAAGTATTTCCTGATGTTCGGACAGCAGCATCTGTGTTTCCCTTTGTGCCCATTGCCTCTTGTTCTGTCACTGGGTATTACTGAAAAGAGCCCGGCTTCATCTTCTGTGCACTCTCCCTTCAGGTATTTACACATTAAGATCCCTCTCTAAACCTTTCTTCTTAATGCTGAAGAGTTTCACCTTCCTCAGCCTTTCCTCACAGAAGAAATGCTCCAGTCCCTTCATCATCTCAGTGTCTTTACTGTCCTCTCTCCAGTGTGTCCGTGTCTCTCTTACTGTGGAGCCCAGAACTCAACACAGTACTACAGGTATAGCCTCAGTACCAGAGCTGAGGGAAAGCATCACTTTCCTTGGTCTGCTGACAAAACACCTCATAATGCAGCTCAGGCATATGACTTCTATTAACAAGGGCACACTGCTGCCTCACATTCAAATTGATGTCCACCAAGACCCCCAGGTTCTTTGCTGCAAAGCTGCATACCAGCTGATCACCCCATGGTATCCACTGGTAGATGGAGTTAGTTATTCCTCCCAAGGTGCAGTATTTGATACTTCACCCCGTTGAACTTCATGAGGCTCATGTCAGCCCATTTCTCAAAACTCTATTGGTCCCTCTAGGTGTCAGCACAATCTTGTGGTGTATCAGCCACTCCTCCCATCTTTGTGTCTTCTGCAAACTTTCTGAGGGTGCCCTTTGCCCCATTGGTCAGATCACTAATGAAGAAGTTAAAAAGGACTGGATCCTCCTGGAGTACACCACTGGTTACTCCTGGAAAGGTTGACTCAATGACAAACATCTTCCTCTGGGCTTGGTCACTCACTCAGTTCACCTCACTGTCTATTCATCCAGCCTATACTTCATCAGCTTTTTCACGAGGATCTTGTGGAAGATCATGCAGAAAGCTTTGCTAATGTCAGGGTAGATAGTACACACCGTTCATCCCTCATCTACAAGCCAGTCATTTCACTTTGGAAGTTTATAAAGTTGGTCAAGTATGACTAATCCTTGCTGAAACCATGCTGATTACTCCAGATAATTTTCTTTATATTCATGATTTCCAGGATTATATGCTCCATTACCTTAGTAAGGATCAAGTCAACAGTGAGCTGCTTGAAGATTTCCAGAACTTAATTTTTGCCTTTCTTGAAAAGTGACATTTTCTTTCCTCCATTCTTTAGGTGCTTCTGCTAATCAATATGATCTATTAATGTTAAATGACAGTGACTTTGCAATGACATCTGCCAGCTCTCACTGAATTACATATCCAAGGCAACAAAACTGGTGAAGGGTCTGGAGCACAAGTCATATGAGGAGCAGCTGAGGGAGTTGTTAAGCTGGAGAAAAGAAGAATGAGGGGGAACCTTATTAACTTCTTCAGCTCTTGAAATGACGTTGTTGCAAGGTGGGAGTCAGTCTCTTGTTACAAGTGACAGGATGAGAGGAAATGGCTTTGAGTTGTGCCAGGGGAGGTTTAGAATAGATATTAGGAAAAACAGTCTTCACTAGAAGGGCGGTCATGCATTGGAATAGGTTGTGGTGAAAGAAAGTGGTGAAATTGCCACCCCTGGAACTCTTCATAAGGTATGTGGGTGGGGCACATAGGGATATGGTTGAGCAATGAACATGGTAGTGCTATCTTAACATTTGGACAGAGTGATCTTAGAGGGTGTTTTCAGGTTTAATGACTACAAAATTCTATGATGCGATGATTTGTGGGTGCATCCCAACATGGTCCGTGGGCATACATATATCCAGCTTGCCAAAGTATTTCCTGACATGGGTCTCATTCATCAAGAGTGTGTCTTACTTGCTTCAGATTTTTAATTTGTTTTCTAGGATGGTGTATTTTTGAAGGACAATCTTACCAGTACAGACTGAATCAAAGGCAATATTTACAACCTCAAACTTTTCCATGTCCAATCTCATTAATAATGGGACTGCATTCCCTTTCTCTTTCCTTTGTCACCCACATCATCACAGAAACTCTTTTTGATGTCTTTTGCATTTCTTGTCATATTCAACTTGACCTTTGACCTTCCTAAAATTATTACTGCTTGCTCAGATAGTGTTTCTATTTCCTGACAGGTTACCTGTCCTTGCTTCCACCCTCTGCCCTCTGTCAGTCTGTCAGTAGACTTTTATTTTTCCTTTTTTTTTTTTTTTTTTTTTTTTTTTTTTTTTTTTTTTTTTTTTTTGTTGAATTTGGCCAGGAGTTCCTTGATCATCCATACAGGCCTCTTGGGGTTTTTTTGTCCACTCTTTGAGACATATAGCTCTTGACCTTAAAAGTTGTGGTAGATTTTCTTAGGCCCTTCCCTTGACAGTTTTATCCCATGGGACTCTACCAAGCAGATCTTTTATGCTCCACAGTATAGTTCCTGTAGAAGATTTTGGGATGGTTGAAGTTCCCCACAAAGTCCAGAAAAGTACAAAATAAGGCTTGAAGTTTAAGCAGCAAGATGAAAATACATTGTGTTAGATTTTGCACAGTTCACCCAAGTACTGTTTTCTTCTATTCAGACATACAGTTCTGCTATCATAATGGAATTTAAGTCACTTCAGGGACAAGTCTCTGTTTTATTGCACATTTATTAGTAAATGAGCATGAACAGGAAGTAACATCTTTTATTAAATGTATAAGCAAATAAGCTAGAGATTATATAGTCAACTAAATTTGAGGACAACAAACCTGCAAGTGTATATATCACATACATAAACGTGTATATGAATATATGTAAATGAACATAAACATATTTGAAATTAAGAATGTTAGTGCTTAAATATTAAAAGTATGTGTAGTAGCCAGAATGTATAATGAAAAATAGCAGTGAAGTTATAAGTACTTAGTATTTCAGTGGTTTAACTGGGACTTAAAAATCTAGTACTACACACACTCTGGACTGGAGCAAAAGCCCTCAACAGCTTGGAAGAGGAAGCTGTAAGCCAACGTTTAGTTAGTAAAAATTACACTGCATGCTATGCTATTTATTTTTGCCTTTCTTAGGGATACCTCAGAGTGTCAATAGAGAAGCATTTGGAGCATTAATTGCTTGTTCTTGATATAGAATAAAGGCTGGAAATGCAACACTTTGGTATTACTGCATTCAAAATTAATTTCTCTCTTCCACATGTAGTCTGAATATTTATCTGAATAATATTACTATTATTCACATAAAACAGAAATTAATACAAAAAGAAATCACAGTGTCTGGTGGTGTAGGACTTATCTAAAGCAATGTAGAAATCTACAGCCCGTCTATTCCTAGAACAGATGTCTAAGAGAAACAGATGCCCTATCTCACTCCAGTGTATAGAAGGGGAGTCTGAACAACTCACTCAAATATAGCTGATTATATTCTATAGATGCAGAGAGACAATACTGCTGATCTCATTTCTCCTTAAGCTTACATTTTCCTGTTCTCTACCAAAACATTTGTTCTTATCAGACTCTGTATGATTGAAGCCATAACACATAAGACTGCATAATTGTGAAAGTAAAAAAATGCAATTAAAATTGTGTTTTGGAAATCCATTATTTTTTTTCTCAAAAGAATCAAAGCTAATACTCAGAACTGTACATTTAGTGGAGGGGAGGTCAGCTGGGGAACAGCTCTGTCCCTCTTCGGAGGGACAACCTAAGAATTTCAATGATAATTAAGTTAAAACTCCTATGCATCATACAATTGAAAATGTATGAATATTTATATTTATATAGAATTGTAATTTAACAGTCACATAAACATTGCTTACATAGAGTAGGACAACCACATCTGTAATACAAGGCACTTCAAAAGAACAAAACCTACCTTTGAACCCAGCAGTACAATGACAAGAAAAGTGGCCACTTAAATCCAAACAAGTAGCTCCATTTTTGCAAGGTGAACTTGAGCATTCATTAATTTCAACTTCACAGAAGGGTCCTTCGTATCCAGGCACACAGTAGCAGCTGTAATTATGCAAGTGGTCCTGGCAGAATCCATATTGAGAGCACTGGTTTCCAATGCAGTTGTCTATATCAAGTTCACAAAATGTGCCAGTGTAACCAAGGGGACATATGCACCTGTTATTGAAATGAGAGAGGAGGAGGAAAAAAAATCCAATTGAATCACTAGTCTGGAATATATAGGTCAATAATCATTAATAATGTTAACAATATTCTCCCTTTGAATTACACACAAATTAATCACAATTTTTTTCCCCCAATCTTCTTTCTTTACCGTTAATTAGTCACAGAGTAACTTAATTTCACATGCAATGTTAGCAATAATTAAATTAAAATCTTAGCTATTTACATAGGAAAATCTAGGAGCTATATTAATATTAATCTTCAAATTAAAATATTAAAAGAGAAAACTCTTATAAATATGAGTATTATGAATTTAAATTTTTTTTGGAAAAAATGGTTACTCTCGGAAGAAACCTGTTTGGATATAAGATCAGTATAAAAGTACTTTATCATTAGCAACAAAAGTTAAAATTAAAAAGTAAAAAAAAAGGAATCTATAGAATTCTATAGATACTTTTCATTATATTTTATAGAAATTGTTTTAGAGTATTTTTTCAAAAATTTAGACAGATGTCTAAATTGTATAAGGCAGGAGATGACTTTTTCATGTTACCCTTTCTACCTTTTTGTTTTCTTTTGCTGTGTGAATGAAAACAAATCTGGATTATCTCATAGCTGACCCACATCTAATAAAATTGGAAATTCCCTTATAGTTGGCAATATATTCTTTGATTGATCCTCTCCTTGTCATGTCCACAGGTCTCTTTACACAGGAGGTAATTTTATAATAATACATATTCTTGACCCATAGAGGTGCTATGCAGAAGATGGAAAGAACAAACAAGTTAAGAAAGCCTTGATTATAGTAATTTTCTCTACTGATCCATCTGACAGAAGAGTATTTTTCCCTTTATTTTTAACAGATGTGAATGCTCATGTGGCTCTTATCTTCTGTCCTTGCTTACTGTGCCTGCGTTTTTTTATGTTAGACATATGGAAACTAAATCAGGAGCATTGTGACTTGGAGTACAGCTGATGGACACCAACTGCTAGTCCATGGACCAAAATAGAGCTTCCTTGAAATAAGGCCTCCATTTTGTGTGGTTGTGAGCTCTTCATCACCACCATTTTTGCTCTACAGGTCCATTGCTATTGCAGTAATGACTCATATATACAGCAGTAGTATTTTCTTCCAGCCTCAGTCACTTCTTAGCAAATAAGAAATATGTGCCTTCTCTTGAGAGCTTCATCTGATTCTGTTTCTCATTTTTAAAGAAATGGAGTTCACAAAAAAAAAAAATACAGTTACTTTACTGTGCTGGTTTTGGATGGGGTAGAGTTAATCTTCTTCACAGTGGGTAGTACTATTCTTTTAGTTTTAATCCACTGGTTTGGATTCATGCTGGAAACAGGGTTGATAAGAGAGATGTTTTTGTTATTACTCAGCACAGCTTACCCAGAGCCAAGGCCTTTTCTGGTTTTTGCGCTGCCAGCCTGGTGAGGAAGTTGGGGTGCATGGGAGGTTGGGAGGAGACACAGCCAGGACAGGTGACCCAAACTGACCTAAAGGATATTCCATATCACCCGACATCATGCTCAGTATATAAAGTGTGGGGAAGGAGGGAAAACTGAGGACATTCTGGGTCATGGTATTTGTCTTTCCAAGTATCTGTTACATGTAATGGGTCCCTGCTCTCCTAGAGATGGCTGAACACCTGCCTGCACATGGGAAGCAGCAAATTCATTCCTTGTTTTACTTTGCTTGTGTGCATGGCTTTTGCATTTCCTATTAAACTATCTCAACCCATGAGTTTTCTAACTTTTACCCTTCCAATTCTCCTCCCCATCCTGCTGGTATGGGAGTGGGCTTGGCTGCAGGTGGTGATAGACAATTACATTTATAGCTAAATATAAATTTTGACTTGCATAAAATTTCATTATGTGTAAACATTAAACGCAGGTGTGCTTTTAGTTACATTTAGTTGCACATTTTCTGAATCTACCTACAATAATATGGTAAACAACCAGTCATATTAATCTTTCTGGTGCAATCAGTCACTGTATTTCCTTTATTTTTTTGTACAGTAACAATTAGTGTGTGTACTGTAAAAATGCAACTATTCAATCATTCTTTGAAAATGTTGATATTATCATTAGCATTGAATGGAAAATTTTACTTGGAACTCTCCTTAATAAGGATGGGAGGATGAAAACTTTTCTGTCATTTCCTGACTATTAATAATTGTATAGCTTATCTTCAGAGACCACAGAAGAGTTACACAGAAACAGATGTGATGTAGAATCTTCTAGTTTTTGTTTCAAACCTCTGATACCACACTACAAGCAATGATGTCATGAACATTCAATGCTGTGGTGTCAGAAGAAATGGAAAACTGTTAAAAATTATATGCACTTTGGTTTTCCTGGTGAAATTGTACCTGGATGTCTTTTAATTTAGTATGGGTCATCTCCTACAACAGCGTAATGAAGTGCTGTACTATTATTATTATTATTATTATTATTTATTTTTTTAACTGCAATTCAATTTCTTATTATTAACTTCAGTAATAAAATACTGAGTATGATATCAAAAACTTTGAGGTATGGATTGATTTTCAGTCTTATTTGCTTTGAAGTGTAAATATTCCTCTACAGTAAATTAAAAAAAAAAAAAAAAATGTATACAGATATATACAATACCAGAATTTCCATTAGTAGGTATATTTCTAGCTCAGGGAACTTGCATTTTTGCCCTTATCAGAGGGAGGACCTGGCTGTGCACTGGCTTAGTCTCTCCAAGGTCTGTCTGGGTGTCACTCCCTGTGCTGGAGTCAGTAAGTGCTGCCTCTCCTGCTCCAGCTTCACCTCTGGGTATGTCAAATGGGTGTGTCTCATTTGGTGTGTGCATGAGTGTGAGAGACCAGGAAATGCTAATGACACCTCCCCAGCCTCTTTCTTAAGGAGGACTAAAATGCCAGCCTTACAAAATGGGGAAACAGTGAAAGCAGAAGCATTGCACCAGAGAAAAGCTGATGAAAAAGTTTTGTGTTAGCACTGATGGGAATAACAATACTTAGCTTCATGTATGGCCTCTTTTATCCACAGCAAGATTTTGAGGGTAAGAGATACTAAGAGAAAAAACAAATACCTCAATGCTTTTGCTACAAACATGGATTTTAGCAGTGAGTAGCAAACACAAATAATTTGAGGATTGCTGTGCTCCCACACGTATCGTGCAGATGATTGTATGTTACTACTCCAGAGTCTAAACACAGTTAATGTTGCATGATAATTTGATATGCTTGCAAAATAAATGCTAAGTCGAGGTGCAAAGACAGGTTTGGAATTTAGTCTTAGAAGGAATGTATTGCTTAAATGTGAATGGTTATGGCATAAATGCAGTGTTTTGCTACCAATATTTTATCACTAAGGGTCTCAAACAGCAGATGTGAAGCTAAGTCGGGTGCTGCTGGTCAGACCAGGCAGTGTAGCTGTCAGGGTACCATCGGCTGCCTGCACTAAAGATGCAGTGTGACTTGTGTTATTGAGTAAATGACCATGTACATCAAATGAATCTTTAAAAGGACTGCAAAAAGCCAAAGACCAGACTGAAGATGTGTCTATGTTAACCTGTGCCAGGACTTGACCTAGCAATTTTCTATATTGGTACAAGAGGCATATAGGAGCACTGACAACTTCCCAGAAATCCTCTACTTTATTCACTTAATATTTACCATTCCTGTATGTGTGTGTGTGTGTATATATATATATATATATATATATATATATATATATATATATATATGTTTATTAGTATTAACCCAAGCATATTAGCTGCAATTATTCAGTTTTAATGATCCCTTTTTGTCATTGAAATGTGAACTGTACACACATTAAGTAGTTGAAAAGGTTATTTAGTTTCACTTTGACTTTTTATATGCAGCTCTATCCTCTGCAAAAAGCTGTTGTATAAATTATTGCAGAGATATTCCCTAAGAAATTGTGACATATATTCACCTATCTCCTGGAATTGTAGAAATATGATGAAGAGTATTTCTCCTCTTTCTCTAGTGGAAGAAGCCTACTATTGCTGTAGCAAACTGTGTATATCACAGTACTAACTTTATATGGCACTGTCAACTAGGTCCTGCAGTCAAATAGCATATATAATATAAGATGAATCAACTTGTAAAAAGAAAATTAGATTAAAAAAAAAATCTAATCAAACACCTCAATTTACCCAGCTGGAAGAAAAATGGAAAAAATCAAGGATGAACAAAATAATAGAAGCCTTAAATTTTGTGATACTCAGAAATTATCTAAATTATGTTTACTTTTCAGTCTTGCTGGCATCATGCAAGAAGAAGTGTTTCATACTCTAAATTATTTTACTCTACAATGTGTCACTTTACTCTTTCATCCTGAGAACAATTAATTATTTAATTGTATGTACTGAATTTGTATACTGAATACTGAATAATGAGTTGGCAATTCAAGTTTTACCATACACGAAACCTAATTTCTTAATGAGACATTTTCCTGTATAAAAACTAATGAAATGATGACATCAGAGTCATAGCTATTCACTAAAATACATTTTAAAACATATTAGTTTATCATGACCTTTTAAACAGAAGTAAATCCTGCAATACAGCTTCTTCAAAAGTCTTAATCTAACAGCTCTCAGTCCTTATTGCTGGGTTTTCCTGGGGTTGTGATAAATGTACAACTTCATCTGAACACATACCCAACCCCCAACAATTGGACAGAAGAAATGTGCAACAGGACAGATAACAGTAACTACACCAAGTTTTAAATTGTGTCCTTTCACTCTGTTGTTCCTTTCCACTGAATTGTAAAATATCTACTGCTATTGTCTTTTTTCACTTAGGGCCTTGCTTGTCCAAAATGTAATGTTGACAAGAAAAAAATTTACAAGGGTGAAGAAAACAGAGTAATAAATTTCCCTTTGGATTTTAAAATGGGAGGTTCTACTCCTTGAAGATCTCTTTCACTTTAAATACTCATTAAATGCTTCTCATTGAGCCATATTAAATCAATTCTCTCCCTTCTATGCAGAACATAATCAAACAATATCAAACAATACAGGTTCTTTAGAAGGGGGAAAAAATTACTTTCTTTTTAATGTAGAAACATTGTCTATTTAATGAGAGAGTCAATCTTTTCTGTCGTATTTTCTCTCAAGTATATATACAGTCAAGAGATTCTTTTGGCATGTGGATGCAAATAGTCTATTGCATGGTATCTGCCAGATTCATATTGACAGCTACACCATCAACCCAGTGTCAAGAGCAGTAATTCTTTGACGCTATCATTGTCAATACATGCTGATTGACTTACTTCATGATATCACAAACAGCACAGACTCAGCTGGCAGTGCAACAATTAATTTGAATTAATTACAGCTTTCGTGTCACTGTGATTTGGGCCACTTTAATAGTAAGAAAATGCTCACTAAACCAAAGGAGTAAAACTCTTAAGACTTCTTACTGTAATTATGAGGCTCTTATTATGCAGCCTTGCTAAGAATTATACTATATAAAAGTTTAAAACTCCCCCTCCTTCACTTAGAGCAGTTCCCCAGTATGAACTCAAAGGAAATTGTCTGCACATATATAAATATACCTCTATGTGACATTACAGTCTGGAACAGTAATTTCAAAATGGGAGGAGAAAAAGAACATGCCATGGTAAGGAGACAAAAAGTTAGAAACATTTCATTCAGTTGACAGCTTATTTCCCATCTGAAAAAAAAAAAAAAAATGATGGCTTGCAAAATATGAGTTCTTGAAAGAGGAGGATGTTCTTGTATCAATTTTCTATTCTTGTGTTAGCATTACTATATCAAGCAACCACTAGAAAAAATACATTATGATGAAAATTTATTAATTTAAAATTTAAGATTTCTTAATTAGGAGAAAAGTCTTGAGTTTTATAATAATTTTATGTAAATAGAATCTAATATGTATACATTTTTTGCATATCTTTATCTTCTGCACTCATTAAGAGAGGTTTTGAATGGCTGTAGTAGTTTTAAAAATGGATCTCTGTAGGGCTCTTAATGGCACTTATACATTTGATTCTCTATATATTCATATATTCTGCTGACAGTTTTCTTTGTCTTCCTGAAATTACTTTGCATCAAATACAGCTCTTAATAAATGCCTTAATAAATAATTATACCCATTTTAGGACAGAAATGCAATTACAAGCCTTTAGAAAAGGTGGATGCACTTATATTCAGCATTTCCTCTTGTATTCTTTTGGTTTTAATTGTGTATTGGAAAGAGGAAATTATTTTTGTTTCACTTACTAACAATACCTTGGGAAACATCATTATTTTTAAGGCAGGCATAGTTTAGTTATTTTAAAAAATGCCTCACTGTCATTGAGAAACAACCATGCTCTTTCAACAGAGCAGGTATTATACAGTAAACGTTACACTTTATCTTGACAAAATAACCAGTTGTGTTCTTTTGGGGTCAAGTTCTCTGCTAACAAAATCCACCATCTAAAATTCAGATCTTAATGGCATGTTTTCCTGTTCTTTAGATAAACAGACTGATCTGTCAATTTAATTTGTCTTTCAAAGACTGAAAAAGTAGGAATTAAGTGTTTTCTGTCCGTAAACTGAGTCTGGGTTATCAAGTTAAAATCAAAAGTTCTTTATTACCAGATACCTTCAGAACTGCTAATTTCTCAGTAAGTGCTAGTGGATTTTGTAACATAAACATGGCTTTGTACTTCTATCAGAATTATTTTCCTGATAAAGAAAGGAAAGACATAGATTTAACAGTTAAATAAAGTGCCAAAATATGGTCCAGTAATTTGATACAAGAGTTGATTGCAAGGCAGAAAAAAGGAAGAATGTTTCCTTTGTAAGGATTCTTTGACAACTCCTTTAACTCTGGCATACTGAGAATCAATCACTTTTCTCCATTTGTGTGCATATTTGGTGATTTCAGTTATTTTTACAGAAGATACTTTAAAAACAGAAGTGAAGCTGAAGAAATCTTTAATTGCTTCTATTTTTATTTTGTGCACTATAGCAATCTTTTCTAAGTAGAAACACTAAAGCATACTAATTACAGTGCTTCTAAGTAGGGCATGGCACAGCATAGAATAATGTCTTTCAAAACACTTTTACAGATATTATGGAGAACTTTTATTTATTTTGGATTTTGTAGAGGAAAAATAAATAATTCAAGTCTGATGAGAACAGCTGAACTCTGTTCATTGAAGAAACCTTTCCCATTTATTTTTTCACCATATTTTAGAAAATCTTGTTTTTAAATATCTGCAGCACGTTGCAGCTCACTAAGGAGAACACATACTTTATGTTTTTTTCAATAACTGAAACGATAATAACTTACCACTCAAATTTTAATACAACACTCTATGACAGAGTCCAGGCTCTTTGCCATTTAATAAAATAGATTATTTGTTTATGTGAGGTTCTCATAGTTTGTTTAACTTCTTTGACCAGCAAAGAGGAATATTTGTGATTCCTTCCTGCAACACTTCAGACTACACAGTTTTACTGAATATACATCCTTATCAAAAAGTTGTATTCCATGGCATTTTTTGATATGTAAATGATATTTCTGCATTAACAACACCCTTTGTAATCCTTTCTGAAAGCCAAAGTATCTTTATATAGCATACAAAACTTTATGAAGGCTTGTACAGAAAGCAACATGTTAGTACCTGTATTTATTAATTCCATCTTCACATGTGGCTCCATGTTGGCACTGGTTTATCTCACAGTCATTAATATTCTCAAGGCATGTGCTTCCAGTCCATCCGAGAGCACAGACACAGTGAGATCTCTGATTTTCTTCATCGTAGAAGCAACTACCTCCATTTGCACATATCTGAAGATGACAATTACAAATACGCTGTATTGCATTTGCACGGTCATGTTCTGGTAGTGGGGGGAGAGGATGTTACAGAGCTGGTTTCTCTGAGAAGCTGCCAGAAGCTTTTCCCATGCCTGACAAATGCCAGCCAGCTCCAGGATGGACACATTGCTAGCCAAGGTCAAGCCCATCAGTGATGGTGGTAGAGTCTTGGGGTAACGGAGTTAAGAAGGAAAAAGCTTATTTCATAGGAGCAATTGCAGCTAGAGAAAAGCAGAGTGAGAACATGTGGGAGGAGCAGCTCTGCAGACACCAAGGTGAGTGCAGAGGGAGGGGCAGGAGGTGCTCCAGGTGCCAGATTCCCCTGCAGCCCATGGTGCAGCCCATGGTGAGGCAGCTGTGCCCCTGCAGCCCATGGAGGGTCATGGGGGTGCAGAGTTCCAGCTGCAGCCTTTGGAGAAGATCCATGCCAGAGCAGGTGGATTGCCCAAAAGAAGTTTGTGACCCCACAGGAGACCCATGGCAGAGCAGCCTGCTCTTGAAGGACTGCACCCTGTGGAAGAGACCCACACTGCAACAGATCAGGAAGAACTGTGGCCCTTGTAAAGGGCTCACACTGGAAAGGTCTGTGGAGCACTGTCTCCCATGGGAAGAAGCCTACTATGGAGCAGGGGAAGGACTCCTCACCCTGAGGAGGAAGCAGCAGCAAAATTGACATGTGATTAACTGACCATAACTCCCATTCCTCATATCCCTGCACCACTGCAGGGAAATGAATGTAGAAAATAGGGAAAAAAATTAAATCCGGGAAGGAGGGACAGAAGGGAGAAAGTGCTTGTAAGATCTGTTTTTGCTTCTAATTATCTTACTCTGATTTTGTTAATAATAAAAATTTCAACGAATTTCCCTAAGTGAAATCTGTTTTGCTTGTGATAGTAATCATTAAGTAATCTCTTCCTGACCTTATCTCAACTCATAATCAATTTTCTCTCCCCTGTCTAGTTGCAGAGGGCACAAATGGAGTGGCTTTGATGGGCACCTGGCATCTAGCCTGGGCCAACCCACCACATATGTAAAGAGTTTTTTCTTTACATGTTGGATTTTTTTCCCAAGAGTTTAACAGAATAAGTCACTGGTAATATACATGGGTTTTTGGTTTTTTTTATTGTAATATTAAAAAGATACATCCCCAAGAAGCTAAAATACTGAATGCTATTAAATTCATATATCAGTTTATTGTTTAGTTGGTAAAAGGCATTTATGTTTTAATTTAAAAATACCATTTTTGCAACTGCCCTTAAAGTGTACTTGTTTTAAGAGAGAAAATAGTGAACTAGACTGTTATTTTTCCATTGAAAGATAGAGCAACTGTTCCTATGCTGTATAACTTAGCTTAATACGTGGACATCAGGAAAAGACTGATTTTTTTTTTTTTTTCATTTTAATTATAATGCTGATTCAATCTATCCTTGAATCTTTTATATGTTTATAAATTACATCTATGCTGTGGGAAAATCAGAAGCTGCTTATTTTCAATTTGCAGATATTGAATGATTGGTAAATTTAGACTGGAACAGCTTTATTCCTTTTTGTTTTTAATTGCTAGTATTACTTACTCAACCAGTATTTCCTGTATTCTTCAAAAAATACAGAAAGTTTTAAGTCTGAATGAATGTTCCTTTCCTCATTTTACTTTTAGGCTCCATTTTCATTTCCATGAAAACTTTGTCAGGATGAAGACAGATAACTACATATTCATTTCAAAGCAATTAAGACCCCTCCTTCTAATCAATTGGTTTTTAAAGAAAATGGTGTCTAGAAGATGAGTAAATGCACTAGTACTTCAGTTTGATTGAGTCTGAATCTCTTTAAAATGTTATTAAGAGCTGTAATAATAACAGTCCTTGGCAGAAATATTCTAATATTCATTTGTCTTTGATTAAGTTTTAAATTTGCCTTAAAATGAAGAGATTTTTGTTATGCTCCCTGTACTGAATTTTAGACTTACCTTGGGATACTTATTCAATATAACAACATCTTGAAGAAAAATGCAGTTCAACATAAATGTCAAAAAAAACCCTTCTAGGTGTATGGTATGGGAATTGTTATCCTTCTTTTGTTATTTTTATGTGCTTTCCTACTTTTATATTTATGTTTTTGCTGGATTTTGTCCTGACACTTACTATTTTTTCAAAGCTCAAATAGGTCAAGTAAGCTTGTTCTCAAGAAAATCATCCAGAAAACCTTAGGTGATTAAGACAAATATTTCAATATTGCCACAACATTATGTTTAATTTATTCTTATGTCATTTCAATACTTTATAATGTGAAGAAAGGTACTACCCTTTAAGATGCTAGTATAATCTAAAGATTTAAGTTGAAATAAAAGCTATGGAATATATTTAAACATAAATGTTTCAACCAACCATCAACAGGTCTATTCTTGTCAGTCTGACCGTCATACTTCTGTCTACAGCAAGTACTCTAGCACAAATCTACCACGAAACTGGTGGTACATTAAGCAAGTAGATAAAATATTTGTCTTTAAAATATTGAAAACAGAAATTGCCTTACTTTTACTGATGAGGAAACCTTGTAAATTTACACAGCACGTAAGAACTGGAACAAACATGGAAATGGCAGCTCCTCCAAGCACTAAATATATATTGAGCATATGCATATTTCCATTGCAAAGGTTGGAACTATGGTCTTGACTGCAAGTGCAAAATTTTCTCATAAAAAGAGAAGACTTTCAAGTAAAATATGTGAGTGGAGTTCAATAAACTTCAGTAATATAAAGATGTAGATAGACACTGAGAGGAACTTTCAGATGAGGTTTGTTGTGCTGTGTTTTTTCTTTAACAGTTAGTAATGGTTTGTTCCTATTTCTCCCCCCATGTTCTTGGTTCAGCCTAAGTTGTATTCTCCCACTTAGCCTTCCATTCTATCCCAACACTGCCCCTTATTCCAGAATGTTCCCTTCCAAGATGCCAATCCTTTCTTATGCCACCCCCTACTTGTACCCTAATCCTCGATTTCCCCATGTGATCTGTTCTCCTCCCATGTAGTCCCTCGCTGGTGAATGTAAAGTAAGACCCCACCTTGTACTCCTCCCCTCCTCTTACCCCATTGGTTAAAGACTTGTACCCTCCCCTTGCACCTCCCCAGTTTAAAAAATTGTGTACGGTACTGGGTTTTGGGCTTTTCGTTTCTTCCCTTTTCCTGGGAGTAAACTTCTTTGGGAAGCCACACAAAAGATCCCTCCTTATTCTTTACTCTGTTCCTCGATGCTTGACACCCTGTGCCGCAGAGCGAAAGCCCTACAGCTGCATCTCAGCCTGTGGTGCTTTCTGAGAGCAGCCCACTCTTGGCCCAGTACCAGCAGCTGGCTGGGGAAAAATCCAGCATCACATCAGTGGTTTAATTCCTAACTCATATGGAAATTATTTTTGACAAACCAAGTTGATGTCTCTTAAGTGTGTCTGTTTACATCTTAAAACTGAAAAGAGAACGAAAAATAATTGAAAGTACTTCTTAATTCTTATGCTTCCTTTTAAAAAACAATAACCATTGGTAAACACATTGCAGTTTTCCCATAATTTACAGTTTCACTTCAAAACTTTTCATATAAGAGCTAAAGGAAATGATGATTTCTTAAAGCTTGCTGACAGAATTTTGAAAGAGAATTGTTTAAAGGGAAGCAATACAATTCTTAAGTAAGATGTAGCTGTAGCTACTAAAAATAATCACACATAGAATTATAGAATTGAGGCTGGAGACGACCTATAAGACCACTGAGTCCAAACCTTGATCAAACACCACCATGTCAGCTAAAGATGACAAAATTTTGATTTATTTAGAGTTCTTTCATAATTCTTGGTCCAGAGCAAGCAGGCATTATCTTAATTACAAAGTTAAGATTAGATTTTGAAGTTTAAAGGAATATATTCTGTCTTAATCTGTTCACCTCCATTTCTTTAAATATTTGTTTGAAAAAAAAAAAGAAATTTAGAACAACTGTAGCATGTTAGTTGTTGGGCTGGGAAAGAAAGAAACAAAGCCTAATGCATTATTATCATTATATATTTATACAGAGAGAAAAGAGCCTCATTTAATTGCATCTATTTTTTGTTCATTAGGAAAATATTACAAATAGTAGCATTCTTTTCAATCTATTTTGCGGAATACACTGAGGTGAAGCAGTTCAGCATAACTGAGATACCATCAGAAACGTAAAATAAATAAAAAGATGAAAAAATATGTAGTTATTTTCTATCCACAACAAATAAAGAAAGAAGTAAATGCTGAATTATGATATTTATTGACTAGTACTAATCTTCAGTTTCATGTGATTGCTTACACTATTTCAGAAATGCACTAAAATATTTGTTTGAATACAGCCTTTGTTTTTTCCAGTAAGGAAATGATATAATTTTAATGATCTGTAAGCTAAGAAAACAGGTAAAACTCAAGTATATAAATCCATAATTTTATTTTCTATTCCTTTTCCCATTAGGAAAATCTACTAATTATTCACATTATGCCCAAATCAAGCATCTCATACAATGAGTGTATATTGATACATACATACATATATATATATATATATATATATATATATATGTATATTTAAAATTATTTTTTTCCCCACGTGACATTTAAGATAGTCTATGAAATGTTTGTATGAATAAATTGAAGATGTCTGAAAGAATTTAAGGGATTTTTTAACAGTAAAATATTTTACTGGCTTGCATCAGCATCCTTGACACACTATCACTTCCCATACTAACTAGCTATAATGATGATTGCACCATTATGATGCTATGCCATGTACAATATATTTGCACTTAGCATGACACTTTAAATGTTAACTAAAAATGTTAAAATCTACCAGATGCTGAACAATTTAAGTATAAACCTTTGAGCCAGTGAGTTGTTCAGTGCTATATTTCGTATTCACTCATAAGTGTCTACTCATGGGCTTCAAGGTGACATAAATATTGATTGTTCTTTGTAAATATGTTGCCTACTATGCATAGTATATTTTTATGGTGCATATATTTCAATAAAATAATTGATTAAGCCTGTAAAACACTTATCTTGTTTGTGTAGTTGTTTGCAAGCCTATATAACTTTATGTGCAGAGCTTTTAAAATAACCATCATAATAAAAAAGTGCAACAGTATTTTAGTTTAACTCATACGAAAATCTCATAGTTCACCCTGATATGAATGAATCCTGCCCAAATTTAATTTAAAAGGTCATAAAGGACTGTGCAAAGGATGCAACAAATACATTTCTTCTAGAAAACTTTGGATGTGCAAAAATAGTATTCATCTCCATATGCTGTAAGCATTGAAGAGTAACTTGCAAGGCAAATTTAGGTTTTTTTTTTCTAATTGAATTTTCATCTCCCATTGAACTGCAATAAGTCTTGCCTTTTTTTTTTTTTTTTGTTGAATATAGTTTTTATTTTTGTTTGTAAGGGAAATGAATTTTTTGTCATTCTTTCTGTATATTGCTGTACCATCAACTTTCTATCTGGTTACTTTTAAACATATCAAAGAGATTTTGCCTAAAGTTCTTCAAATTTCATAAT
Organism: Certhia americana; assembly: GCA_018697195.1. Lineage (NCBI taxonomy): Eukaryota > Metazoa > Chordata > Aves > Passeriformes > Certhiidae > Certhia > Certhia americana. Next base: position 25,241,850 of record CM031859.1, read on the forward strand.
ATAGCAGCTAGCTGCAAGTAGAGGTCAGAAGGAGACATCAGTGACTAAACCTATAAAGAACAAGAAACGCAGATCTCAGCCATTAATTACATGGTTTGTTGGACAATGACCAGACTAGTCAGATCCCACACTTCTACATGCATGTTACACAGGAAAAAGGAATTATTGGCATGAGACTGTATCAAGAATGAGTACTACGTTTAAGAAAAATACGCAAAATAAGGCTTCATCAGCTCACTGTTATTTGAATAAGTTGTTTGTTTTCCAAAAAAATGCTGGGGGGAATACACCACTTTATCCTACCTCTGTGTTTCCAATACAGGGTGATAAACATGTGTAATTAAATCCATGAGATTTATCCATACACAGTGCTCCTGGGGCACAGCTTATATTGTTGAATAGGCAGGCATCAATATCGAGTTCACATCTTTCACCTTCAAAACCTGCACCACAAAGAGAATGTTTAATCACAGTTCACTCAGAATATTGACATTATGTCTGTTCAGGGTTTTAGCAGTTAACACCACTCTACTAGAGTTATTTGGCAGTTTTATTTCCTGAACAAAGAGAAAAAGTGCTTTTCTTCATAAAAATATTCTCTGCATTTGTTCACATGCTTTGCTATTTTTATGTTGCTATTTCTTAACATAAATATTTGGATGACATTTTATTTGCTTTGTTAGAAAATAGAATAAATTCCAATAGCTCACCTATAGGGCAAGTGCACTTAAAATGATCTTCATAGCCAATACATGTCCCTCCATTTTCACATGAATTGGAACCACAGTTGTCAATTTGCACCTCACAGAATTCTCCTGAGGTAGGAAAAAGAAGACCTAGAAAGATTAGTAATTAATACCACATTCTTAAGGAAACACTGTAAGTCATATTAGTAATATTGATAGAATAGCCTTCTTTAAATAAGATCTTGTGTATGTTTTCAGACCACTCCCTTATGCATAAAAAAAGTAGATCTCAGTGCTTTAAAAAAACAGCTGAAACCAAAAAAAACTTTTTCAGCATTTGAAACAATTGAGGATGCATCCAGAAAGAGGATGCAGAGCTGAACAGGGTGGATTTTCCCTAGAAATAATCAACTGAAATGGAAGTAATACCTTTGTGTTTTCTTCTCTTTCCTTTTTCATCAGTCAATCTTGATATCTACGTGACTTTCAAATCTATTATATACATATTTCATTATGTAATTTCTGAGCTCTGATTTAGCTAGGAAAAGGCTAGTCCATATTTATCTGAGGTAACCTTTAGTGTCATTCCCTGAAAAACTTGCTTATTTAGCTGACAACTGCTTTTAACCCAGCAGGAAGAAATAATTAAACTTGTAACTGGACAGTTCTAAAAAAATGTAGTGAAGAGAAATATATTTCTGGAAATGTGATATCAATCAATTAGAAAGACCATCAGGTTTACCATTAGTCTTGGAAAACAGGTAAATTTGAAAAAAAACCAAAGCACTTTCACTTTTTATTCCTATACTTTTTGGTGCTGAAAACAATTTAATGAATTCTGTTTATAAATTCTTGATTTTTTTATTCCTTGTTATCAATGTGTTGTTTTTTTTTTTTTAATTTTCTTTGATTTCCTTTTTTAATTTACTATTTTTACAGCAGGAACTCAGGGGAGGGGTGGGGGGAGGCGCGGGGGGAGCAGTTTCCAAATTTAGAAAATATAAAGAACAGAAAAAAGAGAAAAAAATGTTTACTGGTAAGAAAACAAGAAGGTGAAGGAGTTTTGAGATCTTTTGAAGAGGGAAACTTCAGAAAATACAGTAAGTGCAAATTACTGATGTTTTTACAACAAGTTGTTTGTAATCAGTGTTACTTTATGGCTTAAGCAGAAAATATAGAAGAGCTGTACAGGAGAAAAATATTTGGGAGGAATATACAAAAAATGTGGATAATCTCTTAATCAGACGATATGTCCTGTAAAATTTTGAGTCAGAAATTAATATCTTACTTGGAATTTGTCATATTCAAAAAAGGAAATAAATTTACTTCAAATAATGAAATTTTTTAAAATTTTTAATCATCTGTCCTTTTGATCTAAAGCTAGAGACATCAGAAAAACACTAATTAATAGGATAAAATTTGGTAAGAAAATGGCTATGTGTCTCCTTCAGTATTTTCTGCCAATTTCATTCACTCTTAGTATGCTAGAATGAAGAACCAAATTAAGATCTAAAGACTGCTTCTTATGGAGTTCTGTAAATGCAAACAGGAATATGCTGTGATTTGCTGGCCAAAAGCCTCTGTTTTGGACCAACAGGTGCTAAACCACAAGTGCAATCTCATGTTTTTACAGAGAGGTTGACCAGCATGCTTTTAAGGATTTTTGATATTTATTCTATCCTTTTAGTCCTCAGTTAAAAATCACCCACTGATAACACCTATCAACGTTTTAACAGCCAAGCTTATATTTTACTCTAATTTATAAAGCATACTGGGTTAAAAACTTTTTCAAATAATATGTAATAATAGAGAACATAGGAAAATAGGAATTTAGATACTTCTTGTTATTTATTATTGTTATTATATTCAATATTATATGACAAACTATGGGCAGCCTGACCTTACATTTACAAGGCTCTCATTTGCTCTGTTCATATTGACTCTAATGGTAACCCAAAGTGTCTGCATTTCTGGGGAGATTTCATCATGATTAATACTTTTAGAAAGCCACATTACGTGTAATAGTGGCCAACAAAAAGGCATGTTAACACAAAAATAGACATTTTCATTCCAAAAGCAACTGAACGTGCTGAGGAGGTTGCAATTTCCTAGGAATTGTGGGGTTTGTTTTGTTTTTCTTAATGAGGTTTGGAAGGCAAAATCAGAAGCACAAAAAAAGCTGGGAAAAAAACTTCAACTCAATATGTATTTTGGATTTTTTTTTCATGTTTATTCATGAGGATGGAATTGTCTTGTCCAAGAAACCCTTATGAATAAATATTAGTGCAACCCACCAGGCTTTAAGAATTATTTCGCTGTAAATCTGAAATTCTTATAGTGGCTGTATCCTTTAAGCAAACTTTACGACTTTTCCCTGCCGCAATGAGGTCAAGAAAACCTAGTAACTCCAAACTATTGCAAAATTTATTGGAATCTGGATACTGCTGAGAAATGCATAATTTATGGTATTAAAGTCTGATTAAGTGATAAATGGATATCAGGAGAGATCTCCACAGTAATCCACTTAGCTTTTAATGCCTAATTATCACTTCATAGTGAGTAAGGGCTGAGTAATTGAGAAGTGCAGTACTTAGAGAACTCAAACAAGTTTTTTTGTGCACAATTAAGCATGTTATTCTTCTATCAGGAATAAGTTCATCAGGCTCAAGGAACAAAGGGAAAAATAAATTTTATAACATTAGGAGGAGGGAAAAAATATTGATTAAAGACTACTATTGTACTGTTTATTTTTGTAAATGACATACGTTTTTATCTAAGGGTGTGTTTTCTTAAAAGTTAAATTGTTTAATTATTTTCCTTAATTTTCTTTTACTGCCAATATATTGAGAGGAAACTTCCTTGTCTTTCCTGATTCTTGCTCTTTTAATTTCCAGCTTAGCTTTAGCTTTTCTAACTCCATCCATACACACACAAATAATTTCTCTATGTTCCTTTAATGCAGCTTCCAACTTCCACTTTCTGGGTAACTTGGGATGAGACATTTAATTGTATTAACACACTAAACCTGAAAGAATATACCTTGCTTCTCTCTGTGCATTTGCTGGCTTAGAATCCATGATGAGCTAAAAAAATTACATAGCTTTGGGGTTGGTACCATCCAGCTAAGAAACAGATAGATTAGTGTACGTATGTCTATACCTGATAATAAACTTACTACTTTATTTAAATAAATCTCCTGGTTTGGTTTGATTGGACAATTTTGTGATATTGACACATGATTAAAACAGTGAGAAGGGCTGATATGACTTTGAAAGGATACATTTTTAGGTGAGATTCAGGAAATCTGGCCTTTCTGATTTCCACTGGAAGGAGAGGTAGGAGGCTTGGCCTGGGTTCTTCCCATGACTAGGACAGGCTGAGGTTACCTCCTTGCCCTCCCCTGGCACCCCTGGCCAGGCAAAGGGCAAGAAGAAGCAGGAGGGGAAGGGGGGCTGGTCCAGTCCCCAGCTGCTGAGATCTGCTGAACCAGGACAGCCCACGCAGCAAAGGGGGAATGATCAGCCCCTGGCATGTTACAGCTGAGACCTGACAAGCTGAAATTCAGATCCTAGTGTAGTTCTCTGGCAGCCCCAATTGAATATAAAGGCAGGCCAGGCCTCTTGAGATCCTGGCACAGGTGCAGCACAGTTGCAATTCATCACCTGACTGCTTTGGCCTGGCCTCTGTCTTCTGTTAACGTTTCCAGTGCAGAAGAGACCTCCAGAGCTCGTTCTTCCCTGAATAAGGGGTAAGGACAAAGGGAAGACACATAAAGAGACCACATGAAGGCCACATCAAGGTCAGTCAAGAAGGAGTAAAGTTCCAGATGGAAGAAATATGGGGAGCTTCTTCCAGGCTGAAAATCTCTCATAAGCTACAGTGACTAGTCAGTAGCTATAATATATTGAGGTACTTCCCTTGAAACATAGAGAAGTATGGGGAGATAGAAAGTTCAAATTGTAGACCTGAGCAAAGAAATGCAGAGCCAAGGTTGAAGTGGCTGTGATTCCATGATAAGTTTGAACAGAGAGATGAAATGATAAAGACTCTTTGCCCCCAAAAGAAGTAGAGAATCTCTGTTCCATGAGATGAAGATGATCGCAAAGGTAGATAAAGAGAACCTTTACTTTGAACACTTTATCTTTAAAAATAAATAAACAAAAAAAAACCCCCCCCAAAAAAAAACAAAAAACAAACAAAAAAAAAAAAAAAAACACAAAAAAAAACCCCACAAAAAAAACCAACAAAAAAACCTGTGTTGACCAGGCACAGCTGTGAAAGGATTGTGAGCATAGGAGGAGCTTCATGAAAGCAAGATCTTCCGGGCTGCTGTTGCTCATGAAGATTGAGACCACAAGAGAACTGTTGTCTTCTGGGGAAATTTTCCAAAGCAAACAAGAGGTGCTTCCCTCCCTAAGTGTACTGAAGAAAAAATATTTTAGAGGTGGAAAATTGTCTGAGATTTCCGGGTGTTGTTTTCTGTACATTGTCAGTTGAAAAGAAAGAAGGTGTGGGGAGGGAGGAAATGTGTCCTGAAAGTTTCATTCTGGTTCTTTTTTTCCTCTTTTTAGTGTTAGTTAATAAAGTTTTATTACTTTTAAGCTTATGCCTGCTTTACTCTTGATTGGGAAATTTCAAATTTGCAAACCAAACCCATTATATGAATTGGTGTTTCTGCCTGGTTTCGAACTGAAACTATGACAATAAATAGCAGCAAATGACCCAATCTAGGTAAAGCTCACCTGAGAATTATAAAGAGACTAAAATGTGACTTTGCTGAAATAACATCAGTAGAGTGAGGAAGCTTTAAAATAGACTTTGGGAACATAAGAAGGAAAGTTGGCAAATTCAATACAAATTCTAAAAGTAAAATGAGGGGGATTTTTTCCCATAGAACTGCAGAACAGCACTGATTTTTTAAAAATAGAGCATAAACTCTGCACTGAATTTGCAGGAACTGAGGGTTCATCAGCCTTTCCTGCAGTGATGTTTTACTTGGCCTAATTGTGACAATAGTTTGTATGGGGTTTTTTTCTTCTGATTTGCTTTACCTTTGTTTATCTTTATATGGAATAACCATAGGTTTAAATAAATAGGAACAAGTAGACGTTACTAGTACAATTGTATTTACTTGTCTAATGCAGTGCTGTATATAAATATGGGGCTGGTACCATAACAAGAGATCTTGAGAAGCTGAGGCATAGGATGTGATGTGAGGAGCACTGCAGTGATCAGAGATGGGAGACCCCATAATGACAGGCAGCTCACCAGTGCCCAGTTAAAGAATGAAAACCTGTAGCTGGAGAAAACTGGTCTTAAGGCTAGCAAAAAAGCACAAAGAAATTTTATTTAGTATACTTTAAACCCAACATAAAATGTAAATTAAGATCCAAGACAGAACTTCAGTCCAATGAAAAAAAATGTGTAAGTGGACAAATAAAAATGACCCTAAGTGGATCCTGGAGATGAAGAAGAAACCGCCAGTATGAATGTAACATTCCTTCCAGTGAAGGACTATAGATTCTGCGGCACTGCTCCCAATAGAAGCACTATGAAATAATTGACCTTAAGAGCTGGAGGTAGAGAAAAAAGGGTGGGTATTGTACCATCAAAAGGGACAGAAACTAAAAATTGTATTAAAACTGCATTTTCACTCATTTTCTGATGCAATTATAATTGCCCTGATAATTATTTTAATTATAATATTTCAGTTACATTATTAATACATTTTTTGCTTTATATGCATATATGATGCTCTTCTACCCTGCACATAACAAAGATTTTCAACATAACAGAATCGTCTAGAGGCATATGTTCCATTAAGTCATACTTTAGCAAATAACTTCCTGAGGATTCTTAAAAGGAATATAACTCATAGTTGCATTCTATATTGTACAGTGTAGTAAAGCCAGCACCTCTAGTGTGTTTCTTTTTTAATTGACCCAAACATTTTAACCTATAAAATAGAATTTACATTCTTTCAAACCTTGGATGCACTTACAGTTGCTAGAGATATTTTAATTTTATGTGAACTGCTTTAGTCTATTTTTGTATTCTGCTCTAGTCTATTTTTGTACTTTCACTCTCAATTGAGTTTTTTTTTTTTTTTCTCCAGAAATTATGTAGCAACCAGTGTGCTAATAAAGAGTGTATAAAGATAGTCTACAGTTTTAGTTTGCTATTTCATGTGGTAACAATTTTATCAACAAAAAGAATAGATGACCTAACACTTCAGTGCACAAGTACTGGATTGTATCATAATTATTTTTAAATGTTTTTGCTCCAAAGTAATTTTATGAAGCTACAACTCAAGACTTTTTTTGTGTGTGTTTTTTTGTTCTCTGATTGTGAAGGCAGTTTTAACATCCAATTAGATTTATTGCATATGTGTACATGCTGATATAATCACAGAACCGTTTCTTTTCAACTATTCAAACCAAGAAGCCAGTAGGAACTTTAAAAAAATGTGCTCTTCAGCAGAGCATGGGCTGTTAAGGTTCCCTGTCTGAAATGTTGACTTTTACATCCAACCTAATGCATTTTAGGTTATGAAAAATTCCACTTTTGTTGTATGATTTGTCTCATCCTGAAATCAGTCCAAAAAAGGTCATATGAGTGGTGCCCTCTAAAATTCTCATTTCTTTCCATGTATTGTAAAGAGATCACAGAATGACAAGCCTGATAAAGACTGGTAAGCACTTAAAATTTACACGCTTTATTCCACTTCCTGGAACATTACATTTATTTATTTATTTATTTATTTGTTTGTTTATTTATTTATTTAATCTTCAAATACACTAAATTCACTTACAGTAATATTCATGGAAACCATTAGAAGTTCAAAGAAGGGCTTCCATGGATTCTGAATATTTCCTTATTTTCCTTGGAGTGGTGTAGAACTGTGCAGTAAATGTATTCCTAGATAAATCTAGGCATAGTGATAATCTTTGTGGCTTTCTAAGCAAAGTAATTTCAGTGAATGAGGAAAAGAATTTAAAAATTTTAGATTTCTAAGGTACATTATACAGAAATAGCTCATTCATTGATTATCACTACCATATCCCTGTATTTAATGATAGATTTTGCATAAAAGTCCTTTATCCCTCGTGTTTCCTATTGATGATGTGGTGGTTTTTTTCAGGGTAATGTATAGGTATTTGAATGTTCACAATCTATCCAGCTACCTCTCTAAATATTTAGAGAGAGCTACATTTTCCCTTGTGACTAATAGCATATTTATATATTTGGGGATGAGAATGAATAATGCAATGATGTTCTCAATAAGAGACTTACAAACTGTCTACAGAGAAAAAAAATCCTTTTAAGTTTTACTCAGAATGAGTAAAAAAGGAAAGGATAGACATCAATAGCTGTAAATCCAGAAGAGTCAGATAAACTAAAGGAAATCATCACAGTTCTAACTCCCTGACAGGTAAATCTTTGAGTACTATGCCTCAATAAAATGAGTCATGGTAGCTTGGTAGGAAGTGGGAGGCAGGAGAGTGAAATGGTAGGCTGTTTAATATGCACCTGTACTTGAGGTCAGACTTTCACAGGAACACCTTGTGAATAGGAAACCCTTCTGCTATATCTCTGAAACTTTGCTACTTTTAAAATACTCAGTTAATGTTGTAAAATGCCTTTTCATTTTGAGTTCTGAGCTCATAGTCCGACAAAGTCAAGTAGCTTGTACTTCTCTTAAAAAATACAAGGTAGATAGAGGTGAGTGAAAGTAAGTTTTGGAGTTCATGAGCAGATATAGCTACCTGGAGGATTCCATATGCCAAGTATTTTAAAGCATGTCTTCCAGTTGCGAACTTTACTAGTTATATGCTTAGAAATCCAGATCTTGATACAGCCATGTTTCTTAAAAAACAACAGCATCTTTAACCATAACTAGTTTTAATGAACAAAAATTCCATCAAAATTACTACTTATTCAAATGGGGAAAATATCTTGTGCACAGCAAATTAAAGCAGAAACTGGACTATTAGGAAATATGAACATACTCATAAATATTCCCTTGCACTTTGAGCAAGTTTTATTTTATTTTATTCATTTTATTCCATTCTAAAAACAGTCAGAACTTAAATACTGATATTACATTTCTCCTTAAATGTTTTTATAATTGTTTTTTGCTTTTCATACAATTGCTGCATGCCAAAATAATAGAATTATTTCCCGCATGAAAATTTCAATAGCCTTAGTATTTTGTGTGTAAATCAAAACCTGAGAAAAAATCATTGACTCAACTGCTAGTACTGTAGATCACAGACCACCTGGAGAAACTACAAGTATGCTACAACATCAGACATTAGCCCTAGCCTTCACTTATTGTTCAGCAGTTTATCTGCTTCAAATTAAATAGTATGCCAGTATGGATAATGTCTCCTTTTTATTTTTTCATTGTTTACTTCTCTGTCCTTTCATTGCCGTTAGTACAGTCAAGTGTCCTAGATGGACTAAAGCAGATTTGTTTTAATGTAATTCGTCTTGCTATCATCTTAGGTGAGAGGTCTTAGTAAGGATCAGTGTCCTAACAGCACACCTTCTGATGAGGCATCACCTTGAGTTCTCGGTGCAGTTTGGGGCACCAAAATATGAGATGGATATAAAGCTATCAGAGAGCATCCAAAGAAGAGCCACAAAGAGGTGAAAGGGCCTAGAAGGGAAACCATATGAAGAGCAGTTGAGATCACTTGGTCTGTTCCAAAAAGACTGAAGGGAGACCTCCATGTGATTTTCAACATCCTCACAAGGGCAAGAGAAGGGACAGGTACCAGTCTCTTCTCTGTGGTGACCAGTAACAGGACTCAAACAAATGACAAGAAGCTGAGTTGAAGGAAGTTTAGGTTGAATATCAGAAGGTTTTTCCCCCAGAGGGTGGCACTGGAACAGGTTCCTTGGGAATTGGTCACAAGCTTGACAGAACTCAAGAAGTGTTTCTAAAATGTTCTCAGGCACATGGTGTGATTTTTTGTGTGCTCCTGTGCAGAGACAGGACTTGGGCATGGTAATCTTTTTGTATCCCTTATAATTCAGTACTTGCTAGCGTTCTGACTTACAGAGTCAGTGTAACTAATATTTTTTCTTGTACTTTTACTGGTGTTGGGAGACACTTGCATTGGGAGCAAAGTTAGAGGAACATACTAGCTAAAACCATTTCCTTTCATCCTAAACAGCATTTTAAAAAGCAGGTAGGGTTTCTGGGAATCTGCATAAGATGATTAAAATGAGAAGTACTCCTGTTGTTGTTAATGCTTTCTGTCAGTTTTCTCTGGAAGTTTTTCTTTAAAAAAAAAAAAAAAAAAAAAGAGCCTTCTGAAAAACAACAAGCTGTTCCGTTTTTATTTTTCTGTGAATATTAGTATTCTGAGTGAATTCCTGTAGCACTACTTAACAAGTGACATCTTTTATTCCATTATTTCACTACATGGTCGTTGCTATTAGGGATCTATGTGCCCTTACCATTTGTTGTTCAAAGGTGGCAATGGCAATAACATATAAAGTGCAATGAAAAAAAGCTTAAAATGGCAGCATCTGTTGCTGAGGCAAATACTGCTGTGTAATTCCAGTACACTCCTGTGATATAGGAACCTTCCATGGTGCTTCAAAATTTCTTTTGCTTGCTCAAATTTAATATAGGGATTAGAGTTGTGTGGGGAAAAAAAAAAAAAAAAAAAAGTACTACTCTTTCTACCTATTTAAATATTTAGATGTATGAGATTAGCATTGTACTTCAACATGAAACAGACACCTCCCAAAATATTCTAGAAATGGTTGATCTCTTGCCTGCCAGCAAGTACTGAATGAATTCCTTATTTTGCTTCGCTTATGCAAACAGCTTTTACTTGACCTAATTTGTCTTTATCTCAAGTTTTCTTACTTTTATGCTTCTGATTCTTTCTGACACCTCACTGAGGACGAGTGAACAACCAGATGTTTGTTGCTTTACTTCCTACCAGGGTTAAAATATGTCTCCACTGTATCCTTGAGAACAAAAGAATTTAAAAATGTGAATTTAACCAAAGAGAAGGATTAAAATTAGGCCATATAATGTCTTTGTTCACTAGTATAAATGTTGCCTTAACTAGTCTGTGAAAGATATAGGAACTTTTATATCCCATATCTTGTTCTCTAGGACATTAGTTATTCTGGCACCAGAGATACCTTCTACAGAAAACTGTTTCAAGTATCCTATACTTCAGTAGGGCAGTTGGGCAAACTACATCAAAGTATGTTTATATATACATTTGCCATGTACCTGTAGAAATTAGAAGATCTCTCTCAATAAAACAATGAAAGACAAAAAATAAATTGTGGATAAATCTATGAAAAATCTTAATAAGTGTTTAAAAAGCTTTAAGATGAGGGAAAAGTATGTAGTTGAAGTAGTACTTTAAATTCTGTCTGGTGAGTTTTGTTGGGATTCAATAAATTTTAGCAGTAATAAGATTATTTTAATTAAAGGATTTTTCTGTGAAGTGAGAATGAAGTGTCTAACATGCCAAATCAATTTCTGCCAATATGATTGCTCTACACACAAGGAAAGATAGCAATAAATTAGAGGAAACCTATTCAAGGACACTTGGTCTACTGTGTAGGACCTGAGAAACTGCTGATATGGATCGTTTCAATGTCATAAGATATATTACTTACAATCACTGTTGTAGATTCAAAGGCTTTTATCCACTTTCAGAGAAGAAAAAAATTAAAATAAGGAACTAACTGTAGAAGGAAATTGAAAGCTCAAAAATTATGACACCTATTCAGCAAAAATAACTATATATTATAACCCTTTATTCTCTGAGCATTTAAACTTAACTTGAGGACATTTTTTCTAAATATATGTCCCAAAATGTTTTTACATATCAACAGAAGTAAAATCTATGGCTTAAAACTTTGTGTGTATATGTTAAGTTTTTACAAGATTTTGTAAGAGTATGGAACTGAAGTGGGTTTATTACTTTTTAAATCAAAGTTCTGCTTTTCACAGTTAAGAATGTTACATCATATAATATTTTGTGTTCCCTAAGATGTCTCTTCCAAACATGATATGAATGTTAATGCAAAATATGTAGTTGCAGTGTTTATAGTTTAAAAACACAATTAAGAACCAATAGATGTGAAACTACAATAGCTTTTCTGGTTGCAGAAACTATTTAATTCAGAGTCAAGGAAATGTACTGGAATTGCTACCATGTTTCACTTCCTTCTTTCCCTTTCCAAATACATAAATGAAACAGTAAATAGGTATAAACAAAATTTTTAATGGATCAAGGCTAAGGACTAACTGGCTGTCTAAAAGCAGTAAAAATAAAAAAAATATTTATTGCAATATATAGAACCCCTTACAATGAGAATCCACAAAACAAGAGTCTTGGCCTCAGAGCAAGATGTCCCTGAACAACAATTTTATTTCCACTTGAATTCAGTCATGATTCAGTGTTTAGCATAGTTTAATTCTATTAATTGCATATATTTTTTGCCATTTATTGAAACCTATTATGCTTTTGTTTCATTATCATATTGTACACTAGAAACCTTACATTATTTCAAAAGCCTGAAAGTATTGTAGTGTAATATGACTTTTATTAAAAAATCCATAATTTTAGGTGTCACACCAATTTAAGAAATTTCAAGCACAGATTGAAAAAGTAAAACCCTAAAGGGGATAATGGAGAAGTGAAAAGACAGGTTGATAGTTAAAACTCTGGGTTATTAAGCTATTATTTCTTATTCAATGGTAGTAGATTTAAAGTTTTTTTTTCTCTGTGTATTGCCATCAGTTCTTTAGATTAAATTAATTTTCATTCTCTGGGTAATAGAAATTATTTCTGTATTTCAAATTATTATTTTTTAAGTTTGTTTAACATTGCTGGCACTTATCTTTAAACTGATGTACATATGGTTATGTCTCTATAATATTACCTAAACCTGCTGTGAATCACATTTGAATCTTCTCTTTCAGTTCCCTCTCTAGAAAAAGATTAGTGAAGGATTATAAAATCCAACTTCAATAAGCTTCTATTTAAAGGTTAAATATAAGGCTGGTGGAAAAAAATCAGAAATTATTTTTTTTGCCACTTGAAAAACCCAGTGTGTTTAATATGGGCTACTTTTTTAGGCTTCTTTTGTATCTAATTGAAAGAGAAACACTGCTGAAGAAATTGTGTCAATGAATAAGAAATAACACAGTGGTTATAATCCCGCTCTGAAAAATTGACTTACTGACAATACAGAGAACCTTGAAGACTAGGCTTTAGTGAAGTAAAAGAGATCAGTCAATCCCACACAAAATTAAATTACATAAATCACTGGTGGTCCACTAAGATATTTAAATAGAAGGTGGAATTCAGCTCTCAAAAGCTAAGTAAAGTTATCTGAGTAAATACTGGTTGATACAAACTAACATACTTCCTGAACTCCATTTCTCTCTTTTAATTAGACACCCAGGAACTATAATTAGACGTCAGACATGGAGCTTACATGCAAAACCTTTATATGTAGACATACACTTAATCTCTTAAACTGAAACTAAAGTTTATTCTAGGACTATTCTTACTGTAACCTTAACTGGAAAATTCAAAAGTAATCTGTAAATTCCATTCAGATTTTATAGGCACCACAGCAGAGGGAAGAAAATGCAGAGAGCCATGATTATTCTCCAAATACTTCTTTAGCCCTTTTAATTTTTTAATCTGTCATTCTTATATTTGAATATTTAAAAGGAAATGAAAACTACAAACTTCTACATGATTTGTATATGCCTTACCTGTAAAATCACGAGGACACAAACACTGAAACAAAGGTCGTTCTCTCAGTTGACTCATATCAATGCAAGTTGCTCCATCAGAACAATTATTTGGGTAAATTAAACATGCATTTTCAGCAAATTGGCAAAATTCTCCTGTCCATCCAGGTGCACAGAGGCACTAGATACAACAAACACACACACAAACAAACACAGAGAACCCAAAATAAAAATACAGTGTGAAAGTTTGTAGAGTTTTCTTTGTGTCTTGTATTTTACTACTGAGTAAAAGTGTGGTGGAATGCAGAGTGTTGCACACAGCTGAGATTATTCTGCATGCCTGTATTTGCAGATGATAAAACAGTTGAAAGAGACAAAACTCATCTACCATGTCTGTTGAAAACCTGGGGGAAAAAAGGACACATGAGTTGGAGGAAATGGTGAGATAATTACTAGCTGCGAGGGATATAAACATCAGGAACAGAAGAACTGAGTGTGCAAAAAGGATTTTAAGGGGATATACATGGGGGAGAAATTGGGCAGTGATGATAACAAAGCCTGCAAGACAAACACTGTCACCAACCAGTAATTGGAAAACATAGTACAGGGTTCCTGTCATACATGCAGACTCTACCATTTAAATAAAATAAATTAAAGTGGTTTATTCAGAGGAAAGGGGAAAATATGCAGCTTAGATTAGCATCTCAAAAGAGTCTTGTGAAACTCATACCAGTGCCCTAATCAAATATAATTAATAGTAACTTGCCTGGAATCCCATTACAAAGGCAATAAAGCAGTATAGCCAACAGTAGCATGCAAGTATTTTAGAACACTGGAATCGTGTACCAGGTTCATAATGCATAAACATTTTACATGAGTATGTGTACATGAGACCACCAAAGACAGAGAGATGTGTTGTAGAGACTCATACAAATAAAAAGAAAGTTGCCAAAGAACAAGATTAGCATAAGGCACAGAAAATAGGCAGAATATATTGCTGACTACAGAAAAAAATTACTGTAAAAAGCCCCAATGCAAGTAGTACCAGGAGGAGACCATAATTTTTTGAAAGGCAGGGGGATTGGTTGGGGGGGGAGATAAAATATTGCAAACAATCAAATATGTAGAGGAAGGATGGAGAAGACAAGCTCAATTCAGTAATGACTTCTCTCATCAAAGAGCTCATGAGACAGACTACCTTGACCTTTGTTGTTAAGTACCACCAGGGACCACAGCCATCAGCACTAACTCTTCAGCATCAGCTCCACAGCTTTGGGTGATCACAGAGAATTTAGGATGTAAATGTTACAGAGTAACAGTATATAGGTGTATTGGCAATGCTCAACAATCTTGAAAACTACTAGCATTAAGTATGCTGTTTGTGAATTAATTCATTCAAGTTTGTTTTAAAGTTTTAAACTGGCCCTACCTCTCAGTCTTTTAAACATTCCCTTTACAGTGATCTCTGATTCCCTATCTGACATAGGTATTTTGTTAAAAAAACAGTATTTAGGTGGTCACGTGAAGGCTTTAAGGGAACTGCACTGATATGAATCCCTTACTGTGAATCTCTGCATTCAATGATTGAAACAGCAGATAACTAAAGTAGACTGCCATCTCTAAAGTGACCTAGGTATAAGAGGAGCATGGTAGCCTAGAGACTTAGTGTGACTTCTCTTCCAAGGCCCGGAAGAAAAACAATGTTCTCCAGAAGTTGTATGCGCCTTTGAATTTTCTGCATTTTTATTTCTTCATCACTCTGTTGTGACAATATCCATACACACCCCTGATGTTTCCTGATGTCCTTCCCCTTGATTTCCAGGAACACCTTTCACTGCTATGCACTATCCTTGTCCTTGATGTTATGTTTGATTGTATATGACACTACTAGGTGAAAAATAATGAGAAGTAAAAACAAGATGGCATGTTTTAGGTAACTGTACCTATGGGTTTGTCTATCTTTGTTAGTCAGTTCATTAAGCTTATCCCAGACAAACCTATAGAAACATGATTTATCCTGTTTGTCAATATGTTTTACATTTATAGGACTCCAGAATTATTTAGGTTGAGAGCTTTGAAAATCATAGAGGCCTACTCCTTGCTCAGAGCAGGTCAAACTTCAAATGCAAGCTGGTTGCTCAGGATCTTGTCTTCTTGAGGTCTGAATATCTCCAAGGATGATGATTTCACAACCTTTCTGGGCAACTTGTTGCACTCACGCTACATTATGAACAATTTCTTCTTAATACCTAGCCATAATTCCCTTTGTTACAACTTCTGCCAACTGTCTCTCACTCCAGTGCCATGCACTTCTGAGAAAAATTTGACTCTATCTTGTTTATGATCATCCAATGAAGAGCTGAAGAAAAGAATTATGTCTTCATTCAGATCTCTGTTTTCAAGGCTTAACAAAGACAGATCCTTTCCTCCTATGCGGCAAAATTTTCACAATGTTGATGATTTGTCTGCTGGACTTGTTGCAATTTTGTCAGTCTTACTTTTTGTACATTGAAGTTCTGCACCTCACAGAGTACTCCACTGGTAGCTTATCAAGTGTTGAGCAGAAGGGACTGATGTCTTAACTTGACTTGCTCTCTATGCTTTTATTAATGCAAGCCAGTATCAGATGAAGCTACCTACCCTTTATCATGACTTGGTTACATTGGCCCAGTCCCTCATCTTCCATAGATATATCCTGTCAAGCCCTTTGGACGTTTATAAATGCCCTCATTGCCTATGGTCCTGGTTTGGCATTTCTCTTCAACTGATGCTATTTCATTAGTCTAAATTTTTCCACCTGGCACAGGACTTGGGAAATTTGAAAGCACATATTGTAAGTAAAAACCAGAGCATAGACACTGAATGTCATCCACCTCATTCAGTAGTGGGCATACATTTTCCTTGGCCTCATTTTTTTTTTCTGCCACTATACCTATAAAAATAGGGATTTATAGGATAGTTTCTCCTTTTTGAGGTTTTTTCATGAAACATTTTGAAATTCTCCTTGACTAGACTCAACCTTTTATCTACCCAGTTGTTGTATTCCCTTTAGGAATGTTTTTCCCCCAAAACCCCTCCCCCAGAAACTGTAACCGGCCTGGGTTACCTGCCCCCTGGTCTCCTGACCTATAGCCATCGGACAAGTAACCTGACCCCGACCCCAAAGGTGATTAAAAACCCCTCTCCCCCATGTGACCTCCCTCTCTCGCCTCTGGATTCCCTTCAAGGAATAAAGGCCTTGGAATACATCCTGGGGTAAGGGGGCCTCTTTTGTAACTCTCTCTACTCTATTCTGTAGTTCCCTCTTCCAATACTCCCCCTAAATCTGGGCTGGCAGCTTGTGGGGGGGGGGTAAAGGGACAGGAGAATCTACACCCAGTCACTAAATATTACTATTTATTGGTAAAAACTGTTTAGCCAGTGTCTTCTTTCTTTACATGTTTTAAGTCCATTCTGCAAGAAAAAACTTCAAATAAGTTCACTGAAGTCTAACCATATTTCTAGTGGATACACATTAATTTAAAAAAAAAATACATTCTCAGAGATGGAATTGTAACTGTAATTGTGAAAACCACATTTACTTTTCCTCTAGCAACGTGACGTTTCTGCACATGGGGTGAAATGTATTGCTGGCAAGACAGCATTCAGGAACTGAACGACTATTTCCAGGCTATGCCTGAATCACTTTGAGGATAATGGAAAGACAAGTCTTAGTGACACTTAAGCTAGCACTTTCCACAAATATTAAGCAAATTTTTTAAGCTTAATTGTAATCATCTCCATGGCATACTGATAGAATAACCTTTCTTTTTTCCTTCACAGTTTTCAATTGCCTGGTAAGATGGCTTGCAAAATGAAGATGTTCATATGTTAGACTGCTTTGCCCCTTTTAAAGTACTTGGAGAAAATTCCAACTCAACACAAAATTTAGGCTTTAAACTGGGTAAGAATACTTTCAGGTTTTGATTTATCTTTAGTTATTCTGTTATGTTGTTTATTCCTATGCTCAGATTTTCTTCTTTGCCCACCCCTCCTTGCTGCCTCCCATTCTGCAATCTGAGTTATGTGTGCATCCTTAGAAGTGTTCATATTTTCAATTTTTTCTAAAAGTATTTTTGACATTAGAAACTATAGTAAGCAGTTTATGACAAAAAGGCTTCAAGAACTCAAAACATGCTGTTTGGCCAAATGATTAAAAATAAATAGTATTTTTATTTTTCTGCACTGTTGGAGCTCTGAAAATTGTTTAAATGAAGAAAAAAAATCCTTAGCTTAATTAAAAAAAAAAAATCTGCTTACATTTTTTGTATATAAAGTTCATTCTTAACTGAAATTCCAGAAGTCACTCACACTGGAAAAATAATTTCAAGAAATATATAGAAATTTAGTTCATAGCCAACAGAAGTGTAGCTTCTTAGTGGATTGAGGCACTTATTTGGGGAGAATGTTTTACTCACTTCCTTATTTGAACTGATGTATCTTAAAATTTTACAGAATTGATTATTAGCCTACAATACACCAGGGCACATAGGTGTAAGGTTTAAACCTTAAAAGGGAAAATTAATTGGTCCTAACTTACTATATCTGTCAAATTTGCAGATGAGAGAAAATTAATTGGTCCTAACTTACTCTATCTGTCAAATTTGCAGACGACACCAAGATGAGCAGTGCACGTGACACACCTGAAGTATGGGAGACCATCTGGAGGACCTGAACAAGCTTGAGAAGTGGGTTCATGGGAACTCACAACTAGGTTTAACAAGGCCAAATGCAAGGTCCTGCATATTGGTTGGGGAAACCAACCTCATGAGAATTGAGAACAGCCTAGTAAAGTAGGGTTGGAGATGGTGGTGGATGAAAAGCTGGACATGAGCCAGCAACGTGTGCTTACAGCCCAGCTAGCCAGTTGTATCCTGGGCTGCGTAAAAAACAATGTGACCAGCATGTCAGGGGAGGTGATACTGTCCCTCTACTCCACCTGGAGTGCTGCATCCACCTCTGGAATCCTCATTACAAGAAATCCATTGACCTGTAGGAGTGGGTCACCAGGCAGGCCACAGAGGGCTGGAGCAGCTTTCCTAAGAAGACAGGCTGAGAGAGTTTGGGCTGCTCAGTCTGGAGCAAAAAAGATTCTGCAACAATCTTCCTGTGACCTTATATTAAAGAGGACTGTGGAAAGATGACTGTCTGTAAAATCAGAGGAAACTGAAAAGTTATATCCACATCCCAACAGAAGTTAGGTATTGAAATTATAGAATAAAATACAATCATTGCTTTCTGTGTGGAAAGCAGTTGGTATGCTCAAAACCTATTCCATGATACTTCCTGATACACACGATCTGGAACTATAGGCATCTGCTAAGGGGGGTGGAATGGAGGGTGGAGCAAAGTGGAGACACTGCAGCCAGGCACTGTTGAAACTATTGCAGGGAGGGGAACTCAGTGGCGCTTTGCAGTTGGGAAACTGCATAGTATGTGTCAGCCAGGGGAGATAGGGAAAGATATCCTGCTGCTGAATCAGCAGCTCTGGTAAAATCACATTCTTTAAATGAACTTGATTCATTATAGCCTAATTCTAAGATTAATGCACAAATTCCATCCCAAAGTTATCCCCCAAAGTTATCACCCTCCAGAATATGACCCCCCACACACACACCAGGTGTGTGCTCCTCTATTTTTCAGACTGTATCTTTAAATGTGAAATAACAGAATTTTACACCAATGAGTAACAAAGGTATGTATGACTAGAGTTACTAAAGCTCCTAAACATAGAGAAATAGTACAAAAGTAAGTAGTAAATGGGGGAAAAGTTAGGGAAGACTATCATAACTGCTGGGATCAGTTGATGGGCTGAACCTGTCTTCTCCCCCATAGGGACGCCTGTTGGGTAAGAACTGTACTCTGTCTGTGATGAATATTTTTATTTGGGACCTTAGCTTGTCTGTGCATTGCTTTGAACATGTTTTTGCAGTCAGATACTACCACTGACAATCCTTGAAACATAACCTTTCCCAATTTTATATTAATAATGAGTATTTTTCTGTGGACTGTAGGTTGGAGTCCTTCACAGGCACTGGCAGTTGCCGGCCAAGGACACCATACCTGACATAGTGGAAAACCCAGTGAGGGGTCCCAAGGTGGGAAAACCCACTGAAGGGTCTCCTTATGCTGTTGGTGTGTGCCCCGAATGAGTCAATCAAGCCATTCTCCAATCTAGCAAGATTGCTCAGTGATGGGTCCCCATAATGGAACACTGACAGACAGGTTGGACACAAGGGTCTTGGCTTTCCTGGGGTGCTGACAGACAAATTAAACACTAAGGGCTGAATAAATCTCCTACACCAAAGGTCAAGGAAATCTCTCCTCTTCACATGACAGAATGGGGACAAATTTTTTATCAGGTTATATAGCAAGAGAAGGGATAATATTTGTAAAGTAAAAGAGAGTAGATTCAGTTTAGACAGGAGGAAGAAATCTTTCACAATGGGAATTGTGAAACACTGTAGTGAGTTGCCCAGAAAAGTGGTAGATGCCTTGTCTCTGGAAACATTGAAGGTCAGGTTGAATGGGACTCTGAATAATCTGATGTAGTGGAAGATGCTCATTGATGGGTATTTGGACTAAATGAACTTTAAAGGTCACTTAAAACCCAAACCATTCTATAATACTATGTTTGTTGATATTTTTTTTTTTCATTTTTTGCCCTGATTTTAGGTAAAACAGTTAGGGGTCTCAGCAGAAATATGTCATAGCCTGAATTAGTTAAATAACTTTAAAAAAAGACTATATTATTTCATTTCTCAGGTGAACGTATGAACAAAACAGAATCTAGAATTCTATCTGTGCACATCTCATATAGAAGGTGGGAAGATGAAGGTATCTTTTATGTAGTTTGAGCAGGTGCCATCTCTCTTTACATATGACTTCATAAAATAATGAAATTGTTTTAATTAATTATAATTTTAAAAGGCAAATAAAGAATGTGCATTTTTGAGTTTTCGGTAATAGATAACAAAAAGGCAAATACTGAAGAATGAAAATTAATCATCAAGAAGCTCAACCTAGAAACTTACTGTACATAAGTATTGGAAACAGCTGCCAAAGACACCACAAATGGAGACAGCACGTGGAGAATGTGTGTCTGACCTTACTGGCATTAATAAACAGGTAAAAAATTATTATAAGTTATGTGCTTCAGAAATACACAGTGCTGAGTTGGTTGATTGAAATTTTATGGACTCTTTCTACAGACATTTTCCTTATCTCAAGGCACCAGTTCCTTATTAGATAGGGAAGTCAATAAAGAAGAAATTTGGGGAATTTCTCTGTCTTTGAAAAGTGGTTTAAACTTGATCAGAGGCTTGATTTTAACGTCTCAGAAGCTGCATTTAAAAATGCACCAGAACTTTTTTGTTGGTTATATGTGGTGTGTTTTGCTGTCCATTTATATGTAATTATATGCTCTTAGACTATATAACTTCAGATCCATTGTACAAAGATATCTGAAATGATTACATGATCACAGTTTTAATTAAATATTTTTCATTTAAATTTGCTCTTTAAAGAAGGAAATTCAGTTTATTACATGAAGGTTTCTACTGTTGATTAACTTCTGTACAGCTCAGAGATAATTAGCAGCACATATGAAATGTACCTAGGGTGCTTTGATGGTGTTTATATCAATAGAACAAGAAAAGCAGGAAAACTAATTTTGATAAAGTCCAAATTAAACACTGAAAGAGGAAAAACCTGTTTAGGATATTTTAAAATTTATGTGGACTCTTCTGTAGAATTACTGCTACTGTGTGAAAGAAAATTGACTAATTACCTTGTGTAAAACTAGCCCCTAATGGAAGCATCTGACTTTGAACTACTGCTGTTTTGAACACTCAGCTGGAAGGACAAACACAGGAGAGACATCAATAGAATTAATGATAGTGGCAAAGTGGCTTCACAGAGATGAGACTATAATGTTCTCATATGGTCCATGGGGAGAAACAGTAGGAGAGACTGTAGATTTCTTTAAAAAGGAAAATGACAATAATCTATTTTATGTGTTGTACAGAAGTATGAAAATCACATCTGAGAGCAGTAGACTTTGCAGTGACAATTTTCATTGCTTTTAGCATTGGTAGCAGATCTCTTATAAATATTCATAATAATTTTATCACTCTAAGAAACTACTTTAATATATAATATGCCAAATATATTAAATGTTTGTTTCTTTATGGCTTTTTTATACTCAGAAAACAAACAGTGATAGATACAGTGCAGAGGGCTTTAAAAAAGCCACAGTGCATTTTTTTTAAAGTTACGAATTTGTTAAACAAGTTAATGTTTTCTCTCAGTTATAGTACCCTTCAGTTCTGGATACGTGATCTAGAAGTTATCTCTCCTCTCACGCAACAAATACAAATGGCTTCTCTAAGAATAAGTGTGAGGCCTTCTTAGGGCTGTAAGGTCTAAGCAGTATGATTTAGCTCCATTTTGGAGATTATTGCCAATTCTGCATAGAGATGCTTGCTTCTGGGTTATAAATTCAGCCAGACTTCTAGGGATAAAACATTATCAAAAAGCTTTAGGAGTGAGAGTGACTCCTCAGGGAAGAGCTTACCTAGACGACCAGAGCAGCAGACTTTCCACAAAGGTTTTTCAGGCAAGCCTGCGGGGCTTGGCACTGCTCACTGCTCTTCTGCAAAGAAGCAATTTGATTCCCTGCCTGACAGGTGGTTGATGGGCCTGATTCTGCACCCAGAAAGGCAAATCTCATCTGGAAGGGATGAAACCTGGACATCTGTCTGCCTGTTTGCAATTTCTGTACAAGTTCTGCTGAATAAGGGCCACATATCAGCTTGACTTGGGAAAAATCACAGGAGAAAGTGAGGTTCCCTCCTCTATCCTCCCTCCCACATTGCCTCAGAAAGAACATTTTAGCTTTGGTGAAGACAGTTTTCTATGTTAGCAGGCATGCAGACTCCTGCTTTGCTAGAGAACACACATAGTAGTCTCTGGGGAAAACATATTTGCAGGTTTTTTAATTTCAACTGCAACAGTGTTGTAACGACATGGTGTTACTGATTATTAATGTATATTCATAATTTTACTTTATCAACCATATATCCTCTTGGTGCACAGTTTGTTGTTATCTCAGATTCACCATAAAACTCCAAATATAAAAGGTATGACTTCATTTTATGGATGTGAGAAAAAGATCAAAAGAGTGAGAAATCAAAAGATGTGAGAAAAAGATCAAAATATATGCCATGAACAACCACAGAGCCATTTGCAGGGCAAGATTTTAGATACAACTCTTTTCTATTATATTATTTTTTCTCTCCTCTTACAGTGAATCATACCATTAGATAAACATTATTAAATGAACATCCATATGAGAAAGCAAAATTCTGGTGAATGGGGACCAGTTTTCTGAAGGGAATTGACAGGAATGCATCCGTGTACCTGTTCTTATAAATCAGTGTTCTCCAGGCAAATTACATGTAGAAGTCAAAACCATTACTTCTTTTTGCTTAGCTTCACTCTTCCTTAAAAGCACAATCTACTTCCACTGCACTGTAGGACCACTAGTTAGAAATTGGCAGCATTTCCTATCGCTCTTTTTGAAGATACCAGGATATCCATTGGCAATTATTTCAACACAAAATTCCACACGCAATTGTCTCATGTGCAAGTGCAGCATCTCAGAGAAATTTCAAATATTTTCTTTGAATGGCCAACAGTAGGTGTAGTGGTAAAACTCAGAATGATAACAGAGATTGTTTTCTCTTTCTTTAGTGCTGCCCTAGTGTGCATTTGCTTGCCAACACCACTCTGCTGTTCAGGCAATATGAATAATTTGTTTAGACCTTTTCTCAAGTGTAGTGCTGGCAAATGGAAATGGACCTTACAATGACATTGCTTCCTCTTCATCTTTCAGCTTCAGTTTTTGTGTCTACGTAACTCAATTTTCTTTGCTAGCTGTAAGCACACAACCTTGCATAAATCAGTGGTTTGTCAGGATGATGGGAGAAAGGCATATTTACAAAATAGACTTGGATACACTATGCAGACCATGTAAGTTGAAAGATAGTTGCTAGTAGCATAGTAAGAATAGTAAGAAACTGTTAGGGGAAAAAAAAATAAAAATCAAGAATGAGCATTTTTATACCCTATAAGAAGTGGGAAGTACTTTTAATTTGCGTGTCCTTCCATAGGAAGTGTTTGTCAGATCACAAATGGGAGAGTGCGTCACAACCACTGTAGCGTTATATTTTCTTGTCCCTCAAATACACTTCTGTAGGTAAACGTAAATGACCTGTAAATTCTGTCATTTTTATTCAATTCAGTGGTTTCTCCCTAGAAAGTAAAGACAGCCAGTATGCCAAAGATTTGACAGTTTTCATACCTCAACTCTCCCACTACTGTGTTTACAAAACTGTGCTCCTTTCCAGTCTTCCAAAGTCCAGTAAACTAGAATTCTGTTATCCACAAAATTTGCAGTGGATAAGTTTAATGTATTTTTTCAATATATTTATTTTTTTTGGTTGGTTTTGAAGCTGAGTTTTTGTTTGTTTGTTTGTTTGTTTTCTTCATTTTAATACTAATGTTTCAGGAAGAAACAGGGGATCTTAAGGAGAGATAATACTTCTTGCCATGATCTAAGCTGCTTGCTCTGGGTAAATAGATGGTAAGGTACTCAATCCACCCTTGGGAATCTAGAGGAAAGCTTTACATCCACAAGTGATTTCTTGTTTGTATGCTCTCTTTATTTGCTTTCACTGCCCAGTCTTGTGCCACAGGCTTTACTGCAGCCATTCTAAATCTCTGGGAGAACTCTACTCAAACTACTCCATACCCTGAGGTGGTTAGCATGTGGCAGCAGTATGATTAGCATGAAACAAACAACAGCTTTTTCTTTCCTATCACTTGCCTTTTGGGAATTGCTCATATTTTCCCTGTCTTCAGGTAAAGATAAGGAAAACAGATACCTACAGCCATGAATTGTTTAAGACAATCAGATTAAAAACAATAAGAAAATACTATCAGCTGCAAAACAAGAACACTGACTTTTCGCTTATAAAATGCATTTAAGAAAAAGAAAAGTTGCCATGAGAACAGAAAAATTCTATTGAAAAGTGTATCTGTGGACAGATTTTTAAAAAGTATTTCTAATAAGTAGGTTATCATATTGTCATAATAATGTAGTTAAATATTTTTATTGAATAAAACTCTGCTGAAATATGAAATTGGTTCACACATCAGTAATTGTGGAAGTGTGTTTTATGCTCAAATTGTTTTAATTTATTTCTTTTCTTAAAAAGTGTCCCCTGTCTTCTAAGTATACGGAGGTATTTATTATAAAATTGACAAACCAGTACATTAATTATGAACTTTCCTATGGAATGGATATAAAAAAAAAAAAAAAAAGGAAATGCTATATTATATTTTATTCAGAACTTTTACAATTAATATATTTATTCTTAGAAGCAGTTCCAATATTGCAGCTGCAAATCAGGAGACATTCAATAGCAGATTTCTTTCAATAATTGATAAATCAAGAGTAAGTAATAGAATTTTTCGTATCAGTATTTTTTGAGAGAGGAAGATCTGTTCATGTTCAAGAATTGTGTTTGTCGCCTGTTAAAATTATATGTCTAAATTATATCCATATTTTTGAAACTGAGTCAAAGCTGCAGTGTTGTCTTTTTGTGCCTTAGAAACTAACAAGGCAAACAACATATCCTTGATCTTCTTCAGAGCCCAAATAAAACAGAGGGCTTATGTTCTCACTGTTCATGGCAACTTTGGAAAATATAATCCTTTTCCTAACCTTTTAATATCAGTGAAATGAGTCTGCTGCATTGACTACTAGAAGCAGTCCACAGTGAGGCCTTCAGCCTTCTGTGGGAATTATGGGGTTTGGATCCCGCAGTAGTAGACCCTCATGAAATTTAATGTCTGGTGAAGTTATTCACAAGGACAGGACAGATGTGACCTGCCACTGATCTGATGGGAAACTGCTGAAACACAACATTGGACCATATTACCTAAAAAGCTTTTGAAAATGCTCCTGCTATAATCATTAGTACATAGAAGAAGCAGCTGCTCAGAACTTCTGTCACTCTGCTGCTAATGTGGCCTCAAAATTTTTGGTACCAACAGTTGAATATTTTAAATACAATTGTTGCTTTTTCTTTTTCTTCTGAGAAAAACTGATAGACCACGGACTGCTCTAAGATTGCAAATCTGTATGTACTTTTGAGAATATAACTTTAAGTTATTTCTTTATTTTATTTCATAAACCTCATTTTTAATAGATTTTTTTTTCTCCTTTGCAACCTTGTTAAAACAATTTAGATGATATAGCTGCCTGTGATGATCCTTCACTGGCAGTCAAAAAGTATGACTACTGAAAAATGCATCTATATATACAAATGCTTATTTTTGACTACAGGGATTTTCTTTCTGTCTTCACCAATGGTGTGGTGTCACTTTTTAAATTCATTTTGAGCTAAAAGTTGCCTTCTTTGTCACTGACTATCAGGAACACTCACGACTGTGTAATTCATATTATTTTTTTCTATGCACACATCATTGAACTTACCTATCATAGAACACGTTTTTCTAAAGTATTTGCAGTCCACCAAGAAATACTTATCATATTTGTGTATTATTAACTACACAGCCATTTTCATCTGCACACACAGTAGAAAGAGGAGGACCCCAGAAACTACAGTCCCGTCAGTCTCACTTCAGTTCCTGGTAAAGCCATGGAAAATATTATTCTGAGAAGTCTTGAAAAACACCTGGAGTGTCACAGTCATCGGTCACAGCCAGCACAGCTTCCTGAGCAGAAGTCCTGCTTGTCAAACCATATTTCCTTCTATGAAAGGGAAACCCACTTAGTTTGTCTAGAAAAATGGGTGCAATCTTTTCCTGTCTCTCACAGGATCCTTCTGGACAAAATATTAATAACCAGGTTACATGATGGGGGAGCAACTGGCTCACAGGTCAGGCACAGAGGGATGTAATGAATGGCATAAGACCAGTCTGGTGATCTGTCACTGGTGGGGTTCCACAGGGCTCCATCCTCAGCCCTGTGCTCTTCAACACCTCCATAAACAACCTGAACAAAGAACTTGAAGGACAATGTAAGTTTGCTGCTTCCACTAAACTAGGAAGACCTTTAGACTCCCTCAAGGACAGAGAGGCCCTACAGAGAGACCTTGACAAAACATAAGGACAAGCAGTCACCATCCATATGGAGTTTAACAAGGACAAGGGCCGGTTTCTGCACCTTGCTTAACATTTCCGGGAGCAATTTAGAGAGTAATGGATCTAATATTTTTTCCCAAACTGTCAGTTGGAATGAAGGTCACCACACTACAGTGTCATCATCAAAGATTTAAATTTGTATTAATTTTAAATATGTTTATGTGTAGATAAGTAATTTGATTCTGGTTAAAAAAATGGCATCAAATGAGCTTTATTCAAGCAATGTATGCTTAAAGGCTGCAAAACAGCTGTGATTATCATCTTTGTGGGTAATGACACTGGACCACAATTAGTTATATATTCTTTTTACTATAAAATTTACTTGATTTAGGTCTAAACACAATCTCAGTGGAAAAGTTATAAAAAAATCCATATTACCGAAGTGAATTGCTCTTGTACTATTGATTATAATTAATAAAACCTATAACATTTTGCCCCTCTCATCTCTTAGAGTAATGAATGCATTTCAAGTTTGCTTGTCTGAAGCTTTTATACTTTGGAACACTGAATTAGTTTAACATGTATTAAATTACTTACAGTGAATCCTCCAATTATATTAAGACACAATCCTTCATTCAGACAGTTGATGCTGAGCAGCCTGCAGTAGTCAATTACTTCCTCACAGTTCTTTCCAGTGAATCCTGGCATGCAGCTGCAAATACACCAGTGTATTTTAGAGAACTTGAATTTTTAAAGTTAATTGTATTTAATTATGTTCCATAATTCTATTAAATAATGTTCTTGCAGTAGCAAAACAGATCACTTATTTTATGTAAAATAAACAGAATATGTTTTCAAGAAACTGAAAATCCCTTGCATGATTCTGGACAATTCTGCTTTTTCATAAATAATTTTTTTCATTGATTAAAGCATTTTCACAACAGTATTTCATATAATCTTCCAAGAAAAAAATCCCCACAAACATTTAGAACGGGTAATATTTGCTAAACAGTTATAGACAAAGTAACAAGGTTTTGGGAAACTCCTAGAAAGGATAGGTCAATTTAAGCATCAGAGAGATGCTTTAATATAAAAAAAACTGTGATAAGTGAGAAATAAACATCAATCATTGCTAATGAATAAAGAGTAGTATAAATAGTAAATTACAACATGCTTAATCATGTAAGGAACAATCTTGAGACAACAATGCATGTTTGCTTAATTGTAATAAAGAAAAAACTAGCATTCAATTTTTGTGACAGTTTATTAGTTTCATGTGATGCCAATGGAGTGATGGATAACTCGTGTAGGTAAAACAAACTGCAGAAATTTCTTCTGCTTCATGTCAGCACTTATTATTAGTAGGAGATAATCCTTTCCTGATGTAGCTCTTCTATGTTAAAAAAATCTCATATACACAAATAAAAAAGATGAGATTCAAATGGATAGTAAAGAAGTCTTATTAAAAAAGCAATAATGGAACAACGTAGAAAAATATTTGAATACATATATCTTGATAAACAGATAATCTTTGTCAAACACTCACTGTGTTCTTACAGACAGAGCATGTTCCCCTCTCTAAAGGCTATTTCTGGTATCATGGAATGAAAAGATTTAAGAAGAAGAGAAAGGAAATGACTAGTTAGCTGAAAATTTGTGTTTGGGAAAGAATACAAAAGTAATAGATAGGAATTTCTTTAGCTGTTTCTAAGAGCTAAGTTTTTTCAAATTATTCAGTCCAGAAGCTGGAAATTAGGACAATTATAAAGAATTGTTTCTGTTTTTCCTATGTTCTTGCTCCTAATAGATATGAGATCCAGATATGTTGGTTATGTTTTCTCATTTAGAAAAAAAACTATCCAATTCCTGGTTTCAAAATGTATGAAATCATTAATTAATCACTTATTAAAGTAAGTGATATATTTTCCATAGCAACTACTTAGGCCACAATATTCAGTGGAAAGCATCTGATTTAATCAAACTTTCTAAATCAGTTAAAAATGTCTATCTGTGGGTATGGCTCTGAGTTCCAAGGAATGAACAGACACATATAGCATGTCCAGAAGCTTAAATCATCGGATTAACCTTAGTTTAGTCTTAAACTGTTTGGATTTAATCAGAAATCCCTGGAAACCAACCACAATTCATGCATAGGATCATTTGAACAGAGGTAAATGGATATGGAAAATCCTGCTTAAATGGTTATGTACTTTGAGGTTGGTATAGACACAACCACATGAGGACACTCAAAGTTGGTCACAGTGCACCACATAATCCTTACGTTTCTCTTGAAAACGGTGCTGCATGCAATCATATTTCTACCATTTCAAGTACTTAGCTTCAAAATTCTTGCAAAGTCTATTCTTAACAAAGTTCAAGTTCATGTATTGTAGCTAAGAGGAGATTTTCATAATAAAATTTACATACCAAAGGAAATGTAAAATAGTAATAAAAAGGTTTTGTACATTTTCTTATAATTTTTACGTAACATCTAAAACCAAGTCAGAGCAACTCAATTACAGTGTTTTTCTTACTGATTTTTTTCACCAATGATCTGAAGTGAAAGAGTTCCTAGATTTTTTGTTTCAATCTATGATTATTTCATTAACTAGATAACCTAGTAATCCAATTTTAGAAGTGGCTTCTTCTAATTTTATGTTTGCTCTTTTTTGTTGCTGTTGTTGTTGTTGTTGTTGTTGTTTTGCACTAAACGTACCAATGTCAGGAAGGGGAAATGTAAGCTAAGAGAAATAAAGGTGACAGTAAACTTCCAAAGATGGCACCAACAGAACATATTTTCTCAGAACACCCTTTCACATTTTTTGTGACTTTTTATTATCCTAAATTACATGGATAATAGAAGAAGATAGAAAGCAAACAATCATAGTTTATTGTGATGGATATGCTTGTTCACTGCCTATTTGAATTCACCTTAAATTTTGACATTTAAGAAAAAATATGACTATTAGATTCTTAGCACAAAGTTGTGTGTGACATCAAGACTGAAAGGATGGAGTTAGGATACAAGATAGTCATACATCATAACTGAAGTGGGGAAAATGAAATTGATTCTGTTTGGTTATATGCTTAGAATGGAAAAAAACTACTTTCCTAAAGAAGGAAGGATATGTTGAGAAGAACCTGGGTTTGTGTAGGATATAAAAATGCAGTTTGGGCATAAGCAAAATAAAAAGTAATGAAGTAAAAAATTCAATTCAGCTGTTATTTAAACTTGTACATGCTTCTGACCTAAACAACATTACATTAATTTATGATGTTAAAACACTATAAAAGTGGATCATGTCATAGTATTACCTGTAGTAATACGCCAAATGTATTATGAGGCTTACACAGTTTATTGTGTAGTGACTAGACAGAGACACAACATAGAGTATTTGACAATGATTACCAAAAATTAATCAAATTTTCACTTAAAATGATGATGAGCAGCTACAAATCTCCCAAATTAAGGCAGTATTATTAATGGTAGATTTCCTTTGGGTAAAGTGAATTAAAACATGAATCACAGGCAGAAAGTGTCCAAGTCTGTGATTTTAAAAAAATGATACTGTCTAACCCATGTTCCTATAGGTCTTCTGAAATCCACTGTTCGTCAAGTAGTTAATTCAAAACATGAATTTTTAAAGAAAATTTTTGGATTCTTAAAACAGTTAAGCCTGCTGACTGTTGGACCTCTCTATCTGTCAACACCTTCTCTGCATTTCAGCACTATGGAAAGATTGCAGCTCTCACAAACAAAACTACTGAATGTGAGCTCCTTGTGAAAAATATGTAATTCACACTACCTCAAAATGCTTTATCTCACCTAAATGCCTCCTTTCAAGTACAGAGGCATAAATATTTATATTTATTAACTACTTGAGATTAAGTGGTGGAAACCTGATTTTAATTTCACAAAAAATTAGGACATTATTTTCTATTTATTAAAAAATAATCATAAAAATTATTGCAACCAATAATCAAAGCCTTTAGGGACTGAATGGCAAAACTAAGGTGGAAAAATGGAGATTTTCAATAAGTAATAGGACAGAGTACTAGATAATCTCATCTAAATTCCATGTCCCTTGAACGGTTGGACCAGAAGATTCTTCAAGGTCTCTTTCAACTTGAGCTGTTCTATAAGTCTCTGGCAGTACATTTATTGTGATAGTACATTTACTCTGATAGTATATTTATTGTGCTTTAATATTCTGTGATTGTATTGTAATCTTCTATTTTTGTGCAAAGAAAACTGTGAATATGTGTAAGATGTGTCATGTCACCTGTTCTGGATGTTTCTCCATGGAAGATGTGAGTCACTTCCTGGAGTTCTCCTTCAAGAATGTCTGGAGGGCAAATTGGTTGCTATGTTGATTGAAAACTATTCACAGTGTTGTCTCTTGGTTGTTATTTCACTTTTAGAGCACTCTTAGTGTTAATGAGCTTATAACCCACCCGAATTGTAAAATGGGTTTTTAATTGCCCATTTTTACATTCTGTTATATTGATCCAAATAATGACTTCCGTGCTCATTCTCACATATTAGCAAAGATAGTTCAACCACAATGTTTTCCCATAGGAATTTTTATTTAACAATTTCTATGGTACAATGAGGTTGCTGGTACAGATCATTTCTACAAATACTTTGTGGAATTATAGATTATTCAAGATGAATAACAGGGCCAGGATAATTTTTTATGACTTCTTTTTTTGGTTTAGTTTATGTTAATAAAGACAATCTAGATCTGGATACTATTTGTTCATGTTATGCATATTTTAAATGAAAATTTCAACACATTTTATACTAATATATGCATATTGTGGGAAAGGCTGGCTATATAATAATAAATTATTAGCTTATATATCAGTCTAAAGAACTGGAACATGAATGATAACACTTGTACTGTGCTTTACATATCTACATGTATAATACATAATTGTATATGAGCTTGAAGATGTTTGTATGTATATCTGTATTTAGGAGTGAATATGAATGAAATTTTAGGATTTTCTTCTTTGGGAAAACTGTAAACAGTTCTACTTCTATTTTAATTTCAAGTCTTCTCAATTGAATCTCTGCTGATGCACTATAATTCTACTTTCTATACTTCTGTTATGTTTTTTGCAGTTTCTAAGATAATTCATAATATGTCAGGATTTTTTTTATCACATTTTTCAATTATCTGCTTTTATGAATATCTTAAAATTTACAAAATGTTCACTTCAGTAATGCTTATCAGAATTTACTCAGGCAGCAAGGTAAAAGCCAAGCAAAGGGGAATAGGACAAACTGTACTCCTGATTGGCATAGAAAAAAAAATCTAAAAATCCATTCAAAAATGAAATTAAATTATACATTGGATCACTTTTGGTATTTTAAAATAGATATTTTTAGAGTGGTCTTTCTGAATAAAACAGTTTTTCATATGCTGCTGGAAGGATCAGTTTAAAGTCTACTAATGCATGTCTATGAACTAGTAATTAAATACATTTAATTAATTAATTAATTTAATTGTCATCAGTGGTTTAAAATTTATATTTTTTATAGTATTAAAAATGAAATAATTCATAGCCCTTAAATGCTTTAAATCTTTTTGTATCACTCCTAGAGTTTCCAAGAAGCCTAACAGAGTAAAGCACAAAAGATAAATAAATACATTTTTAAAACAAAAGTTTATAGTTTTCTGTGTTCTCTGTGAGTGATGATGTCTTTTCTTTCTGCAATGTGTGTGATAACATCAAGTGAACCAACAAAGTACTGAAATAAATTAATTTCCAATCTTACCGGCAGTTATAGTTTTGCTGTTGAGCTACGCAAGTTGCATTATTTAAGCAAGGCAATAATTCACATGGATTCAGTATTCTCTCACAGAACTTGCCAGTAAATATTGGCATACAGATACATGCCACATCCTATAGAAGAGATGGAAATTAGAAATCATTATTTGTTGTACCCAAGACATTACAAAATTTAGTGTTTATGGTGTTTACATCCATTACTAGGGAGGTCCTAACTAGGACCTCACATCACATAAAGCTTTTCATCACATAAGGGCCTCATCACATAAAGCAGTCTACAAAGATAGAACACTTCTACTCTCAGATGGGTAATAAACTTAATTTAGGATAAGTAAAACAGGTCTTCCAGTACAGATTACATATCATGCATGTGTTTGCTAGATGGAAATATACCAGCTTAAAAATTGTGGTTTTGTGGTTTCATAACAAGAAGGAGTTTAATAATTAATTTAGGATTTTTTCCCTCATTTTTGATTTTGTCTGAATGTAGTATCTGCATCTATTAAACAGTAACATAAGGTACATCAGTAACCAGTGTCACTAACTAAAGGAGGAAAGAAAATCATGGGTATCCATTTTCTCCTTCAATATAAAGCACAGGGTCTATGCTTCTCTTTAACAGTGAGAGACATCTGTCAGTTACTGCAATCTCTAATTTGAACAGTAAGAAAAGTAATTTATTTTACAAAACAAAATATTTCTTAGGGCTGACAATGTCACCCTTATTTTTCTGTGCTTTTCATAGGCCTTTTGAAGTCAGAAAGTAAAGGAAAAAGTAAAGTGGTTTGTTCCCTTAATGAAATTGGAAGTGAGACATTTCTATACCTGTGAAACAAACTACTGCACCTGTTAGTCTATTGCACAAAATAGTTAGTGCTAGTATATCTAGTAGACAAAATATTTAGACAGGTTGCATAACTTAGAAATCCATCAATTTTTTCAGCAATTTAGATGTCTGTTTTTCTCTCTGTGTGTGAGTATGTATCACTGCTATGTGATAACTAAGCTTTTGAGCTCTTCTTTCGCTGTTTTGATTCTGTATAATCACTGCTATTTGCAATAGTGATGCTAATGAAAGAACATCAACAATTTATTTTGACATACTACCAGTATGACTGTTATCAAAACTTCATGAGTTCTGCATGGACTTACTCTATTTTATAAAAAGAAAAAAAAAGAAAGAAAAAAAAGGTAATTAAAAAACTTATACCTCATGAAAAGCAAGAACAAAATAAACACAAGTTAATAAAGATCACATGATGCCTCATGTTTGTGTCAGATAATTTTATTAGAGAGAGGAAAAAAACCCAAAAAACCCCATGGGTAGTTCCTTCAGTGATCACAAAACAACTGATGTGAAATGGGAAGTGTGGGGGTTTTTATCATAAAAATATTGTAAATAGGACACATTTAGAAAATGCTGTGTTTCTTCATGAAGTATGCAAAGCGAATCTAAAAATTTACATTAGAATTAAATATTTTGACATTTTCATGGACAGATCATCCTGTAAAATATTCAAAGTATATGGATGGCTTCACAAAGGGTAAATTATGTCTGACTAATGGTGTCTTTCAATGACATTGAAACTTTGTTGATGGATGTAGGAAGAGCAACTGATAACATTTACCTTGACTTCTGTGAAGCCTCTGACATCACCCCACACCATCATTTTTGCTAAATTCATGAGATAGGGGGGAAAGCTGTAAATGCCTCATCCCTTGAAGTGTTCAAGGTCAGTTTGGATTGAACTTTCAGCAACCTGATCTACTGTAAGAGGTCTCTGCCCACTGCAGAGAACTTGGAAATAGGTCCTATTTACAAGTTCCTTCCAGCCCAAATCATTCTGTGATGAGATGCTGTAATTCTATGATTCTCTGTTCAAATAGGGATCTGTAACATTTTTACTTACATTTGGCAGATCGATACATGTACCTCTGTTCTGACATGGCCTTGAAGAACATTCATTGATGTCAATTTCACAGTTGTGACCAAGAAAACCAGAAGGGCAATCGCAAACATATCCAGACTGGTTATACTGGCATATAGCTCCATTCAGGCATGGCTGAGAGGCACAAGGATCAACAGGTTTCTCACAAAATGGACCTAAAAGAAATAAACATTAAAAAATATGGAGATTTAGAGTGATGCTTGACATGCTTTTTGACATTACTTTTCTACTATGTTGTGTTTCCCTATTATTTATCTTCTTTTTTTTTTTTTTTTTAATTTTGTTGTTGTTGAGGGATTGAGAGGTTTTTATTATGTTTTTCTAAATTGTTTTACGCTGTGAAGCTCCAATTACTGCCTGGGACATCTGTAAGCTATCACCATTTAAAAAGCAAAGAACTCAATATATTCCCATATGCTTTGTTTGTTTTAGTGAATTAACATGGTAGGAATATCTGGGAGCCACTAATCTGATCTCTAGCAAAGGAAGAATGTGACTGGAGCAATGGTCCTGTGAGATGCTGAACAGTGACTTAACATCTCACAGCAATTATTATTTATGGAAGCTGAATCCAGTGGATTTCCAGACCAGGAGGGTTCTTCTCATTCCTGTTTTTAGATCCAGCCAGTACTGAACCTGAATGTGGTTCCAGTAAGCAAGCACGCAATCACACACATGCACACACTACAAACCTCTGTGAATCAGCGTGAAGAAAAGTGTATTTTCCCCTAGATAAACATGAACAGCAGTCACACAACCGTAAGCAGCAATGAGAGCTCAAACTTTTCCCTCATCTCTGGCTAGTCAGCATTGAGGTTCAGCAATGAACATACACACGCCTTCAATTTCTATATATAAAGATAAGCCCTCATTAGTGGATCCCTCAAGAATCAACATAGATTTTAAATCTGTCTGATTTCCATATCCAGATCCTGAACCTCTTGCTGACTTGCTGGCAGAGAGCTTGAGTTGTTCCAGATCTGGATGTCATTCTGGTTTTGGGCTAGTCTAGTTTAAAGATCCATCACTCCCCTCCAGGAGAGGTGTTAACACAGAAGTAGTAAAGAAAAGAAACTGTTCTGACTGCGTTGGCCTTGCAAGAAAATAATCTATAAAATTTCCCCAAGTCTCCCTCTTTAATTATTTGAAATTAACATGTCTCTCACAAAATTCTCCCTTCACTGTCTGAAATTCAGTCCTTGCTGTGCAACATTTGTCAGCCACTTACTTACCCGGTTACTTGTTGAACTCAAGTTTCTCACATTATGTCCAGTAGCTTCCCATGTTCTCCTAAATTCTTGTAACCCAAGGCAGGATTTACCTGATCTGTCTGCATACCTTAAAATTTATGAATTGCCTAAGTATTTTTGACAATTAAATCTTTTTAATCCTGTGACATCAAAGATAAAGAAGAATTATAACATCTAAAAAATTATTTCCATTTATTTATGGAAAATTATATATAAAACATGCTTTTTACATACTTTTTACTTCAGTGTTCTGATTCAAACCACCTCCCTAATACATACTTGCAAATTACATCAGAAGAATTTTTTAGCAATTTGCTGTAGCAATAGTATAGCTTTGTAATAAATCCCCTCTGAAGTAGTAATATGTACTGATTCAACATTTTGTTAGTCATTTGAATCCACTGACTTAAATAGATATTCATAAAAGGATAAATTATACTTTACAAAAAGATGTATAATTTTAAAATTATAAACAAAATACTTTTAACTCAATTTTTAAACTACAGGATAAACATAAATAATTGATTATAAAGCACTTAATAGATAAGTATGTGAACCTCCAATAATTTAATTATGAATAAATTGACTAGCTATTTAAAGCACTTATATGTGGAACAGCATTTACCAGAGGATTGAAATATCACACTCAGTCTTTATTATATACCAGAACAGCTGATGTGACAGGGTAAAAACATTTTCCTTTTTTTCATTCAGTTCAGTAGAAATAGTTATTCTAGTAAGGCAAAATTAATTGGATCTATCTTTTATGACAGATTATTAACTTGTCTTTAGCATCAGAGGACATTCAAAGAATCTTTCCATTTTTTTTTTTTTCTATTACACGTTGTAAATTCCAGATGTTAGGGTTTGCTAATAGGAAAAGTTAAGGAGGCCATTCCTCAGAAAAAGGCCATTAATGCACATATAACAGAACATTTGCAACATGAAGTGAAGAGGATTGGTCAATTCTTTCTTGCTATGCAATTTACCATCTAGCTGTCCTGTTCTACTTCAGTGGAATAATGTGCCCCAGAAATGAGGTTGTATGTCAAGGCTTACCCTGTTTTTACTCCGTTATTAGTCACGTTTGACAAGAAATGGGTGCTCCTGTCCTATCCACATTAACAATCAGAAACAGAAAATGAGCAAAACAGTGATCCATTTGCTCTACCCAAAGGAAAGCCAGAAAGTGAAGTCTCATTAGCTGAATTAAATAATGAGTTTTTTCCTGCCATTGTTTCTACCCCAAATCCATTCACCCCTCCAAGACTAAAGGAACAAAAGACAAAATGAACAAAATAGGACAGAACAATGAAGGCCAGTGAGGAAAACCAAATGAAAGAGATATCTTTGGTAATGTTATGCTCATTTGTAACAAAACTAGGAAAGCAGTATTGTTCTGCCAAAAAAAAAAAAAACCAAAAAAAAAAAAAAAAAAAAAAAAAAAACCAAACAAAAAAACACCCCCAAACAAAAAAAAAAAAAGGTGATAGTGCAGCACTCTTCTAAGAGAAGACTAAAGCAGCTAGAAGAGGAATAGTGAAAAGCCTGAAAGCAGATAAGGAAATATTGTCAATCACACCATGAGAAATATATCAAAGAAAACTGCAACTTTCAAGGGTGGATAAAAACCAAATTTAACTTATACTCTTTTCTCCTTGGAATTTCCTTGCAAAGGGAGCAAAAATACTTTGTTAATTTGGGAAAAAAACAGTGCATTTAATGGAAATTGGTAGCCAATTACATAACTATTTGAACTATTTTAATTTAAATGAAGATGCTGACTCATGATCTAAAACACAAGTCACACCTACCAATGTTTTTTTGGAAGAATTCAGTCTTGAGCTGGATTTTTTCCTTAATCATTGACAATAATTATCTTTGGTATTCCTCTACTTTATAATTCCCTGTATTCAGCATCTTATGTGAAGAACAAGAGCAATATTCTTTCACCTGAACATCCATGCCTGATGAGTTTGACAAATCAAGTCAATAAATGGAATTCTGGAGAATTAGCGGTTTGAGATTTTTATTCTATCATTCCCAAATCCGATGTCACACTCAATCTATTTGCTAAATAAGTTTAAAAGGTGACTTTATTGCAGCTCTTAGATGGGGAAAATATTAAGCACTAAAGGCATCATTAATTCAGAGGGAAGAGAGTAAGAAAAGCAAATGACTGAAGAGAGAAGCAGAAAGATATAATGTGAGAAAAACCTCACATATTTTTTACCAGTGATCTCTTTACCTGACTACCATGAAAGAATTGAATTCCAGAGTTGCTGATGTCTTCAAATCAATGTGTTTTGAAAAATACTTCTTTAACTACATAGAAAAAGACTTAACTACATAGAAGAGGACATATGCAATATAACAATATATATATGCAATATAACTTTGGTTGGAAGAGGTGAATGACTGGGCCTTTAAATCTACCCTTGAAAATCTATTTATCTACTTTGACTCAAGATGCTTACAAGTCCTTTTAAAAGTTGTGCAAATCAGGAATTATTTCTAAATTAATTTTTAAATGTGTATGTCTTTTGTCATTACAGTGGCTCTTGTCGCAATATGTTTTCATAAATTAATTCATATCCATGTTAACATTTACTGACCTCTTGAATGTTGTGGTTAGAAGCAAGGTAAAGAAGGAATAGGACAAAAATAGATCTTTATAATCTGATATCAAATGCAAGCCCCAGAAAGAGGACAATATTTAAAAAATGAACAGTGCAGTTGGGATCAGCACATCAGTCCAACTAGTCCATGCATATTTGAAATGTTTGCATATCTCCTGAAGACCTGAGATTTAAATTGAAAAAATAAGAAAAAAAAAAAAAAAAAAAAAAAAAAAAAAAAAAAAAAAAAAAAAAAGAGGCAGGGCAAATTGTCTTAACTGCATAGATTTGACACATAACCTTCTATTTTACTTCGATATCAATAACAGCATATTATAGGCATAGTATGTTCCCTGGATGCTGTGCATTTCTGTTGCAAACAATTTCAACAGAAGTAGTTTTTCCCTCAGTCAGAGTCAAAAAGAGATATTTACTTAAAATACTGAAGTACCATTAGTACTAGCATATGAATAATCTGCTACTCAAAGTTTATTCAAGTTCTCAGGTAGATAAATGCAGAAACCATGTTCTAACGGGAGATGGTTGATTCTGGAAACTTCAATGTGAAAAAAAAATAGCAACCAGTTTGATTGAATACCCTGATTAAAGAAGAAATTCCAAGAAATTAAAAGTATAATCAGTAGGACCAGTTTACCTCCGTCTTTCAATATAATGAATTCTTGTTTGCTTTACTTCAATAAAATAAAAATTGTGGAAGATTAAAAAGTAGGAACAAATGAGTAAAGATTATCTCATAGACCAATGTGAAAGCTAATGAGTTTTAGTTTAAGGAACTGAACCTTATTTCCAGCATCCTCTGTTTCTTTTGCACATGAAAAGAATAAAATCTTTCACCAAATCAAAACTAATGACAGAAGAACCCCAGCTCTTCCTCGACCAATTTAACTGTATCACACCTAGTCTTCCTTTCTATGGTTTCACTGCCATGTTATAATGATAACCCATTTAAAGACAAAGGACAATCCTGATGTTGTTGATAAACATCACTCAATTTGTTATGATATTATATAATAATATTTACATAAATATCTGAGGTAACTGATTAAAATAAGTAGTTTCTATTTTAACTGCATTATTTCTGGACTTCACATTTATGCAAACATTCTTCTTCTCCTCAAGCAGCAAAATATGTTAAGAATCATATTAGCATACTACACTTTGATATAAGTACTCTTATTTTGTTGTGCCTCTGGTGAAAACAGTATTTTCTAGAGCAGTTATGCATAAGGCAGAGTAGACTGGTTCAGGAAACAGCGTATGTTATAGTCAATTATTTCGACTTGTCTCAGAATACAGCAAAAATATTTCAGGGTTAGAGTAAAAATTGACATATTTAGTGAGAGAGATATTTTTATTTTCAGCATAAATGAAGCAAGTGACTGACACATGATGCAATAAAGACCAAGATACACAATAGGCAGTAAAGCTGAGTATGAAGAAAAACATAAAAATGTAATTGTTTAAACAACTGTTAATATTTTAATATGTTGAGTTTCTATCTAGATTTATAGAAACCCACACAACATCCTTCTTATGCATGTCATCAATATGTACTATGCAACAGAACAACTAATTTGTAAACAACCTAAACAACCCTTGATGATCTGGTGATCATCAGATTTCAGTTGATTCAGTTGTGAAAAAATCTCTACATATAAATAATCCCTTTTTAGCTCCTTTAAAAATTTATTTAAATTAGTTTAGTCCAGTCCACTTCTTGTTTTTACCTTCATGAGCTTTGTCAGATGCCCTTCCTTTTAAAAGTAAAACTGAAAACTATTTTTAAAATTGTCTCCGTAGAATGATTTTATTCTTTCTGTTTAAACACTTAACTGAAATACAAGTTCTCCTCTTATACATCTGGACCCTGAAATATATCATTATTACTGTACTAAAATCATTGATCTTTTAAATACTTTTAAAAACAGTGTTTTCATCTTCATATACATTTCTAATCAAAACTGATGAACTATACCTTGTTTTTCATGCATATGAAGTTTCAGTAAAGTATGAATTAAAATAAGATCTACTTTAGACACTGTAAATCTAGGTCTTTCAGGGAGTAAAAATCTCTATGAAAGATTATGAACACTATGATCCTAATTTTAGCCCAAATAAGCGGCATCAATTGATGTGCTTTATAGAACAGTTCCAATCAGCCTACTTGAAAATAGATGTTTTAGCATTAAATGAATGAGAAGAACATTAGCTTCCATCAAAGGGAAGCCTATTAGAGAAAAAATTACAGTACGGCTGGAAAAACTCATCAAGAGGTCCTTATAAACTTTTAGTTTTACCTCTTATCTTGACTAACCACAGTGCTCAAAAATTAGTGTAAGCTAACAGAACCAGTCTGATCCTGAGCTGATGAGACCCTGGCTGCTGCTAAGGCTGTCCTTGCTTCTGGAGGGCTGTTATGCTCTGTGGCAAGAACAGGGCATCTCTCTAGGTGTAAGAGATCATATACTATTCCTCACCTAAAATCACTTCCTAGTGCCGCAGTCTGTTGCAGAAAGAGGTGTTCAAAATGCTGCTAGGGGCATCAGGATAATGGCTACAATGTTCAGATTGACAATTGTGACTTTTGCCAAGAACACCAGTGCTGCCCAATCACTAAATGCCTAGATTTAAAATGTTTTTTCTCTTTGCATCCAGCTGAGGGTGTTCACCACACAGAAGAATATCTGAGTTTGTCCATTGGCAATGAATTCACTTATACTTTATGGGGTTTACTACAGTAAAAATGATATTATTTCCTTCCAAATATTTTTTGGAAAGACAGTTTCAAAAATATCATGATTAAACAGTATTTTCTCTGAAGCAAGTTTCTTCAGAAAGTTATACCTCAATTCCTTAACTGCTCAACAAGTAATAAGACCTTGTCTATACTCCAATTTAAAGCATGTTCCTGATGGCTCACATACTTCTGTGAGAAGCTTAATACTTTTGAATCCTGAGGAGGATTTACACCTAAGAGGAATTACACCTCTTAGAGATAAGATCTCACCTGGGATTCATGGACTTGCAACTGTGCAAGAGGTTTCTCAACATGGTTTCTAAAGGTACAAATGGGAAACACTTCTGATTAAAATCCTAAATAAAAACAGATCAAGTCAATATACTATCCAGGAAAGACATTTTATTCATTAAAATGAAAAAGTATATATGATTCCAAACTAAAATTAGTTGATAAATAAAAATTTTATAAAGTAGAATATATATGTCAACCATATATTTTTAAAAAATTTTTGTTAAATCTGCACTAACAGGTGTACTTTGCATAGTAATTTATTGAGTGCCTTCTTGACACACTTTTCTCTGGCAAAGTGATATAAGTTATATTAGTTCCATTATTCTTAATTCAGTTATGCAAAATGACAAGTGTCCCATTTTTTTGGGCAGTCATAATTGTGTTTGTTTATGATTTATCTCAATGGAACTTCACATAACCTAATGTAGATCAGAAAAATCCTATAAAACATGTTGGATGGATCTAGATATAAGGCATCAATACATGGATTCTGTAGATGTATCAAATTCCTTGCCTTTCTTTCTTTAGGAGTGGAAGTCAGCAGATGAAGAGTAGAATTTAGATATTTGGACACCAAAAGCTTTAGGCTAATACCTATTGAGAAACAAATAAACTGACCTGCAATTGAAAGTTCCATGAAAAGCTTTAAAAAGTTGGCTGTAGCATGCCTGTACTATGCAACTCAATATTCATCAATCATGACTGTCATAATAACTGTAAACCTTCAAGAATTCTAAAACTATTCAGAGGCTTTTGTTGTTGTTGTTGTTGATGATGATGATGATGATAATTACTATTATCCATCCTTTTTGCAGTAATATTTTCAAGAATTCCTCTGACACTAGGATAGATGCAATAATTTATATATTGACAGTGGGCAGTTCACTTAGTTATGCGAATCCAGGAAGAAAAGTCTTAAATAAATCAGCCACCAGAAAGTTGGTAATCTTCTATTTCTCTGGTAATATACGTTTTAGAACAGAAGACAGGTGATTAACTTTCTCCTCTCTCCTCAGTGCTACCACAGCCAGCTGAGTGATGGCCAAAGATATGTATGGGCTGAAAAATCATGTGGTTTCATGAGAATATTCAAACACTTTCCTCCATAACAAATTATATAGTGTGTGGCTTGGTCTTTTCTCTTATTTGCAGTCAAAACTGTGAGAAGACAAAAAAAGCTTGTATAAACATGTGCTGAGCCTCTTACAACTTTGTACATCACCTCTGAATAAGCAATGTACAGCTATGGGCAAATGCAGTTCTCAGCATTAGCATATTATACACATCTGAAAATGTTGAACTTAAAAATATTGAAAAACTTTCACTACTTTCAAGTTTTCAGATGGGAATGTACAGTCGTTTAAACGCTTTTAATTTCCTTGAGCAGCTTGAACCTTTGGAATTCACTAATTTAATTTGTATGAATTCTTATTCCCTTTACAATAATTATTTTCAAAATCATTTGATGGATGTGAATAACTGAAGGCTGTGATTCGTTTGTCTCCATAGTTTCACAGCTAATTATTGTTAAAGTTATGGATCTTCTTTTCCTAGTCTGTAGTAGTGTGGAAGCAGGTATACAATTACTCAAGAAGAAAGAAATTGACATAGGGAATAGCCTTATCTAAGATAATTGATTTTTCAAGTCTTTGACAAAGGAGTCTATTCAAGATATATACATTTATTTTTGTTTTGTCCTCGGAAATCACAAGTCTAAATGACGAGATACTTCTGTTACAGTGAAGGAGGATTTTTGTCTGAGGTGAATTTCTGCTAAATTTCTTAACAATATTCAGTAACATGACTGTAGGCTTGAGATAACTACAAGAGACCTGGGAAATGGATCTTCAGGAGATATAACTGCTTTAAATTCAATAACCAAGGTAAGGGTGGAAAAGAAATGTTAATGACAGGAATATATTCTGGAAAGGTGTGCCCTTGGGCAACTGCAGAGTCCAGGGATGTGTGCTAAATAAGGGGAAGTTTGAGACAGCACGGAGATTGAGTTCATGGAAG
Organism: Certhia americana; assembly: GCA_018697195.1. Classification (NCBI taxonomy): domain Eukaryota; kingdom Metazoa; phylum Chordata; class Aves; order Passeriformes; family Certhiidae; genus Certhia; species Certhia americana. The sequence goes on from CM031859.1 coordinate 25,285,186, forward strand.
AGAAGCAGGATACACCAAGTGATACAGAAAGTGAGAGCAAAAGAATGCTTGAATCTCAGGATTAGAGATGCACATCATGGTGACACAGAAGCAGTAGGATGGGCTGAGTAGTTACCAATAGACTTGTTTTGATACTTCCTGTATCCTAGGAGGGAGAGAAATGAAATGTTGAGGATAACTGTTTAAATAAAAGCAGTTTGTAATATATGTGTTGTTGGTGAGAAAATAGTTTTTTTGGTGTTTTATCTTGAGTATTTTGATGTTGCTGATTTTTTTTCCCTAGCTACAAAATTTTAAGTAAATTGTCAATAGATCTCAAGAGCGTTCAGATGGGTTAATGTCTAAAATGCAGGCTGGTAAAATTGATATATGGTATGTTGTCAAGTGACCACCTCACATCGTCTCATAATCCAGATTTATATTCTAGGTTATACATTAATTTATTGTAAATAACTATTCTTGAGAAAAAAAATATCCCTAGGAGTACTTAGGGAAGAAAACCAGAAAAACAAAATAAGTATTAATTAGATTTAACTAAGTTTGTATGTCTGTACATTCTATTAGAATTGTGATGAAAAGATCTGTTTATTGTTCAGCTTGCAGCATTATTAGACTCTGAGAACCAACAAAACATTAACTGGTTGCAAGTAAACCTACCTCTGAATATTCAAAATTTCTCAGAACTGTAACTTTTAGTTTCCAGTGACCTTGTGTATATTTCCTTTTGGATATATTTCCATTTCTTGACATCCACCAGCATTATTTAATGGGACAACTGGGCATGTTCAAATCCCTGCATATTTGGCTGAATAGTGCAAGCCCCTGCCAGTTCTGGAAGCAGCGTAGAGGTACAGCGCACTCAGAGCTGGAATAAATGCCAAGGCACTAATGTTGAAAGAAGAGTAGAGTCTGAGAGTCTCTAATAAAAAGATTAGTTATTCTCAAAAGCTGGTAACATCACCATGGGTTTATGGCTCTAACATTGTGCTGTAATTCAAAGGAATGGAGGCCTGGTATAGTAAAGGCGCCTTGAAAATTGCAGAAGCAGCATGCAGTATATGGAAGTACAAGTATGGAATGTTTGGAGGCAAGGCAAACTCTAAGACCTGGAGACCCCACAGCTGTAAACAACAGTTAACAGTTAAAGAAACAGTGAACAGTTAAAGAAATTCAGACCTGGAGGTGGACAAAAATGGTCTTATGGACAACAAAAAGAACAGTATTTTTCATCCAGAAACCCCACCACAGACAGTAAATTCAGGTGTAATTTAGAACTACAGCCCAATGAAGAAAGATAAAAGTATATTAGGATGTTAGCAAACATATAAATATGATCCTGAGTTGATCCTAGAGAAAGAAAGGTAAAACCATCAGCACAAATGTCATATTCCTCCTGGACTATAGATGCTCACAGGAAGACCCACCATAACACACCCAGGCTGCCAATGACAATAAGAGAAGCAGGGTAAGGGTGAGCACATCATCTGGAATAAGTTTGGAAATTAGAAAGTGTGTTTATATAAGGCGTTTGCAAACATTTTTATTTAAATATTTTCTGCAATCTTAAGATTTTAATTATGCCACAATTGTTTGGCCTAATATTTACAGCATTTTCTCCAGAATCTTGCCTTTAAATGTCAATACATAATGACACATCATGATGTGTAACAAGACAATGGCAACCCAGTACAAGAAACCCAAATCTGATGAAATACATGGAAAAGGAAACAAAAGAGATGAATTTAATAAAGAAGACACTTGCTGGGTTAATGAGAAGAATCCTTCAGTATTTAGTGAAAATTCTGAAGAAAACTGTGTTTTCTTTCCCCATTTTAGAGATTTGTGCTCAGTAATATATAAAAAACCAAGCTCATATGACCTACCTCAGCAATTAAAAACTAGATGTTCACGCTAACCCTTGTTAGAACCAACAATTTAAATTGGACACCTTTGGAAGATGGTTCATACCATTCAAAAAACATATCTAAGACTCTTGTTGAGGGGATGCTTTCATTTATTTTAACTAAATGTGGCAAACTAAAAAAGTATTTCAGGTTAGACACCCAACTCTAGAATCTGATGTTTCAACATGCAGTCAGTCAGTGAAGCATATTTCAAAGTTTGCCAAACAAATGGATTTGAGCTAATCAGATAACAGAGTTTTACAACAAATTCATCATCAAAAGCATTCCCATTCTAGAAATTTCCAAAGGCTAATTGATAGAAACAGGTTTTTTGAGTCTATTGCTTTCATTGCCAAAGCAGTAAAACATATTTGGAAGTAATTGACTACTGTTTGGAAAAAAGTCTCATATCTTGGAAGCAAAGCAGTTCAAATATGAAGTATTCCTACCTGTCTATTTAGGGACTTTGTTCACACATCTACTAACTAATAAATTAAAATGGGCAATTATTATGCAATCTTCCCTTTTCAAATAATGTGCTTTTATCTGCAGCTGTAATCTTGATTCATTTTGAAAAATGCCCTAGATTTAAATTATCTAAATTTGCTTTTATTGATATTGAGTTTGAATAGTTAAGAAAAAAGTTTTATTTTTATTTATAAGAAAGGGATTTAAATCTATCAGCAAAAAAACCCAAAGAATTCTCTAAGATTTTGCTAATGTTTGAAAATCTTTTGAAATAGTGACTTTTTGTCATAATTCACTGGTGGTCATTATCTCCTTGTAGGATAAATTTGGCTTTTGTATATTTAGTAGTCTGTAAGTCACGGCTACACAGCATGGAATTCCCTTTAAATGAAGACAGACATTATTTTACTTAAACATTTGGAGTAATATTGATTCTATACACTGGGTTTTATCCCTCCTGGAGATAGTGATATTATTTGTAAAATTCTGCTGTTTTGCTATTTCCATAAAATAAGTAAATGAGTCTTATTAAGTTTGAAATGTGTATAGCCATCAGCTTTTCAAAGGGAAAAGAAAACTGAATGCAATTTTTCATGTTTTCTAATGCATGAATTTCATTAATGAATCAAGTAGATTAGGTATTGTGTTCTGTTGACACACGGTATGATGCCAATAAACATTCAGCTACTTTGAAGACACATTGTTTCAAACCATCAATTTCCAGACCTTGAAATAAATCACATGATGCTATTATAGACTGTAAGTCCTATGGTCCTTTGTATTTTAATTAGTTATGAAGAATTTTATAAGGACGACTGTATTCACACAATTTTGAATTGATTGCCTGCCATGGAGATTTTTGTCCTTCAAAAATTTTTATGAAATATTTTTAGAAAGCTCTTTGCTTACCCACTTGCATGTGGATGTTAGAGCTACTTGTTTTCTTTGTGCTCATTCACATAAAAAACCAGAAGTTTTTTTCTAAAAAAACTAACAGTCAGAAAAGGGTACATAATGTTACCAGAGTACAGCCTTGTACCTCAACTCAAACTTCCAAAGCCAACTTCCTTGTTGCCCGGGGGGTAGGTACAGATCTGAGGGCATTCAGAAGTACGGAAGAGAAATTTGAAGCTGAGATGCTATTTAGAGTAGAAGACAAGCCAAGTGAGGACTGGTCTTGGGAAAGTGATATTTGATATGATGACAATGTTTGACTTGCTTTGACTGTGGTGTAATCACAGGTCCTGCAGCACAGTGACCCTAAGGTTTCAGTGATGCCTTGGGATTTAGATGTTATGTTTTTCAGATTCTCTGCTGCCTGGTATGTAACTCTGAAACTTCATATTAGGTGCTAGTAAGTTCTCTTCACAGGACAGTTAGACAAAACAGTCCCTTCCCAGCTTGAGAAACAAGGACAACCATTACCCAAAAAGCATAAACAACGGCGAAGAGAAGGGGGGCAAGCCAGGGGTTGAGACTTTATGACCTGGAGCTGTAATTGGATAATTGAACCCAATATGTAGAGGAACTAAAACTTACAAAAGTGTAAAAACTTGTGACTGGGATCCATTTTGGATTCAACCTGGTGTATCCTTTTAAGGCCTTTCAATAAATACCTGTTCTGTTAATTTAACTCTGTCTAGTCTCTGTTCCAGATCAGCTTTTCTAGGCATCACCAGGACCACTGTTCACAGTGAACAGGCTGCATTTTCTCTATAAAACCCTCACTGTGAAAAGCCATAATTTGTTCAAAAATGTAAAAGGACCACCATATATTCATTGTCTGCTATTATTAGCTACAGCTGCAAGTGTTTGTTGTGCTCACTTTTAGAAATGTATTCCAAAAAGTATATGTTACTTATTTACATATTTACTGAAAAAGAGAGATTGTGTATAAGACATGAGTGAATGGCTTTGTTGTTTAGTGTTTAAAGAACTTATTTAGTGTTTAAAGAACTTATTTAAAAGCTCTGAAATGCATAATGTTGTTAAGATTCTTGTTTATTTCACAGATAACGATGAGTGTCTTGTCCTTTTGACCAGAGTCCAGAATCAAATATATCTCTTTTCTTCTGTACTAATAGTTTCTATGGAAAATAAAGACATTGCAAAGCAACATTACAAAAAAAAACCCACATTATGTAACTGTAGATTGCTCTTAATGACACAGATTTTCCAAGTGTTTTACTTTTGGGTTTATTTCCATCTAGAAACTAAAAATGGTTTATAATATTGCTATTCATACTTAGTTTAAGATAATTTCACCACAGATATTATAACATGTAACGACAGGGGCACTAGGAAGTCTTGAAGCAAGATGAACTATGAAATCAGGCCAGGTTAGCCAGGACTTTATCAATCCTACTATTCTAAAACACGTACGAGGAAGACTAATCTCTCTGGGAAACCTGTATGTGATATGCCTTTTTTTTTTCTTCCCAACTCCCTTGGGCACTCACAGCCTCCTTTCTGGTAGGGTGGTGTAAGAAGCAGAAAGGCCTTGAGCAAGCACTGCTCAGCAGAAACAAAAACTCCTGTGTTATCAGCACTGTTTCCAGCACAAGTCCAAAACACAGCCTCATGCCAGCCACCATAAAGAAAATGAATGCCACCACAGTCAAAATTAGTACTTCTACCTCTTATGCAGAGATAGGTGCTAATTGACCTTGCCACAGGATCAGATTTTGAGCTAGGACTCTGAAGTATTACATTTCAAATATAAAACTACAAGAAATACTGAGGGTTTGAAAAGAGTAAATTGCAGATGGTAATGGTAAATTCAGATGTGATGTCAAACTGCAAACATAACATTAAATAAGTCAATTGGAGTTTTATTTATGTTACTTAATATCTTGTACTAACCCCTTTATTTTGAGATTTTTAAGTATGCTCATCTTTCTATGCCAATCCTGAAGAGTAAAGAAATCTGCAATGAGTTCTAATATCCTTTCTCCATCAACAGTAATTAATCACTACCCTGGAGAGAAAGATTAGTATACTTAATAGTTGTGTTATCAGTCCTGTGACTTTGAGTGTAGAAATATTTCCCAAAGCACAAATTTCTGGTGACATGTCATTATGCAAGGAACTTAAATTAATTCTTAAGGGAAGTTTGTATGACAGGTGAAGAGAGTTCCAAGTGAAAAGGTTAAGTAGTTCTTAGATCATTTGGTTACTAGATATAAAATGTCAGTCTAAGTTAGTATATGTTAAATTATTTTTAAAAGTATGTGGGTGAGCAGCATAAAGCATAAATGTGTTTTAAATTTTACTGTCTACTGCAATAAGGATTAGAAGAAAGCTGCTGGATGAAAGGGGTAAAACCAGTTCAGAGTACAACCAATGTGTCAGGAATCCAGGCAGAACTTTGAGAAAAAGGGTGAGAAGCATGAGCATAAGCAAAAGATTTGTGAGAAACAAAGAAAACGGAGCCAAACCACCATGGCAAAGGACAGAATGGCATTTTTCCTACTGTCCCACAAAGTAAAGTGTAGAAATTGTTTCAGAACTGGGAACTGGATTAGCAAAAGAGTTGGGGAACTGATAGCAATATTGGAGGAAAAGACATAACAAAGGCTTTTTATCTTAATTTTTCTCTGCTATAATGTGTTTCTAAAAGTTCATTGTTGTCATTATCGCTTTATAAAATATGGCTTTGGCAATTTGAAGCCCTTCTATATTAGAGTGAAAGTGCAGTCCGGTCCAATTCAAAGCTCTGGTGTTTTGTGTCACTGTTGCTGTTTTTTCCACTACCACATAATGAAAACAGATATTATATTCTAGTATATAATATTATTGAAATACAAATACACTTGGGATAAGTTAGCTAGAACACAGGGGTTTTGGCTGGTCTGGTAACAAAATGTATGAGGTATACTACTTTTGACTTGAAGGGGCACAAAACTCTTTAAAAAACCAGCAGAATTAAATATTTGAGAATATAGAAAACAAAACCAAAATTCTGGTAGCACTAGGGAATGGATGTTTCTTCCCAAGTACTTTGCTTATAGCTGCCTATCTGATTTTAAAACTACCCATATTTCAGAGTAGTACTTGAGATTAGAATATTAGGATGAAATTCCATACTGTGAGGATGGTGAGGCACTGGTATAGGTTTCCCAGAGTAGTAATGATGCTCCATTCCTGGAAATGTCCTAAGCCAGGTTGGATGGGGCTTTGAGCAACCTGATCTAGCAGACTGTGTCCCTGCCCATGGCAGGGGGGTTGGAAATACATGATCTTTAAAGTCCATTCCAACACAAACCATTCTATGTTTCTATGATTCAAGCTGAAGAAACCCCCAAATACAATCTGAATTCAGCCTTATGCAACATGCAGTATTATCAGTCAGGCCAGCTCTGTTCAATCTATGTTATTTTTCATTGCATGCATTTTTAGAAATTAACTCTGAACTGTAAAAATTAGCTAAATGAATTTTTGAGCTATTTAAGTGCTACATGAGAGTATCACTGTATCTCATGCCACATGACTAGAGCTACAGCTCCAAAGATACTGCTCTTGAAGATAGAACCAAAAAGTAAGAAAGTTTCTAAATACTCCTAATTGCCTCACTTGTTATTTAACAACTAATGTTATCTTTTGCAGGTGTTTAGGCTAAGGATGAACTGGGATATCAAATTATAAAAGTTGTATGGATATAAAACCAAGAACTAAACGAAGTAGCAATATGGCATAGGGAACTCAGAGCTCAATGTGGTATAGACTTTGATTTCTGGATTACAACTATTATGTTTATAGGAGGCATTTCTTCCTCCAGTGTTTCAAATCTAGAGTTTATTTGTGTGTGTTTTTTGTTATTGTTGTTGCTATTTGTTTGGTTTATTTTAATTTTCCATTACTATTTTTATTTTAAATATATTTTTCTAATCACAGACTATTTCCTTTTCTTGGACTGCCAGCTGAAGCCTCATCTCTCAGGCACAAAGAGCTATTGTTTGCCTGGCAAAGACTGAAGGATGGAAGTGCGCCCTTCTCCTCAGGGGCCATCTCTAAAGATGAAGCTGGAGCAGGGGAGGCAGCAGTCATGAAACCCAGCTCAGACCAAGGTGAGTCTGAGACCCTGCTCTGCTGGGTCAGTACACAGCCTGAAGCCTTCTCCTATTAATGGCAATGCACTGAACAAGCTTTCCAGTCTCTCACAGGTGCAAGAAACTGCCAGCCAGCTAATCAGTAGTGTATTTACCCTCTAACTGGCAAGACAAAAAGGCAATCTGGTGTATATGTACTGAAGAATTTATGGTATCTTCTTTAGAAAGCACTTCAGATTATGTATCAACCCATTGCCTTGCTATCCAAAACTGTATCTTCTTGATTTTATTCATTCTGCTAAGAGAAAATGTTCAGTTGTTATTTTATGCAGAACACTGATTTACAAGACAAAGACTCTTGTAAAGTTCCTCCATCCTCAACGCTCACATTAAGCCAAAAAGCTGAAGAATTTAATAATTTTCCTTCATTCTGACATATTTTCAAATTTTGTCTTCTGTTTTGTCTTCATGTCCTTGCTTTTTACTCAATTATAAATATATTCTCTTTATTTTTAATTTTTATTCTTACTTTTTCTAGGATATTTTTCTTCATAATTGTATGTTTGAAGCTGTGTTAAGGACTTATGCTGAAAACAGTGTTGATAACACCTCAGGGTTATAGTTAAAGCTAAGCAGTGCTCATAGTGTCAAGGCCTTTTTAGGCCGTGCAGAGAAATTGTGGCTGTTCCATTCCTGAACGTAATCAAGGCAAGGTTGGGTGGGGCTTTGAGCAGCCTGGTCTAGTGGGAGTTGTCCCTGCCCATGGAGGAGGGTTGGAGCTAAATGACCTTTAAAGTCTCTTCCAATGCAAACCGTTCTATGATTCTCTGATTCTACAATTCTATAATTCCCAAAGTGCCCCACCAGTGATGAGATTGGAGGTGCATGAGAAATTGGAAGGGGGCACAGAGGGGTCAGCTAACCCCAACTCACCCAAGGGATATTCTACCCAAGAAGGCAGACATTTCAGGTTACTTCATTCGTTGTCCCAAGTAACTGTAACATGTGATGGAGCCCTGCTTTCCTCAAAATAGCAGAACATCTGTCCCTGATGGCCACTAGTGAATGCATTCCTTATTTTGTTTTTCCTGCATGTATGGCTTTTGTTTTTCTTTTTTTTTTTTTTTTTTTTTCTTACTGAACTGCATTTATCTCATCCCATGAGTTTTTACAATTCTTTCCCTCTTCCACTCGGATGCCCTGTTTCTGGGGGTGATTTCCAGGCTAACAGTTCAGTTATCCTAGTTCCTAGGAAGTTCTTTCCAGCACCACTGACTCATGTTTAGCTGATGCTTACCCCTCTCCAGCAGTCTTTTTCATAAGCTGCTCTACACTGCCTTTTTCTCCTCTTTGTTACACTGCCATGTTAAGGCTTCTACCCCATGTCTGCTCAGTTTTTGACTCTGGAAGAAACAATCTTTGGGGTGGTTTTGTTTTTTTGGTTTTGTTGTGGGTTTTTTTTTTGGAGGGAGGATGTTTTTGTTGCTTGTTTGGTTGGGGTTTTTTTTGGGGGGTGGGGATATTTCTTTTTAAAGGGAATGTTAATTGAGATGAAAAAGCAAGGCAGTTTTTGTTTATGTTACTCACATTTTTTAAGTGCCCTGGTAGATGGGTGCCACAATTACATAGTATTTATTTTGTTATTTTAAAATGTTGCTGGTGTCAGTAACTCTGACTCATTTATAGTCCACTCTCTCTTCAGCCTGGCCTGGGACTGCCCTGTTGCATAGTATCATTAAAAAATTTGAATATTTCAATACTTCAAGTGCTACATAAATTAAGACATACTGCTGATCTTACATCTCTTTAATCATGAGATATATTTGCAATTAATATTATTTCTATAAATAAACACATGGAAGATGTTTTTTAAAAAGAATATTCCCTTTATCTCTTTAAATCTCTTATGCCCAGAAGAGAGGGGTGTGTGTGTGTACTTGTGTAGAAAGGCTGATTTTAGGAGATTTTCTTAAGCAAAGATGTGAAAGTGCTGTAGTGCACTCAAAAAGTGCAATCAAATGTATATACACGGAAATCCATTTGTGCATTTGCAGGCATGTAATTGTGATTATGGGCTTATATGAACAAACATTGAATAAATTGTGATTTTTTTTCACCAAATAGATAACTTATTGAAACACTTCAAGTATTAATACACATGATAGGTTTTGGGTATTGGGCTCTACATTCAAAGTTAAAGTTGCTTTTTTGTGATCATTATCAGTCTGCTGAAAGGCTTTCAAGGGATTTACATGCCCAGAACTATTATGTTTATAAATCATTGTGAAGCAAAATTAAAACATGAACTGAACTCTTGGAAATGTATAAAAATTGCCAGGGTCTCTTTCTCCCTGAAGAGTGATAGAAGACCTCTTTTATTAATGGTTTGTTCAGAACTAGTGGAATTATTTTGAAACAAAAAACTAAATAATCAATCAACAATCATTATCTGCCCTGCATTGAACTTTGTCCATTTTGCATGCAAGACCATCAGTGTCCAGGATGGATTCCAAATGAACCATGGGTTAAAAGCCATTTGCAAACTATTTAAAATTCTTTATTTGGATCTCCTGATATAAACTACTGTACAGCAATAAAATGTATAATCATGAATATATAGTCCACATATTAATTTGTCCACATATTAACAGACAAACCATTCAATTATAAATTCAAATGGCATGGTAAAAGACCCAAATGTATTACAGTCTTTAATTACATAATGCTTCTTGAAAAAGAAACATATTTCTAGAAAAAATAAGTGTAATTCCTTTCATTTACATTTATTTGCAATAGTGCTCGTCTTTCTAGGTGTATATGTAATTAGATTTTTGAACACATAAATTTCAACTGGTGTTCTGTTCTTTTGAAAGGATGTTAAAAGATATTTTTTTAATGACAAACTGCCTGATATAAAAAGATAAGTGACTTTGCTTTCAAAAGGCACAATTCTATATTTTCATGACCTTGATTCATTACTATGTGGACAAAGTTAAAGAAAAGATAGTGCTGAAAGGTGCACTATCTGTTAACTTCATAATGATTAATGACAAGACAAGTTATCAGGTATCTCAGAGTTGAGAACCCATTAGCCTGGGAGAAAACTAAAAAGCCGGGGGGAAGAAATAAGTCATAGTAATAAAAGAAGATGAAGAAGAAATGCAGTCCACTTGCCTATAGATTGATATGCTCTTGTAGCCCTACTTAGTGCCAGAAGGAAATTCAAATTACTGCTCATGCTCACTATGGATTTTCATTCAAACAAACTACCACAAGTTAACCAGTAAGCACTAGGTGCTTAGGTAAGAAAAATAACAGATGCCAAAAGCAAACAAAAGAAATTATTCTCTAGAGTGAGTTAATAAAACCAACAAAAATAGTTCAAATATATGAAAACTTTTTCCCCACTAATAAAATCACAAAACTTAGACTGTATTAAATAGAATTGCAAGTGTACAATATAGTTTAAATCAACAAACTACATACATGATTTATTTTTCTTCATACTAAAGTTTGGTCTACTCAATGTACTATCTTAAAACTGTTATAAATTTGCCTTTTGCAAGGATGTCCATTGAAGAAAAGGAAAATATTTATAATTAATAGATCTCAAGAGGAATTGTATGAAATTTGCTTTACTTTTCTAACTACTCTGTGTTTGCAATGATCTCTATAATTAAAATAAAAATATTCTTCATAGAGCACAACATTTCTCTGCAGGAATGAACTGTAGTATGAAATCCATGTATGATTTCTTATGCTAATAGGCACCCACAGATGTTTCTATATTGTACAATAGTTTAACACAGTGTATAAAGGCTTTTTGTGTCTTGGATAAAAAGGCTTTCAGGAACAGTTCTGGTTATGTTTTCTTTTTATAAAACAATAGCAACAAAAACCCCACTTATATAAGCAAAACATGCTTTAGTTGTCAAGTATTGATAAAATGGTGCCTACTAAGTGATATTCTATGAAATTAATTGAGTAAAGACTACCTGCTGGCTTTAAAGGGCAATAATAACAGTAAGAAACTGTGAAACTGCAGCTTTCTGTACGGAACACTTATTAAGCTTTTTATTCCTGCAGTGAAATAGATTTCTTTTGGACAAATCAAGTGAAGAGTGCATGCCTATATTCTACATCAACATGCAGTCATGGAATGCCTAAGGGTACAGTGATCAGGTCTTTCACATGCAGGTCATGGCAGAGTCAAATCTAAGCAGGGGAGACTGTGAGTATGGAGAGGAAGTGCACCCTAGAGCTCATGAGAGCTCCTAGATTTGTGGCAGGACTTTGGAAAATAAGTAGTCTCTATCCAAACGGTGATAAAATACCCTCTGAACATATACCACCATCATATACAATCATCAAAGCATCCACACTCTATAATAATTTTAATATTCTGTAATTGTCTAACATACAGTTGACATATTTAGGCTCAAGCCTACCCAATTTAATGTGTTTGTTGCCTGTCTACAGCGATGTAACTGAGATAATGGAGTTAAATGATATTTATTCACTTCTTATTAACCAGGGGGATCAGCTTATTTATTTTTTGAAACAGTACATACACACATGCTACCCAAACTCAGTGAAGATAAAGTAAAAAGGAGCCTCACTAAACTTCTCCACAAAATTTGACAGGATATAAATGATAAGAGAAAATCGTGCATATCAGCCAGAAGGAATTCACTCCACAAAAAGCAACAGTTATGGGAAATAACAATTAATTTAAATAACACAGAGCTATGCCCACTTTTTGTGGAGAAGATCATACTAGCTTCACAAAATCTTACTAAACAATGCTGGTATCTTAGGTCATGACATTTTGTCTTGTTAAAACATATATATTCAGAAATACCTTTATTTAGAAACACAGATATAATGATCTAATACTATTGGTAGATTTGACACATCAGTGAGAAACTTAATTGTTTTAAAAGGACAATGATTAATAAATGTTTATAATTAAATCCAGTTTAATTTGTGCCAAATAATGAATAACAAAGTAAAAAAACACCCTACATTAAAAACATGAGTCCACAGTGAGTAGATGTGGTTTACTACATTGGTTTCTATTAATGAAACTAAATAAATGCTTAAGCCTTTCATTCCTTTTGTCCAATAAAGCCATGGTTATCTTGGAGCTGCAATTAAGTACATTTAAGATATATTTCTTGCATTTCAAAATTGTGTATTCATTTACAGAATGCTGTTTGAGTTGGGGTTATCAATTTTTTGTCAATGATCACTGAAATAAATCCATAAAATTATTTGGATCACACTGGAAAGTGATTCTGACACAAATGAGAGTCTGTAATTACAAATTATTGAAATTTGTTGGGGACAGCTTTTGCTATGGATGGGTTTCAAAATACTACAGAAAAATAGGATGTAATCCAGTGAAATGTACAGAGTGTACAATTAGATAAGAATAATCATCTATGCAATAACTGACTAAACAGCATTTAGGAATTAGTTTCACGCATTTAGAGCTTAACAATCAAAATGGGAATCAATATTTTGTCATTCCGAAAAATATTTGTTTAAATGTAAATAGCTTCCTTATTAAAAAAAAAAACCTGAACAAAACTATAACGTGTGAAATGTAGTCTCCTCTACTTTTTTTTCCCCTTTAGGCATAGATTCTAATTTGAGGCCATTGACTGGTTTGGGTTGGAAGGTACCTTTATAGGTCCTCTAGTCAAACCACCCTGCAAAGAGCTGAGACACTTTCAATGAGATCAGGCTGCTCAGAGCCCTGTCCAACCTGGCCTTGAATGTTTCCACCACCTGAACAGATAAGTAGAAGCCACAGATAGGAAAGCTGAAATGGGAAAATGCAATTTGTTCTTTCTATGATAATATAATTTCCATATATTTTCTAAACTCTTCCTTTTATTCTTGACTATATTAAGTGAAGCAGTGCAGAAAAGTAGAAAAAGTGACATGCCAGTGCTGTAGGTAGACTTTGGAAGTGCTTGGACACCTTAACCAGAAGGCTTGGGATTGCCCAACTGGAGGAAGAAAACAAAAAATATGGGATTACTGACAAATCCATTTTGTATCTAAGGAACTGGTAGGCCAGCTACTGGCGTTAATGAGAGGCAGCTGGTTATTTTACTGCTATTGAAGGTAATATACTCACTGTGAGGAAAGAACAAAGGCAGTCAGAAAACTTTATACCTTTATAGTTTCACAAAGTTGGTGGCATGAAATGGCAAACCCTTGAGTTCTTATGTAAAGAAAGGACCTAGATAAGCATAACTCTAGGATAGAAAGTAAAAAATAGTATACTACTGAATTTCAGAACAATGGTCATGACTACTGTAGTACTTTAACCAGCTGAGAAGGAAAAATTATATTTTCCTACATAGTCTAGGCATAGCAGTTTTCTAGTTAGATTGTTGAGAGGTAATTTAGAAGTTGCAGATGTCAGAATTGCCTATGTAACATGAAGTTTGAGTGCAGATATCAACCTATGGGTTGCTACATGTCACAGGATGCCTGACAATTATGGATTAAATACCAATCTTAACACATTAAAAGGTTCAGATTCAATTAATCAGAAGAGCAGAGAAGAAGAAATTAATGAAAGTCATTCTTAATGTTTAGCTTCTTAAAAGATCAAATGGAAAATGTCAAGTAATCAAGCTATTAACAAATACCTGGAAGACAATAAAGTTGCCATAAAATAGCAAAAACAGACAACACAAGTTGTAAGCTACAAATCCTGTCAAACCAGTCTATGTATATGGAAAACAACAAGTATGTTAATGACATTTATATCACATTTCTTGTAATAAACCATTTGATATTGCTTTTCATAAACAACTGAAGAAAACATATTCTAGTTCTTTCTAAGATTACCTGTTCATTTGAAAAAACAATGTAAAATAGAGAGGGAATCATTATGGAAACTCCTGTTTAAAAGAAGAAGAAGCATCAAAATTTAAATGAGCAGGTTTCACAAAGAAAATTTGAATAAATTTGAGTTCAATTTAAGGAAAAAAAAATAGTCTTGGAATAATGTGATGGCAGTTTCCAAGTGCAAGAAAGATGTTAAGATTTTCCCTTCAAGAAAGTCCTGTAATAGTGTGAATGACCAAAATAGAGTAACCCAATCCAGAGACCGAGTCAGCATGGAGGTCTGCATGGTGTGTTGAGGACTGTACAATATTACACAATTTGGAGTTACCAGAACCTATATAGATGAAGTTTATGCATAATATTTTATCTTTTTTTACTATTTTGTTAGCCATTATAGGTATAATTTTAAATCATAATTTAGCATAAGGCTTTACAGAGCCTGAGGGCCTTTCTTCCTGGGGTCCTAACGGACTAGAACCTACTGATAAATACTTTCATGCTAGAAAGTGATACAAAAAAACCTGAGGGACCATGACTAGAAATCATGTACTGGTTATCTTGTTGCAGCCAAATAAAAGAAAATATTATTTTTTCTTATAGGGCATGTTATAGGCATCCAGCAGTGGAGAAGAGGAATGAAATAGATAATATTGATATTAATTAAATATTACATTTCTTTGATTTTTTTTCATCTGGCATGGAAGTGAGGCAGCATATAGTACCTCAGAGGATGTTCTTTGCTTTGTCAAAGGCAAAAGTGATATGTGTTTGAGTTCTTTTAAAAATACTTTTATCAGAACACTGTTTAAGCATAAATGTGTAACAAAGCGAGATTGAAATGTAAAAATTGGCAAATAAACAAGCTACTTACCATAAATGCTAAATTGTTTTAAAATGCTAATGAAGGAAACTATAAATGTCAACAAAATTCACAATTGTATCATATCAAACATCTTTGCATCTTTGCAGTGGCTTCAAATTATATATGTCCCTATGATGGTGCTATTGCACAACAATTCAATGGAGCTGATCAAATTCTGTCAACTGATGGAAAAGAAATCCTGAACCCTGGTGCAAGGTGAACAATTCAGTACCATTAAATCATTCATCTATCATTTCTGACAAAACGCTAAATGAAACTTAACTCATCAAGAAGTAGATAGCAGCAGTACCACCTTTGTGATATGCTTAAAATTACTTTCCAGCTGCAATGGAGTCATTCAACAGAAACTTGCAGTGTTCCCATCAAAATACAGAAATGCAGCAGACATTATTGACTCAAAAACACTGAGCTTTTGACAAGTTCATATAGAGAACATTTTTTCACTTGAAAGATAATGTTCCTCTGTTCAAATAGAAAAATGAATCCTCAGGCATGATAATGACCATACTAATTCTCCCAGTGATAAAAATATTATTAGGAGAATTATGCTTGACTGTGCTGATACTAATAAATTTCTAGGTAATCTGTTCAGTTTCTGATTTTACTGGCTTTGCCTGGGATCAGGTCAGATTTATTCACAGTAGTTAGTATAGTGCTGTGTTTTGGACTTGTGACGAAAACTGTTCTGAAAAATCAGGCATATTTTAGTTACTACTGACCAGTGCTTACACACAGCATCAAAGCCTTTTCTGTTCCTTGCCCCACTTTAACAATGTGCAGGCTGGGAGTGCAAAAGGAGGTGGGAAGGAACAGGAACGTTGCCAGGATAGCTGACCACAACAGACCAAAGTGATATTCCACACCATATGGTGTCATGCTCAGCAACAAAAAGCTGGGAAAAGGGAGAAAAGGAGGAAATATGGACTGGTGGTGTCTTCCCACGTAACAATTACATGAGATGGAGCCCTACTTTCCTGATGGCTGAACAGCTACCTGCCTGTGGGAAGTGGTGAATGAATTCCTCAATTTGCTGTTTATGTGTGGACAGGTTTATTTTTACCGGTTAAATATTTTTTATCTCAACCCATGAGTTTTCTCACCATTACCCATTTGATTCTCTCCCCCATCTCACATGTGAGGAGTGAGCAAGGCTGGGCAGGGCTTACTGGGTTTACTGGGGTTTACTGGGGTTAAACCATGACCCTGATCACAAAGCTGGTATGCTTTGTACTACAAAGGAAATTTTAAAATAATATGCATCAATACAAACCACTCAGTACTATCAGCTATCAGATTCCCTGGAGGCTTCAGGAAAAAATCATTATGCAGGCAAGTTTGCCAAAATATTTTTTTAATTCATAATGGGTGAGACATGTTTGTTTAAAGTAGACTTTAGGTCCTTCAGTGATAAAAAGTTACAATGCTTGTTTGATAGTACAACATGTGTGTTGTACTTAGCTGGCAGAAAGGAATCTGTATTTGTCAGCATATGTATGAGAGAGACTTTGTGCTAAATCAAAATTTATATAATTGCTGGGCTATAGACTGTTCTTTACCAGTCATTATGTGCATATTAGGATATATGCCATATATCATCAACTCTCTTGATCAAAACAACAAGTGATTAAGCCTTCACATAGACATTGAGGAAATTAAGGTCCTTATCCATCTTCACAGGTCTGAAGAGCTAGAAGATGCTGAAAAGTCAATTAGATCTGTGCATTGCTACTGAATAACTTAAAAATTTGGGTGAGAATTTAGCTAGGCTGACAGTATACACTGAAAAAATATACACAGATAACAAAGAGATGAATTTGAGTTCTGTTTTGGGATGTTAAAAACTCATCATTCATTATTATTTTGAATGCAAGTATGTTCTATTCATTTTTTCAAAACCAGTTTTCTGTAATGCACAGAAGTTAAGAAATTTGCAGGCATCAGAATAAACATCTCAGTGCTTTCCGCATGAGTCTGTATGAATTATTTTGCTGATATAAAGTGACAAAATATTATTTTGACTACTGAGAAAAACAACACAGCTGGATGCTTTTTAAAGAACAAATACACTTGTCCAGGTGTCTGTATGTCATGTAATAGACTGCTGCAGCTTATTTTCACTGACCAGATAATATGTACATACATGGCTGAAAAGAAGGCTGATGAACCATTACGTGGACATACTCAAGATAAATCTGAAGTGGAATGGCAACAGTATCACCACAATGTATAAAGCTAAAGGCTAAGGGTAATTTGTTGTGTCAGAGAGCCTATGTTGATATTGCTAACGCCTTCAAGCAAAAATTGATGGAAAACAGAGATGGCAGTGAAAAGTGCAAAATATTTTTATGGCACTTCTCTTACTAATTGGCTACAAAATAGCATGATAATTTACAGTGGCTGCAAATTATGATGCCTTAAAAAATTAGATTAATTTTTTAATGAAAGAAATTGAATTTTCCCATATTTGATTTGTAATGGCTCTATAAAAACATATCAGGAAACACAGGAAACAGTTTGGGATTTAGGCTATTCTGATGGAAATCTGTCACTGTGAAGCTCTTGGAGTGAGGGGGCCGCTGAGAAAGAATGAGTAAGACAGATTTACATGCGTTGTGGTTGTGATGTGTAGATGAAACTCTCCAATTTTTTTTGTGAAAAAAAGTGTTTATGGACTATTCCTGTTTTTATTTTAGAGATATATGTTTTAATATTCTTCTGGAAAAGCCTAGTAACATATAGGCTGCAATCAATTTAGCTAAGCAAATATAACTACTACTATTTCCACCTGGATGTTGATGATGTGGTTTAAAGTCAGAATTAAAAAATCTGACCTATTATGTGAAGACAGCCAGCACAATATTAATTTGTGGAGATAAAACCAGGTGAAATAATACATTTACGTAAAGAAAATATTTACAGTATCATTGTCTGCTTCTCAGCTGTTTTCTCTCACATAGATGATAGGTAGTTTGGTGTAAAAAGTTAAAGTTATAACTTACTACATTGCAATTTATGAGTATGATACAGAGTTTCTCCTGTCAGGAAATACTAATTTATTGATTTTACTGCTGTGGACAAATCAGCATTGACACCATTGCCTTTTATTTCTTATGGTTACCTTAGCAAATATATTACCATGTTAACCTTCTTTTATTATTCGTTCCTTTATTTTATATTTTAACTAAGGATAATAATTTATTTTGTGCTTCTTTATTAGAGATTACTAAAGTCTTAAATTATTCTTAATTTATTCTAAAGCATCAACAAGTTCTTAGAGAATTCTTGGTTTTCGTTACAGCTCTATTACAGTATTCTTTAGTTGTATAATTTAGTCTTCTTTTTCAGTATTACTCTCTCTCCAATCATTTTAACTGCCATTAAAACTGCTGTTTCATATTTCCTTTTTCCAATTGGTATGCCTTGAGGATTCATATGAGACTGCTGTTGAGTGAGCAGAATTGGAAATATTATATGGTTATTAGCAGAAGCACCTTATACTATATACAGTGTATATAGCTCAACCTGAAGGAGAGGAGACTGAGGGGAGATCTCATTGTAAGCTTCACCATCCTCATGTGGGCAAGTGGAGGAGGCTGCTCTGATCTCTTCATTCTTGCTACCAGTGATAGGACTTGAGGAAATGACATGAAGTTGTCTGGGGAGGTGTACGTTGGACAGCAAGAAAAGGTTTTTCACCCAGAAGGTGTTTGGGCACTGGAACAAGCTCCCCCAAGCCAGTGGTCACAGCACCAGCCTGACAGAGTTTAAGAAGCATTTGGACAACAGTCTCAGACACATGGTGTGACTCCGGGGGTGTCTGCTGCAGGGTCAAATTTTGTCCTTGATGATCCTGATGGGTAAATTTCAACTCAGAATATTCTGTGACTCTACAATCCTGAAAATGTAATGCTACATGGTGGCAAAAATTTGCATTGGCAATCCTGAAGTAAATAAATTAAGCCAGAGAAAGTAGTTCTTTTCTGGTCGTTTAGTTGCTACTTATGCAGGCATGTAACAGCCTTCTGTTGTTACAAACAGATTAAATTTTCTTCACGGGAACACATGAACTAATAGACCTCTTGGACTACAAAGCCCCATAACATCTTGAAAGTACTATGTTGTATATTCACTTCTAGAACAATGAACAATCTCCATTGTTCCCAAGACATGGGATCCCTTTGAATAGGAAGGGCAAAGGTATTGTTTCCAGTGTGATGGTTGATTTGGACTTTAAACTAGAAACCAACAGAGGAGAGAGAAACCAGCTTGTAAGGGAATGACAGATAGGGTTGACTAGAGTCTGAAGTGATGTTACTGAAAGGGAACACAAAACCAATAAATGCCCTAAGCAAGGCCACCTCCATCATTTGCATGAAAGCAAGGAAATGCCTATAAAATACTATTATGAAAAAAAAACAGATTGTCTTTGGAAATCAGCACACTGAATTGTTTTATTTCAGTACCTCTGCAAATCAAGAATAACATGAGAAACTGGACATCTTTGTGCTACTGTAGGACTATAATCTTGTAGGTATCACAGAGACATGGTTAGATGGCTTAATGAATACTTCAGTGGAGAAATACAGGCTCTTTAGGATTGGCAGGGCAGACAATGATAAGTTGCTCTGTATAGGAGTAGAAGGCAGAAACAAGGAGCTCCACCTGCATATGGATGATAAGCTGACTCAGAGCTTCTGTGTGAGGATGAAAGAGCGGAGTGGTAGAAGGGAAAAGTGAGTGGCTTCTATAGACTGGCTGACCAGGAAGAAAATGTGGGTGGTGCCTTCTCTGGACAGATAGAAGCAATCTTGTATTCACAGGACTTTTACCTCATAGGGAAGTTCAACTACACTGATATCTGCTGAAGGACCAGCTTAGCAGGGTTTAAGCAATCCAAGAGGTCCTTAAGGGCACTAATGACAACATCCTGACTAAGTCATACAGGGGAAATGAGGACAGATGTTCTGGTAGACTTCATACTCACAAACAAGGCTTGGCTAACTGGGGACTTGAGGGTTGAAGGCAGACAGTCCTCCATCCAAACAGTTTATGGTTTGAAGAGATTCTTTTATTTTTTACTCCTTACAAGTATAACATTTAATACATTTATTCCTCCAGTCTTCCAGGTCACCCAAGTATTCCTGCAAAACTTTTCTAATTCTTCTTTCTATTGAAGGAACATCCTAACTGGTACATTTAGCAAATTTCATTACCACAGCTTTAACTTTACTTAAATTGCAATGTTCTACGTATTATAATATGATAAATCAATGTGACCTATCATGCAACTCATTTATGCACACGAAATTCCAGTGGAACTACAGTTGTCCAGTGAATAAGCAGGAATTCATGTCAAAACACCTGAGCTGTATTCTTGTCTCCTACAGTGTCCTAATGAGTGACTTAGGAGGTTCAGATATGGTTTCCTGGAATTCAGCTGAGATTATTTCAGTCATAAAATCTTTGAAGAATATATATTTTTGCTTCCAAAGTCCTTAGTACAGTGACTCAAGTTGCAGCTGGAATTAATGTCAGGGTGATATCTTCTATTTTATCAATTTCACAGTATTCCATCTTATTCTGTTTTTTTTTTTTTTTTTCTTTGTATGAATTTCATAAGCTATTATTCTCAACTCACTGTGAAGTACTAACAGTAGCCTTTTATTTTTCTTCATAAACTAAGGATTTGATTTCAAACTTTTTTTCTTTTAGAAATTTGTTACTTTCTTAATGCTGAGAATTTTAAACAGTCTTCTGTTCAAAGTGGTAGTGACTTTATTGGCTATGTCACTTTCATTATTTCCTGCAGAATCTGTCGCCTTTCTAGAATGACTAGTATTTTTAATACTTGCTTTGTCAGAGTATGTGAGATTTCTCTTATGTATATGCTCTCTAAGCTTTCATATCATCTTGTGGGTTTTATTTTTTCCTCTTAGTAAGTGCAATTTATAACTCTGTAAGTGAAATGGCAGCACAGGCAGAACTAAAAAGAAATATTGCATCTCTATTTTTTCATCAATATTAACCCAATATATAGCAATGTATGTTTTGTCTTCACCAATACAACTGTGATTGCTAAATATGAATAATGACAGTCAAACCATGAGCAATCTCTGTTGTATTATCTACCTATCTGTCTATTCATCCATCACCCCACTATCCAATCACTTCCATAAAAATGAATAGTGATATATTTTATGGACTTAATGGAGCCTTTGGCATATCTCCCATTTCAGGCCCAGCATTGCACTGAGGTAGAGCTCTTTTGTTCTTGGTGTTTGCTGTGGTTTATGGTTAACAAAGAATGCCATTTTTCAGCAACCTTTCATTCATCAGCCTCATTGACTACGCTAGATTCTCAACCATAAGCAGTATTAGGAACGCTTTTTCCATTTTGCAGTGTTTCTGGTTTTATTTCAACCACTTCCATTCCTCTTATTTTTCATTATTTTATCACTTCTTTTATTTTCAGGTTGATTTTTTCTCTTTCAATAGTAATCATGAAAATTCAAATGTCTTTCTCTAAATCCTTGTTTCTATTCAGTTTATTAGCTGTACCACCTTCTGAGCCTATCTTCTGTGAAGTATCACAAGCATTCAACTCACTTTTTTAGAAGCAAATCTCTTTTTCATGTTTTTTCTTTATTTGCCGCTCCTCCACTATGTCCTCATTTGCAGTCTCATCCTACCTTCTTAAGTTATACAAAAAGATATTGTTAAATCTTAGCATTAAATGCTTTGAGTTCTACACTAATTAGAGTTACATGAAACAGTTTGGATAATGTATCTGTAAAGGTCCATTAAGAAAAGAAAATACATATGCACTTCTGGCCATATGGAAATGCTCTTGCTGCTTCCTACTACTCGTCATATTTCATATATGTATATATATTTTATTAAATAAAGATTATTACACTGGTGTGTTTTAAAGTTGTAAGAGAAGCAGCATTCCTTCCTAAAAGAATCTTTTACAGAACTGGATACTTCATTAATAAATTATATTGATGATCTTTTCTTTCATGAAGCACCTAGCAGATGTTGAAACAATAAACTAAAATTAACAATTAGTTAGAATTTATGTCCAAACATTTTCCCACTCCCTATTTCCCCATTTATTTTTACCTTTTGATTAATCCCCTTTTATATGTCAATGAAATGAAACTCAGAGAATTTTTTCACCATAATTTTGGCATTTAGCTGAAACATACAAGTTACTATCTTACTTAGTGTGAGATCTTTGTTGGCAGTGGAGAGACAGACAATTCTAGGGCAGACCAAACAAGATCAAAATTAATTGTCTCCATTGACTTCATATTATGATTTTGCTAAAATCTGAAATAAACCACTGTTGAAAACATACTAAAAATTCTAATAGTGACTCAGATGCTAATTATAATCAGTTGAGAAAGTGATACATATACGGTGATAAGCTTTTAAACACCAGTGATTTTCATTGTAAGCTATTGCAGACTAGACAGGTATGTAAAAGTGAGTAATTAGAAGACTTTCTGAGGGATTCTGTACAGTTCAAAGCAGAAGCTTTGAAAATAAGAAACATATCAGGGTGCAGTGTGATGCACACAATTGGCCAATTAATGATATAAAATTGTGTAACAAGCTCATGAAACCATCCATAACTTACAGCATGTCCTGAAGTTTCTTTACAGTGCATACAAGCCTACATGAGAAAGAACTGCATGTGCAGGCTGATCACTCTGGTATCCCACAACATGTTATTACATATTTAAGTATTGTTCTATTGTCATTTAAGAAAATTTTATTTATTATTTGGTCTGAAGCTTTTCTGACTCATTGGTCTCGTTACCAATTTTGTAATGCCTGTCTAAACCAGATATAACATTTGAGATAAGTAGACTCAAAATCATGTAGCTTATTTTGCCTTCTTTGGAAGAAATATAAGCATCTAGTGTTTTTTTCAACTGTTATTGCCTTTTCTTGGTATACCAAAAACATTAATACACCTGTACTCAGTGCCATTCTGAGTACACCTCTCTTCCCCCCTTTCTTAGGCCTCACTTCACTCCAGATTGCTACACACTTCTGCTCCATGACAGTCTTCACCAACTGCAAGGTGTTATCTGCTCTGGTGCCTGCAACATCTCCTGCCTCTTCCTTTACTGGTCTTGACATTTATTGAGCTGGGATTTTTTTGTTTGTTTTTGGTTTGGTTTTTTTATTTTTCTTAATTCCTCTATACGTGTACAGCATTTTGCCCTTTCTCAAATACATTTTACCCAAGGTGCCCCTATCTCTGTTATGGGCTTAACCATGACCTGTAGTTGGTGGATTGAAGCTGGCTGGAACTGCAGCTTGAACCAGGCATTCTATACAATGATAAATATGGCTGGGACTCCTGAAAAAAGGGTATAGAGTCTAGATTCCTTTCGGATCTCTTATCCTCTTTTTAGTTTTACATCCTTTTAAATAATTATGTTATCAAGTAACAGCCTCTTGTTTTGCACATATGAAAACTCTTTGTAAAGATGGTGTTTTCTTTCTTCCTAGTTAAATGAGATTCTTAGATCATATAATCATAGAATATGCTGAGTTGGACCATCTGTATCACTGAGTTCAATTCCTGGTCCTGCAAAGGGCGGCCCAAGAATCACATTACGTACCTGAGAGCGAGATACAAACATTTCTTGAACAGGCTTTGTGCTGTGACCACATCTCTGGGGAACCCAGGTTCCAGTGCCCAGACTCTGGGTGAAGGACGTTTTCCTGATATCCAACCTAAACATCTCCTGACTCAGGTTCAGGCCACTTCCTCAGGACCTGTCACAGGGCACAAGAGAGAAGAGATACCTGCCCCTCCTCTTCCCCTCACAAGGAAACTGTAACTGCAATGACATCTCCCCACAGTCTCCTCCAAGCTGAACAGACCAAATGATCTAAACCGCTCCTCATATGGCTTCCCCTCAAGGCTCTTTACCATCCTCATGGACAGCTTTATGTCTTTGTATTCATTCTCTTTTTAAAAGCTGTAGTAGCATCACCTGCAGCACCATTAGGCACACTCTTCTTGCTTTAAAAGGTTTACAGCTGTTGATTTCTTGTTTTCTGTCATACATGGAATCTGATTCTGACCAGATTAGGGACACTAATTAAAAAAAAATAATGAGTTATACCTACATCTGAAATGTCTATCAGTTTTGTGCTCTTTTTACATACTGCTATGTTTTTTAGCACTTTGCAGGTTCTGTTATTTTTCAAAGTCTAAATTTATTACATAAATATAATGTAAGGTTTCTTCAGGAAGCTCTGTTTTCCAGAAGACCATTTGTATAACTGTTAATTGTATGGTCATAAGAAATATTAAGATATTAACCACACTTTTTTACTTCTTGCTTTTGAGGACTCATGGTTATATTTTATATAGTAAATCCTTTATCAACAAGCATCTTTTTGTTTCACATGAATAAAACTATTTAAAATTATTTATGGAAAAATGTAATTTAAATATGTACTTTAGTCCAAAGCACATTATTAATGTCATAATAATAATAATAATTATATATGTCATAATATAAATAATTAAAAATAAAATAATTCTTTCAGTATAGCTGATTTATTTTTTAAGTTGGAAAATAAAAAATATACCTGATTTATCAGAATGTAAAAGAAGATACGAAAGAAACAACATGAGATTTTTAGAGTATTTGAAGTTCAAAACAGTAAATGGGTGTGTCCTTATACTAAATCTATTTCATCACTTACATAAAAAAAATAGACCTTTTTCTCATACTTGAAAGCACTTGCCTAGGAGTGATTTGCAAATTTGAAATATAAAGAGGGAATTAACTGATCAGATGTATAACTCGCAAAGTCAACTTATGAAATATAATACTGCATGTCACCAGTTGATATTTGGGCTGAGATTCTTCAGCCACTTATCTAACTGGAATTTCCTTCTTTTCTTTTCTTTTCTTTTCTTTTCTTTCTTTCTGTTTCTTTTCCTTTCTTTTTCTTTTTCTTTTCTTTTCTTTCTTTATCGTTTCTGTTTCTTTTCTTTTCCTGTTCTTTTTCTTTTTCTTTTTCTTTCTTCTCCTCTCCTTTCCCCTCTTTTCGTCTCTTTTCCCTTCTCCTTTTTTTTTCGTCTTTTTGCTTTGCTTTGCTTTTTTTTCCTCTTTTTTTCCTTTCTTAGCTTTTTTCCCCTT
>CM031859.1:25310776-25333914 GCA_018697195.1 Certhia americana
TTTTTCCTTCTTTTTCCTTTTTTCTTCTTTTTCCTTTTTTCCTTTTCCTTTCTCCTTTTCCTTTCCTTTTTTCCTTTTCCTTTTCTTTTCCCTTTTTTCCTTTTCCTTTTCCTTTTCCTTCTTTTTCTCCTTTTCTTTTTCCTATTCCTTCTTTTCCTTCTTTTCCTTTTCTTTTTTCCTTTTCCATTTCCTTTTTCTTTTCCTCCTTTTCCTCCTTTTCCTCCTTTTCCCCTTTTCCTTTTCCTTCTTTTTCTCCTTTTCCTTTTCCTTTGCTTTTTTCTTTTCCTTTCCTTCTTTTCCTTTCTATTTTCCTTTTCCATTTCCTTTTCCTTTTCCTTGCCTTTTTTTCCTTCTTTTCCTTTTCTTTTTTCCTTTTTCTTTTCTTTATTCTTTTCCTTTCCCTTTCCTTTTCCTTTTTTCCTTTTTCTTTTCCTTCTTTTTCTTCTTTTCCTTTCCCTTTTCCTTTTTCCTTTTCCTTTTCCTTCTTTTTCTCCTTTTCCTCTTTTCCATTTTTCCTTTTTCCTTCTTTTTCTCTTTTTCTTTTTCTTTCTCTTTTTCTTTTTCTTTTTCTTTTCTTTTTCTTTTCTTTTCCCTTTCCCTTTTTTCCTTTTCCATTTCCTTTTCTTTTCCTTTTCCTTTTACTTTTCCTTTTTTCCTTCTTTTCCTTCTATTCCTTCTTTTCCTTTTCCTTTCCTTTTCCTTATCATTTTCCTTTCCTTTTCCTTTCCTTCTTTTCTTTTCCTTCTTTTCCTTTTTTCCTTTATCCTTTTTTCCTTTTTTCCTTTTCCTTCTTTTTCTCCTTTTCCTTTTCCTTTTTTCCTTTTCCTTTTCCTTTTTTCCTCTTTTCTATTTCCTTTTCCTTTCCTTTTTTCTTTTCCTATTCCTTCTTTTCCTTCTTTTTCTTTTTCTTTTTTTTCTTTTCCTTTTCCTTTTCTTTTTTCCTTTTCCTTTTCTTTTTTTCTTTTTCTTCCTTTTCCTTTTTCTTTCTTTTCCTTTTCCTTCTTTCCCTCCCTACTTCCCTTCTTTCCTTCCTCTTCCATTTTTCCTTCAGCTGATATATCTTAACTACCTATTGAACATTACCTCACAGATCTACAATCTATAAAACAAGTTCTATGTTGTCGCCTCTTATAACATCAGTGTTATTTTTAACTTTGTGGGTATCTAGCTGAGAAACAGACTGGTGCTAAATGAGATGACTCTCCAGAGCCTTGCAAGTTCAAACTCAGTATTTCTATAACTTTGCATGGAAGACCACAGTATGGGTTTACAGGCTTAGCCATTCTGCTAAAAGTGTGTGTCAATATTGATGAAATAGTATCTTTGAAGAGATTAGCTTTTCCTCATTTAGAGCCTAAGAACATGTGTTCTCACAGGATAATGTCCTGCCACCCCTACTTAAGTAAGACTAAGGCATTTGGTGTCCTGTGAACTGGGAACACACTCGAAAACTTTACTTTGGAGCCTTGAGTTGTTTAATATCGTGTCCCAAGTGTCTTCTTCCAGATCTCATCAGATGTCATTATTTCATTAGAGGATGAAATACCTCTTTCAGTCATAAACCATTGGAAATGTGTAAGAAGAACTGCAACTCCAACATCAAGGAGTTGTGGGTTTTTTTTTTTCTTTCTTACAACTAGCTACATTTGGTGTGTTCTCTGTTTCAAATAAGCATAATATTAGCAGATAGCTAATCAAGTGGAAAAATGTTTGTTTTTCATGGCAACAGAAGGAGTTTGGAGAAAAAACAGGAAACTCAGAGGGATAGAATTATTTGGGTATTTCACTACTATAGACATTTATACCTCAAAATTCCAGTCACTTTATTCTCTAATATCTTCTACAGATTATTTCTAATTCTGTGTTCAGTGTTATCAGTATTTATTAGTTGATTGCATCTGTAAATATAATACATCTTTTCTCACTACTTTTTGCAAGATCATGCATAGCCATTATTTTGTTTTTCTTAAAGAATGATAAAAAATACTGTAATATAAATTTAAGAATAACTAGTGAACATCTCTAACGAAGGTATCCGAAAACTGAAGAGACTTTCTGTCTGTAAAAGATTATTGGTCTGATTTGCAGCCTGATAATATAACGCTGTATTCTTATATCTATCATAGGTTAGAATATAAGAAGTGTATTACTTAATACAGTGGAGATGCTGTAACCTCACAACAAATTCATTCATTTAATGTATATATTGTGATTGCTTTGATGGTTTAATGTAGTCAAGCTTTGGCAAGAATTGCACTGCTCCTCCATACTAAAATAGCATAATAACTTACAAAAAAGTAGATTTAATTTAATAGAAACAATCTAAAACAATTTAATCAGTTATAATTTCATTGCAAAGTATGATATTAATAATCTTGCTGTGAAGAAATTCCTTCCCTGGAAAAGAATGTTTCATAAACTTATTCATTTGCAGAAAAGTACACAACAAGAATCATACTTACCTGGTGTTTTCCCAGAGTAATTATACTCATCAGTTTTAAAGTGTTATGAGATATTGACTCATTACACTGTTGAGTTGATATACTCAACAAATATGACAATTAAATATAATTCAATATAAATCTATTAATAAAAGGGAAAAAAAAAAGATTGTGAAATATGGAAATGTTATCAAAACTCCTAGGTGGTTTTAAATATAGACTACTGAAGTGTGTATTGAAATCATACCAGGAGAGTACATTTGAGAAAACTTAAATCTACTCAGGTCGGGCAATCTAATTCACGTCATTGGTGTAGTTTGGACAAGATCCTTTGGCGTATATCTTTGTCACTAACTAAGATGAATTGACCTGCATCATGTCTGGAAGAGTAAATGCTAGCAGAAGAGTTATCTAGCACTGAAGTGACAGTTGTCTAAACTCCTCTAGCATCAAATGATGTATGAAAAGTCCTGTCTCATATTCTCATCAACTAACTTCAGGACATTCAAGAAATGACTGGATGTGGTACTTAGTGCCATGGTCTAGCTGACAAGGTGGTGTTTGTTCAAAGGTTGGACTCGATGATCTTGGCAGTCTTTTCCAATCTTAATGGTTTTATGATTCTATGAAATGCATATGAAACATACATGAAATTATGTAAATAAAAAATATTACCATAACATCATTAAAATTTCAGATAAAATATTTATTTTCTTTCTTAACAGTAAAAGAACTATGACCATTTCAGTATCATTCATAAAAACGGGCAAAAAGGTTGACCATACTTTCATCATTATGGTCATAATTATAAGTGATAAAAGAATATTTCCAGAATATTTTAAACAGAATATTTTTAAAACTGAGAATAATAATCTCCATAAATTTACAGCTTTCTCTGAGGAAACTGTCATACTTGACAAAACGATTTTATTAAAACACACTCAGTCCCCATTCTCATATAATTGCAGCTATCTTCCCTGTCTCTTAGAGAAACACTAAAAAACAGAATCTGTAGCAGGTACATCTCTTCAGACTGACCTTTGTACTGATCTGACAATGCAAGATCTCAGAACTCTTCTAGTTTGTATTAAACTTGATTGGGCCCAGTGATGGCTGTCTCCCCTATCTCAGCTTCATCTTTGTGGGCAGCCCATCTTGGGAGGGGGTCAGCCCATCCCCACCTCAGTTACTGACTGACAAATCACAACCCTTTGTGGCAGATTACTGGAGACCACTGCCAGGCTCCTAGTCGTAGCCTAGGTAAAAGAAGTATTTCAATGATATGAAAACATGTACAAGTAGACTAAGATAATCCCTTGATTGATAGGTGAGGAACTTCCAGTGTGAATGCAATGCTCTTCTCAATGAATATCACAAATTCTGATGACTTGCTACAATTGTTGTGCCCTCTTATTGAGGGAGATGGCTGTATTTGGCCAAGAGGTACACTGGAAAGCTTAGCATAATACCAAAGTAAAAAATAGGTAGCAGAAAACCTTTTTACATAATATTTTAGGGGTACTATTAAGAACCCTTTGGGTATTAATTTGGGCAATGAGTGTTAGTACTAGATAAATTCAACTATTAGTCTGTTAAAACAGTAATTGTGCAAACAATAAATTCTTCTCTTCTTTTATATATGCATAAAAGTATCTTTACATTTATGACCTTTCCCAAAAGAGTCTGGGTGTAATTGACCAATTAAGCAAACAGACATTTTAAACTAAAGTGCCTGGATGATGGAAGCTCTAGCATAGTGGCTCCAAGCAAAACCACCTCATTCTCATAGTATCTCCTGTCCCTCACATAAGGAGGGAACTCATTATAGTCTGTAAAGAGGTCAATTGAACCATTGGGAAAGGCAGGAAATTCAAGTCTTTCTTACAGGAATGTGTGAAAAGAACTCAATATCAATTGCTCTATGAAGGGTTGATTTTTAATCAGTCCCATCTTCTCACCTAAGGAGCAAAATGCCACACTGATTCAACAAAACATATTCAAAGGGAAAAGTATTAAACCCACTAAATGTTATCTAGGGTAAGCATACTGAGCAGTACCATTACAGAAGTAGCTAAGATATTGTTATTTCCTGTAGGTTATGAATGTAGATTACATTAATTTTCTACGCATCTGCAGAACAGGACAATAACATCCATCAAAATTTCTGAGACATCCTCTTTGTTGAGAGATGTATAAAAGACACTTGCTCTGGTGGACTCTAGGGCCTGGAGAACCTCCTTCCCAGCTGCTGAACCCCAGCCCAGTGAACCCAAAGACCTGGGAGTCCCATCCATCCAGTGAATGCAGCTGCTGCTTTCCTGTTTGCAGGCTCAGCCAGCAGCCAAAATGAACTTGTATGCCAGAGATGCACACATTCAGAGGACACTAATGCAACCAGTTACAGAGAGTGGCCACAGATAAGGCATTGCCTTTACTAGCACCCATCCAGAACTCACATAAAGCATATGCACAAACAGACAAGTCCTAGTCCTCTTCTCTGACTGATAAGGATTGAAGCTTGCTAGTAAAGATACACAGCCCTTACCCTTTATTTTAGAAAGAGTGACACATTTGTGAGCCCCTTCAATACACAGACCCTTATCCTCTGTTCCATAAAGACCAACACTTTTGTGAACCCTTTCAGTAGCAGTGTGGGACCTCAGCTCATCTAATATTGATGACCAGATCCTGTGCCTCTTATGACTGTACAGACAGTCCATCTTGAAGGGTGCTAATGAACTGCACATGCACATACACATGTGCATATGCCCATCTGCACACACAGTCAGAGACTAGCTTAGAGGAAAATATAAACATTTTATCTTCCAAGTGGCTCCTGACAGTGCACACATGCCCTGGCACTCTTGCTCCCCACTTCCTTTGCTGATGCTGGGACTCTCACCTGCTCCAATTGGCACTAGGTATGTGAGCCACCATTGCTCTGACTCTGATGCCCCTTACTGGCACAAAATTGACATTCTTCAGACAAACTTTTACAATTTGTAGTTTCCCTTCAGTTTGCAGATGCTGAGACCCTCATTTACACCAAATGCTGGCACCAAAGTTATTAGGACCACTATCACCATGGTCTAACTCGATTTGCAGACACCAAGTTCAGGCATTTTTTTCTCTCCAGTTCTGGCATTGGGACCTTAGAACACATAGATGGGCAGAGAGTGAGATTACGTGGAGAGAGAGTTAAGAAATTATTTTAAACCAAGAATGGATAGACTACAGTTTTTCAGTGCAGGTCTCAGTCAGACAAGAATACTGAGCAGCAACTGCTTACACACTACCGGCCTATTTTTCCCTCCTTCCTCTCTGTACCCACCCCATCTCTGTTTTGTTTGTATTCCCTTCCTCTAAATGCTTCTTAATAAGTTTAAGGGTGCAAATTCTGGTATGAATCAGAATATTCAACCATAAGAATACTGGCAAACATAATGCTAGCTGTTTGCTGTTATGTTAAATATCTTCCTTCAGGAAAGAGTAAAGAGAGTTTTGAAAGCTCACTGAATGAACTAAACAATTTAGAAAAAACAAATATACAAATGAGAATTTACATTGCTTGTCTAATACATCCATTCTATCCTTGTGAACATAACAACTTGGACCCAGGAAACTTTACTTATTTTGAATAAATGCTTTCATAGAATTTTTATTTTATTTACACCCCAATATAGAGAAACATATTTTCATTCAGATAATTTGAACTAGTTACTGTCAGTGTCTTGCTTCATTTTAGAAAAAAGGTAGGACAAAGTTTACAAAATCTTAAACATAATCTTGTTTTTATGTTTCGTTTTCTGCATTCAAGTTCAATATCAATACAGAAAAATGTTTTGACATTTCTGCCAATTTCACACAATTAAAATGGCATTCACCTCACAAGATTCATAATTATGCAACTCACATTGGCTGAGAGTATAACACAGCTGCAATGGAACAACAATAGGAAAATGTCTGTTTTTCTAGAAAAAAGTCTGTTTTCACATAGTAGTATTCTTTTAGGTAGCTATTCTAAAAACTGCCTTTGTGCTAGCAAACACCTTTACACAGCACCATAGCAAGACATGTAAACTTAAACCACCACATTTGGTTAGCAAATAATTGTAAAACTATGTGCTAGTAAATCAGTCCTGTTATAGTACAGAACCAGAAAAAAAATCATTAAAATCCTTCTTCTTCTAAAATACTTATTCTTAGAAACAAGAAAGTATTGTCCATTTTCTTTTAGCTAAGTGGAGAATAAAATGTCATCTAGTTACACTTATAGTCTCCTTTTCTCCTTCTCAGTTTTTATCAGCTACTTGGAGAATAGGTTGCAGTGTATCTTGCCCTCCAGTAGTTCAGAGAATTAAACTATTTTCATGTAATTATGTGTTTGGATTTACTGCATCTGGAAGGGTGTTTCTCCTGTCTCATTTCTCCTGTCCCTCACTATGTCAGAATTGCAAGGATAAAAAGGATTTTTGTAAAGAAAATTTCAAAAGTGATATGCCTACACAATTTGTGTGAAGGGACAAAGGTAAGTGTTCTAAAAAGACATGGACCATGAGTGTGTAGAAAACCAGCTCTAGAAAACTTTACTAATAGACTTTTCCATTTGAAAAAAGAGGGGATTTTTTTCAGTTTTCTCAGAATTATGGTGTCCCTGATGCTGTTATAGTGAAGGAAAGGGAAGAAAAGGAGAATATCAGATTTACTAGGAATTTAGAATTCACTATGTCTATTCCTTTCTTTAAAACATATATTTCTATGCAGACTTAATTAAAATGTCAACAAGGATCTTCAGTCTTCCACTATGAACATAAAGATTGGCTCTTTAATCCCTCTAACTCCATTATGCTTTTTTCTTTTAATTTTTCATTTCAATGTAATGATTTCTTTATATTGACAATGATAAGTGATGCTTCCAAGAAGGAGACATTTTGAAAATTTTACTGTCTTTGAATATTCAAGAGCTAGCTTTATACTTTGCTCCTTTTTAAAGAATGTTCTGAGTATTACTGCTTTTCTCACATCCACACTGTGAACTTCTGCTGTGAAGCACAAGAATAAATAGTTTTTGACTGCTATCCTAATGCACCAAATAAGTGTTTACAATAGAATGGTCTTAGAGACACTTTTTTCATTCAGGCTTTGCTCATGAAAACATCTTATTTCTCCCATATATCATAAATGAACCAATAAACTTTTTAATCAAGTTGCACTCTTAAATTATGATGTTATTGACTCTTAGATTATTTAATTATTATATTTCTAAACCATCCATAGGAGGATATTGAAACTATGAATACAAAATATCATGACCATTCAAAATCATCCACCCAGGAAGAGTTCTGATTCTTGCTAATTCTATATTGGAGAACTAGTCTTCCTCTTTTATACTGCCAATAGAAGAAAGGTACTTGTGGATTGCATCTGATTATGAAAAGCTTCCATCCTGTATAAGTTTTTATTTCAGTACATGAGTAATTTGGAAGTCTGATTTCTATATTTTACAAAACCTATTTTAAAAAAAGTCTAAGGGTATGGCAATCTGTGCAATAATCATCAAAATTACTGTTTTAATAAAGAAAAACTTCATACCATTATTGTAACAGATAAAATTATTATTGTAAGACAGGGAAAAAAGATCTGTCCTACCTGTAAAGCCCTTGTCACACTCACAAAGGAAAGTGTTTGGGGTAACATCAATGCAGTTGCCATTGAAACATGTAGCTGGCTGGCACTGTCCAACTATTTCTGTACAATTTTTACCTGTGTCAAAGGAATAATAGGAGTATTGGACTTTAGTAAACATTTAGGGAGTTTGGTGAACTTTTTATAAATGTCAAATTTGTAGCTACAATATATATATACTTACTGAACTTCTTAAGACAAGTCAGAAAGATATTAATCTGATTTTGTGCTCAGCTACCATGCTTAACCTCATCTTATATAATGTTACAAATTCACATATAGCTTAAAAGGCTGAAGTGCTACTAAGACTGTAATATTTATTTCCTTTTAACATGAATCTAGCTTACAGTTTCTTTCAGCACTGAGAACAAAAGATGTTCTTATGTGGAATGGAAATGTGAGAATTTTTTTTTAATATACAGCTTTCTGAAAATTACAATTTCAGTTATAACTTGTTTATGCAATTACGACACACAGGTGTAAATACCATATAATTAGGCTTGCCTCTTGAATTATTACCATGACATTATTCACACTTCAAAAAGTTTTCAAATTTCTAATGGACTTTATGTTATGGGAGGGACTTTTCCCTCCCTTACTCTTGTGTAGTCATAATACATTGTGGTTTAGTCTCCTAATTCTTCGTGTTAATATCCAGTTTATTTATGAGACCAGTACTGTCAGTGCAAAATAATGGCATTACCTAAAAATTTCCTATATAGGCTAACAAAATGTTTTAAGCATTGCTCATTGATAGCATTTAGCATGATGATTGCTTTTAACAGAATTGCTTGCAAATTTTCTCAGTAATTTGAGTTCAATTAGTACAAGATGCTTTTAGTATTATTATTTTCAAAGCATTTTCCACAGCCTCCAGTAAGGATAAAGGAAATATAAAACATACTGCATACCATCAATGTTTTCCACTATCTTATTGCACTGTTCATAATTATAAAAATATTTTTCTCACAAAATTGACTTATTCATACCTGCATAATCTTCTATTGGCAAATGCATTAGTAACAAAATTATTATGCACTTTGAAAAGCAATTAAAAATAAATTACAGCAATCTTTATGCAACATAAGCTTCATTTCTATGAAGCGTGTTCTATGAACCTCACTCATTCCTGAGCCATCCGCTGTGCTTCATAGCATAGCATCACTATTGTCAGACCATAGAAGTTCAGTCCAACAGAGGAACAGTTCAAGAATTCTGCTCCACAAGTACAAAAAGAGCTACAAAAATTCTTTCTGTGATGAGAATGAATATTTCTGGTACTTTCTAAAACATACCCAAATTCTGTTGGTCTGAATGCAGGAACAACATCCCAATAATTTCCTTAATCCATCTTTTTTTATCCATGAAATAAATGTAATGGTTAGATAAGAACTTACCCAGTTATGTTGGGCTAACTGCTATGGTAATCCGAACCTAAATTCAGTTTCTCCAATGAGTTTTGGGTAAGTAGTGCAATATTTCCTAGGAGAATTACTTGATTTTTTTTTTTTTTTTTTTTTTTTTTTTAATTTGTGACATATTTAATTTGATAACTCTTTTTCACCAGTTAGGTTAACCAGCTCTTTTGGGGGGACCTTACTCCAAATGATTTATGTTATTTGGTCTAAGAACCTGAACTGCAGAACAAAAAAAGAAAAAAACAATTACTTCTGTATGTCAACAAGTACTTATCTATGTCTCATGATTAAGTAGGAAATAAGCATGATAAGAACTTATTCTGTTCTTATTCTCTAAAATATTTTTATGAATATCAGCAAGTACAAACTGTCTTCAAATGCCTGCACAGTCTCCCATAAGGGACTCCTTGTAAAGGAGACTCTGCAGGTGTGGTAGCAGCAGTGGGCAATTACGTGTTACAAAAGCATTTCTAGTGCTGTTCTTATTGTTTTATCATCTGTTAAGGAAAGTGTATGATCTATGCAATGTTTATCCCTAGAGGAAAAAAGAAATACCTGAAAATTTTGGAGGACATGTGCATTCATAAGAAACTCCAGGAAGCTCTGATTTCTCAGTGCAGGAGGCATTGTTGTGGCAAGGTTTAGTGGAGCATATATCAAATTTCTGGCAGAACGTTCCTGAATACTGTGAGAAACAATGACAATTATATGCTTTTTCCCAAACATGGCTTAGACATTTTCCATGCCCAGAGCATAGTGGTGCATCCAGAGACTGTTGGCAAAACTGCTGCTTCACAGTGACGTTCAGACGAAGGCCCATGTCGCACAACAGAGGCCCTCTCTTGTGAAGTTCTGCAAAGTAATGAGTTCCAACACCAAGCCAGTTAGGGTCCACTTGGTGCAGCCCTCTTATCTGGCAAACAAAAATCAACTGCTCTTGAAGAAAACCTGCCTTAGGGCAGTTAATAAATTCTTCCTTGGAGACATTTACCAAATTCATTCCATAGGACTGAAAGGATGGCTCAGAGGAGATGAAGAGACTATCACCCAACTGAAGCTGTAAAGGGCATATCTGAGGGATGCTGAGGTTATGAGGTTCTTCAGAGATTTCTTCAGTAATATTGTTATTCATATTCCAGCATTCAGTGTAAAAGTCTGAGCAGACATTTCCCCTTGGTGTCCATTTTATTACTGTAGGTTTTGGTTCTGTTCTCCATTCAGTAATCATTTGCCTCTCACATATTACCTGCCCATTGACAATGCAAAGTTGAAGAAAGCACACTACCATGCAAAATGCTGATTTCACAGTCATCGTTTCACCTGACCAATGGAAGTTCTCTTCACATACGATTCATTACTGAGGATAGCTTCAGAACACTTGTTCCTTAAGGTCCACACGTATTTTCCACAGCAGCCTAGGAATTCAGAGGAAAATATTTATGTTTTCACACCAAATACAGTTGATTGTTAAAACCTCATTACAAAACAGAAAATGTACAACAAATCAAGGACAGCATCTAATTAGTAATGGGAAACTGAAATCAGTC
Source organism: Certhia americana (assembly GCA_018697195.1). Taxonomy (NCBI): domain Eukaryota; kingdom Metazoa; phylum Chordata; class Aves; order Passeriformes; family Certhiidae; genus Certhia; species Certhia americana. The sequence continues at coordinate 25,321,868 of CM031859.1, forward strand.
AAATGAACTGATCAGAACTACAACCCTGTAACCAAGTCAGTTTTATCCTGTTTTTATTCCTGCTAAAAATTTGGTAATTATTTAGTGCATTTCATTGTACTTGTGTGCACAAGAGAAAGAGCTTGAAGACATACTTTTCATGTTCCCTCTCTCTGCTGGCAAAACTAATGGTAATAAAGTTAAGATAGGACATCTGAAGCAAAGCGAGGAACTAAACAAAAACATCTAAGATGTAGCCATAAGCTTTAACCATATTTTTCTGATAATCATTTAGCAGCTTATTATAAAAGTAGATTCCAAAGATGTAGGCCTGAGAAGAATACTTTATGCCTTATGAAGAAAACATGCAATCACTACTCAACTCTTTTCCGTTCTTATACATTCAATAAAACACTTCATTAAATCCTTACTTTTCAAAGAATATATTTGAAACCCAAATGTCCTTAATTAAATGCTCAAGACTTTTATGTAATACAGTCAAAGACAATAGATTACAGAGTCCTCCAGGGCTATTTAATTTATAGACTCGCCTTTTCTGTCCCTTGAATATATCTAGCAATTTTTTATTGCATGAAGATGAGTGCTTACAGAAAGAAAACCAAAATAAGATTTTGAATCTTTTGCTTGGAGTCATAATGAAAATGATGAAAACACAGTATTATATTAAATAACATAGAAATTTTTAATAGATTTGCATTAGTAATAGTTTAATTTGTCTTAAATACAAAGCTTTTTCTCTCTTTTAGTCTTTCTTTCCCCTCACTATCCTTATCTGACACTCTAAGATATTTATATTCCCCTTTAAGGTAGTGGCCCCTAAACGGATATTTACAAATGAGAAAGTTATTCTACAGAAAATTTACCTTACAAGGAAAGTCATTCAATGTAAATAAACAATAGTATTTAGTTTGAATATATAGTTTGAAACTTTTTCACCTTGTTTTCATTTTTGCACAACACATGTAAAAATCATGTGTATGCACATTTTTCTACACCTACACACATGCCGATTTACTGTGTGTGCATAGCCTGGTTTTGGTAGGGGGAGGGATAGAGAGGTGGCTTTCTCAATGTCCTGCAGAGCCAATGACAGCCAGCTCCAAGACGGATGTGCCACTGGCTAATGCTGGGCCAATCAGAAAAGGTGGTAAGACCTATGAGATAAAAAAATTAAGAAGAAAATAAAGTTATTGCATTGTTGCAACTGCAGCCAGAGAACATCTGAGTGAGAATATGTGGGAGGAACAGCTCTGCAGACACCAAGACCAGTGCAGAGGGAGGGGCAGGCGATGCTCTAGGTGCCAGAGCTGAGATTCCCCTGCAGCCCATGGTGAGGCTGCTGTGCCCCTGCAGCCATGGAGGGCCATGGGGATGCAGAGATCCACCGGCAGCCTACAGAGGAGACCCACACTGGAGCAGGTGGATGCCCAAAGGAGGCTATGCACCTGTGGAAAACCCATGCTGGAGCAGGATCCTGGTAGAACTTGTGGGGGAATTCATCCTGGAGCAGTCTATTCCTAAAGGACCATACCCGGTGGAAAAGTATGCCTCAGTGCAGCAGTTTGTAGAGAACTGTTGCCTGTTGGATGGATTCACATTAGAGAAGTTTGTGGAGAGTTGTCTTCAGTGAGAAGCTCCCCACGCTGGAGCAGGGGAAAGACTCCTGTCCTGGAGCAGCAGCAGAAACAACCTGGTGAATTGACCATAATTTTCATTCCCTGTCTCCCTGTGCCACTGGGGTAGGAGGCAGAGCTGGGGAAGAGGGAGGGGCGGGAGGAAGGTGTTTTTAAGGTCTTATTTTACTTCTCATTATTCTGCTCTGATTTTTTTTAGTAATAAATTCAATTAATATCTCTAATTCCAGTTTTGCCCATGACCATATCTGGTGAGTAATCGCTTTTTGTTCTTATCTCAGCTCATGAGCCCTTCATTATATTTTCTCTCCTCTGTCCAGTATGGAGGGAAGTACATGGCATCTACCCAGGGTCAACACACTACACTGATTTATCACAAAAGTGCATGTGTATTATGATGCAGCAGTACATGGTTTCCTTAAATGTCCTCATTTTCCCCAAAGTTCTTCAGGTGTACTTTGGTCTGTACTCTGGACTAGACTGAAAGATCAAGAAGGACAGAAAAGATAATGTTTGAGGAAACCTATAGTTGAAGAATTTTAAACAACTTATTGATCTACTGGCAATTATAGGATAATATTAAAGGGTTATATTCAGTCTCTCCAATTTTTAATTAAATTGTGATGAAAACATCTAAAATTTAGCTATTAGTAACATGCTGAACATGTGAAACTGTCCCAATGACCTTTGGGCAACAGGATGGCCAGCACTGTTTAAGCCTTTGAAGATACCAGAAAATAGGGACTATATCTAACTAAGTAATAACAAGAGACTTGGAGTTTAGAATATTAAACTCAGACGGGGTTGATCCTCCTCCCAGAATAGTTTTCATTTTAATTTAATTGCTGAATCCAAATTCTGCCTTCAAAGAGTTTCAGTACTCTAGCCACATAGCTCCAAAGCTAAGCAAGTATGTTAATACTAATTTCCTCTCTCTGCCTCTGTATTTTCACCCCTGGGAGTTAACTCCCCATAGAAAAAAAAAAGGACACATCTGCAAGAAAACTACCATTCCTGTTTCTGAATACTCACAGTCTTTCTATTTTGAGACCATTCCATTATCTTCAGAATCTCATGATGTTCAAAGATACCATTAGATAATGGGGTATCAAATGTGTAGTTTGGGTCATTTAGCATTTTTTTTCTTTTAAGGTAACACTCTTGAACTATTATGTTCATTATAACTGCTATTACCTCTGTCACTGTTGTCAGGTACAAAGTCTATGGTCTATGTTACTGCATAGATTTAGAAATCCTACATTCAGCAGCCCATCTTTTCATACCTATTTCATAATGAGATTTTCTCAGGTATTACTAAAATAGACATTTACAAAAGGTTACTTTTTCTTTTAGACACTTCAGAAAGAAAGCTATTGCATGTCTAATGCAGAAGAGTTCTTGCCACTTACATTTTGTCCTTAATTCATGTGATTATGCATCCTACTAGTATCATATACAAATTCCATTTTTACTGGCAATGAAAATGTTCTTCCTTAACAATATTTATATGGGATAAATGTGAACTATTTTAAAATAAGTGGTTGGTAGCATTTTAACTGTTTTTATTCTTCACAAAATCATTATTAGTATTCATGCAGCTGAAAAAATATTATGGGAGTCCTATAACTAATAATATTAAATGAACAGAAATGTCCTCTAAAAAAAATGAAAAAACCCCAAGGGAATATGGAAAAGAAATACCAAGAGATTGTTTATTTAACAATAGAATCATGAAGGAAAAAGTTACAGAGTGAAGAGTATAAAAAGTAAAAAGCTGTGTATGAAATACAGTTATAATATTAACATATATTACTTAGAAAATCAGCAAAGAAATTAAATAACTGCGAAATGCTGATGCCATTTCATGAGATAAAATGATGTCATGAGGTGAAATTTGAAAGGAATTATGACAGCTTTTACACCTTACTTCTGCTTTAGGCAAGGATAAAATCTTCCTATTTATAAGACCAGCTTGGCTCCATGTAATTGATGACTAAGAAAATTTCAAGACTGGGATTTGTATGGTCACAAAGATACTTGAAGAAAATGTAACTCTTAAACTTATATAAGGCTGGGAGAAAATCAGTGCAATGCTCTATTTTGAACTAGAGGAGAATAAAGCAGGTAGATTTATGCAAAACTCCAGCAAAAATTAATCCCAAATGATCTGCATTTCTGTCCAGCATTTTAAGGATTATGTGTTCTATCTATTAATAACTGGTATTACATACTAATAACAAAAACTACAGTACATTATATGTGAGATTGGAGAAATGCCCACAGATGATATTTGACTTTAACAACTTCTCAGGAGAAGCAAATCTCTCAAAGAAGAGAATAAAATGGAAAGTGTTTAGTAACATCACACCACCATATTTTGGCCAGGAATGAACCTCCTCTTTCCTGACTTCTCACATGTCACATGACCACTTTGTTAAATTTCTTCCTGTGCTTGAGAAGCTTTGGTTGGATGGAGCTGCAAACTTTGATCAAAATGATGTGAAGTAACTGAGAGGGTGCTGTTGGTGGGCATGGGATGCTTTGCAGGTGCCCTATACCTTCCTCAGGAGCTGCATTTGAGCTCAAGTTCTGACCCTTGATACTCACCTGGGCTATGCTGCAAGTGAGCAGGTACTTGCCATTATACCTTGATTACTTGGGCCTTGACCCTGACCTAAACATTTGACTTACTCTCTTGAGCTTCAGTCCTGTCTCCTTGCTATTTGTCTGTCTGGGTACCACTGGACCATTGGCTGCCTCTGAACACCATCCCCACAGAGTCTCTTTCCCATATGGGTGCTATGGGAAGGTGCCTCTTGTCACTGATGTCACTGTCACTCTCCTAGCACTCCGCTCTTGCATAGCAGCCCATGTTTGCTGCTCCCCTGGGGCTGTGATGTTATATTTGCTTTATTTCTGATGTGTACTTAAAAACATCAAATTTAAGCATGAATTAATAGGTACATATGGTAAAGGAAAAGCCATAAATTACAGTGCCTGAAAAATTTGATTTCCACTCTCTGTGCTTGCAGTATGCTCGCAATTTCATACCAAGTGGTCATTTATGCCTTTTTTTTTCATCACAAAATTAATAGTTCTTAGGAAATTCTGAATTTTTATGCCAATCCTAATTATTTGCAAATGATTCCTTATTTACTAGACACCATTTAAAATATATGGTATTTGCTGAAGCAATATTGAACACGCTAGACAGTGAATTTACCTACACCTCAAAATAGACAACCCTTATTTCTACCTTATAGTTGTACTATAAATATAGACAGAGTAGTGACACAGACTGCTGAACTTGCTTTTTGGGTTTCTGGTGGCTAGTCTTTTACTTTTAACAATCCCTATTAAATGATGGTAGGCATAACAGTATCAAGCCAGGGAATTTTACTTTACTCTAGTTTACAGTTAGCTTCCATGGTTTAATCCTGTCTGACAACTAAGCCAAACACAGCTGCTTGCTCATTTAATGTGACAGGGGAGAGAGTCAGAGGATAAAAATGAAAAAACTCATGAGTTGCAATAAAGACAGTGTAGTAGGTAAAGCAAAAGCTGTGCCTGCAAGCAAAGCAAAACAAGGAATTCACTCTTTCTTATGGGCTAGCATGTGTCCAGCCATCCCCAGGACAGCTGAGCTCCATCACACATACTGGTGGCTTGGGAAGAGTAACACCATAACTCTGAAAATATTCTCCTTCATCCTTCTTCCCCCAGGTTTATATGCTGAGCACAACACCCTTCGTGGTGTATGGAATGGTGTGGAATATCCCTTTGGTCAGTTGAGGTCAGCTGTCCTAGCTGAGATCCCTCTCAACTCCTTGTGTATATTCAGACGACTCATTGTGGATTGAGGAGCAGAAAAGACCTTGGCTCTGTATAGGCACTGTTTGGCAATATCGAAAACATCTCTGAGTTATCAACACTGTTTTCATCACAAATCAAAAGCATAGCCCCATACTGATGCCTATGAAGAAAACAAACTCCAATCCAGTCAAAACCAGCTCATCATCCAGGCTAAAATGCTGTTTAGTGGTTCTGATAGTGAGAAAAAGGAACATGGAAACAACACATACATAAGCAGTTCTTTATGCCCACAATCAAGTTTGGAGTCTGTCCCAATTCCTCCAGGATAGTTGGAGGAGGTTTTGGTGTAGTATGTAACACAACTTTTTCTGCTGCCCTATGCTTAGTATTTGTGATGTTTGTTCCTACAATCCTGGGACATTAAGTTGATTGTGGCTGAATTCTCTGAGGATGTGCATACCCCTGCGTCATGGTGCCTCTGCTCCAACCTGTCTCAGCTACCAGTGCCTGCTACACGTATGCCTGAACAGGGCCATGAGTTCCTCCAGCTTGATGACAGCTTTATGCAGATGGGTTTCCCCACCTAGAGACTTCAGAAAATGTCTATGAGGAGCAGAAGATAGTTGGTGGCCTGATTCCACTAGAACCCTACTACTCAAACCCAGTCCTCTATGCCTGTTACACCACACATAGCTCTTCTTTATTTCACTCACAGTTTTGCATGCTCAACACAACAGTATAAGGACTAAAAAATCTGCCAAAAAGGCAGTTGAAGGGGTTATAGAAGAAAAAAAGATCCTAGAAAAAGTGTTTCAAATGGCATGGTTTCCCCTAAATTCATCATTCTATAAATACACACTATTTTCACCTGTTATCTTTATTGTAATTTTCTTTCTAAGAAGTTGAAGTCCCTATGTGACCAGGACTGTGACCTGTTGAGGTCAAAGAATCTGTGAGTAAAGAAAATTATCAGTAATGGGAGATTGCAACCATGTGGGATATTAGACAAATAGCACAACTCAGTTTAAGCAAAGACTAAATTTCTATGTAGAATCTATTACTGTTTCATGGAGTAGTCGGATGAAAAACACAAAAGGAAAAACAAACTTTGATGTGGTTCTAGTTAAGACTCTCTCTCTAGCAGTGGCCATCATTGGATTCAAAATACCTGCATTGAAAGAATTAAAATGAAAAAAAGGTCAACAGTTGTCTCAGTTTCTAAAAGAGAAAAAATTAATGGATTAATTTGTTATAAGAATGCTTAAATCAGGGCAACACTGTTAAGTGCTCATAGGAAAACCAGAAATGATATAAGGATAGTGTATTAAAGATAAATTAAAAATTGTGTACTGTTGGTCAGGGCTTGAAAATAGATAAAAAAGTGCTGGCATGTCTAAATTGAAGAGTGTGGGAAGGAAAGGAAGAAGCAGATCTTACAATCTGAAATTTTCCATAAATAAATGAAATAAAAACATCACAGACTCTGGCAGGTTGTAATGTGAAAAGAGATTCATATGAAAACACTAGAGGGAAGAAAAAAATTCAAAGAGCAAGTAACAGCATCAAAACCAACAACAAATCTCTAAAAAGACAGCAGTAATCGAAATTCCAACTGAGACTCTCCATGACCAACAGTCATTCTAATGATGAACTTATTGTTCAGATATGATACAGTGTCATAGTGGATCATATTCACACTCAGTGAAAACTGTGGTTGCAATACAAACTAGAGAAGAAAAGACAATATCTCAAGCTACCGAAAATTACATTCTTTCTAGTCCCACCGATCACTCTGCTGAATTTAACAGGATTGTTGTATTCACTCATGAAAATTGTTAAGGAACATGCTGTGTTCTTGTGGTGAAATTACTTTCTAATGTTTCTTAATCTAGATACTAATTTATATAGGTCATATTTAGTTTATTGCACTACAGCTGTATTAAAAGAGAGAAGGCAGAAGTGGTTTTAAATGTGGTTTGTCCTTTAACACTGCTGCACTCGACAACACAAGGTCCACAACAATGGACAAGAAACCTTGAGCCCCTTATTAGTTATAGCCCAATCACAGAACAAGGTCCTGGAAGTGACCATCAAGGATGATGATAAATAGCATTGACATCCATTGAAACATGTATGGAGTATTTACTTCCATTAAATTCCTTCAAACTGTTTGACTGACTAGTGCCGTATAAAGAATGAAATGAAAACAGACAGAATAGGGTACACATTTCTCATGTCCATCATTATGCTACATTTCATTTGGGTTTTAAAATTTGAAGGTATTTAGTCATGCCAATAAAGCATGTACAAACTTTTTTAAAGTGAAAACATGATTTTCAAGCATAATGCATGAAAATTATGATAGGCAAAGTAAAACTGAAAAAGGATTCTAAATGCAAAAGAAAAGTTTACTCTGTTCTCTTGTTGTCTGTAAAAGCAATATATATATTTAAACTGTATTATTTCTTTTCCATTTCTTTGAGATTTTTGAGTTTCTACAGCAGGTATTTCAGACGTGCATTTACAGTAAACTTTTTGTTAAGATCTAAAATATGCTTCTGAAGATAACTTGAAATTACCACCACATAGCATACTTTAGTTTTTTTAAGAGCAATCTCAAAGCAAGTGAATCTTCAAATGAAACAAATCTGAAAGAAACACTTGAAGAATGTACCTAGTACACCCCAGTGAGTATGGATGGTGGATCCATATGTGTAAGGCTAGTCTGCAGTAAAAACCCCAAATGAACAATAGCACGAATATCATTTAGTGGTATCAGGTAGCTTCCCAGCTTCACTGCTTCACTTTAAACATCTTCTCTTATCTCTCCATACTGCTTAAAAACATAGGCAAATCTGTGAGCTGTGTGTGAACTAAAATAGAACTAGTGTCCTAATGTATGCAAGGAGTTAAATTCTATTGTATTCAAAATAATTGATCCTTAATTAGAGCCAAGGAATTAATATGAATCTCCCTGAGAAATTAACTTTCATCAACTCCAGATAATATAGGATAAGTAAATTCCATTCAATAGTCTTTTAGAGAAACTATTAACTTGACTTTTTCATGCTTAAGGAGCCATATTATTCAAGGATGTCTTGACTATTACAGTCTGTTGTGTCCAACTTTAGTTGAGGCTAAATAGGAAAGAAGAATAAGATAATTGGAGAGTCCTAGCTGGCAAAGGATCAAAGAATGCTTTTGATTGGAAGGCATCTTAAGGATCATCTAGTTCCAACCTCCCTGCCATGGGCAGAGACACCTTGCGTCTGACCAGGCTGCTCAAAGCCCCATCCAACCTGGCCTTGTACACTGCCAGGGATGGGGCTTCCACAACTTATATTGACAATCTCTTCCAATGTTTCATTACTCTCAAAGTACAGACTTTCTTCCTAACATCTAATCTAAACCTTCTTGTCTTTGAGCTCATTACTGTTTGTCATATCACTACAGTTCCTGAAGAACAGCCCCTCTCCATCTTCCTTGTAGGCCCCTTTCAGATACTAAAAGGATATTATTAGGTCTCCATGCAACCCTCTCTTCTTCAGGCTGAGCAGCCCCAACTTTATCAGCCTACCATCATAGGAGAGCTACTCAAGTCTCCTTACCACATCCTCTGTAAAAGCCCTGAAGACAAGGGGCTAATATTCATGTCTCAAAACCAATAGCCAGATAACTGTGGAGGCAAATAGGGATGATTGGTAAGAACATGCTGTGAGAAAGGACTGAATGTGACTGGAGAAGGAGCCTATACAGAGGCAGGCCAGAATTTTTCTGGGACAAACTCCTTGTATTGGCTCCTGGAGAAGAGCACTGCACAAGCTGTGGGTTGAGAAGCAGGTGTGGATGGTTGACCAAAGAAAGACCCAGTAGGGGGGCTCAAGACCACCAAAAACCCTCTAAGCCCAGCATGATAATGAATTTGAATAGAAAGAGAAAATTCAGCCCCAGGGCAGGGAAGATTTAGGTGTAAAAAACACCCTTAACAAGCCCAAGTGATGCATCTACATACGGTCTTGTCTGATACAATGGCCATGTCTGTAGTATTAGTCAAGTATCAATTTATTTTATCCGTCCTGGAAGTGAAAAAAAAAAAAAAAAAACATCTTCTGTACTATTAAACTGTTAGGTTGATGCTTGGAACAGTTGTGACCGTTACCAAGTTGTGATTTAAAGACAGTTCTCTAGAAAAATTTGTCAAGCGAAGAATCATTCCCAATAGGCAGTGAGAGTGCAAACTCATTTCCTGGAGGCTAAGAAAAAGCCATAGGTTGGATAGGTCAGCCAACCCCATTGAGCCTCAAGACCAGACAACAGACTCTGGAAATATTCAGCTGTTAGAAAATTGTCTTCGAGCCTTTAACACAGGATATGGTTATACTGCAGGATATCATTATACTCTTTCAGGGAGTTTGGAAGCACAAGACAAAAGACCATATCTATGTCTATCTGAAAAACTAATTGCCCAGAGCCTGAAACCTAGAATACAGGTTTAGAATATATGAGTGCTATTTTACTAGTATTTTGGGACCTATAAAATAGCAAAATAGTTGGACCCATGAATAATGACAATAAATCAATTCTTATGACTCACAACATTAAAGGGTTTGAATGATAATTGTCAGTTCAGCAGTCCTGCATTTTACTTAATCCTAGGCATCACTAATTTAAATTCCATAAAAAGATTTTTCTAAATATTCCATAGCTGTCAAACATGCACAATCAGCAAATGAAATATGTTCTCACAGAAAAAATTTAGTGATGAAATCTCATTCTTAACACCATGTGTAAACAGAATTGTAGAATCATAGAATCATTTAGGTTGGAAAAGACTTCTAAGATCATCAAATCCAGCCATAAACCTAACAATGTAAAGTCCAACACTAAGTACACATACACAGGGAATACATACTCACTATAAATAACAACATTTATAATCTATGTTCCTAATAGGCCTCTTGAAAAATACTAATATATTTGACAGAACCTTCTGTTTACTGATAGAATTTATAAAGTTGTTCCATAATTTAATATATTTTAAATTAAATATATAACAGTATATCTAGGCAATAAGAGAAATTTAATAACTGGTTTATTGTTGTTAGGATTTTGCAAGTTAGTACTTTGCAAGAATTAAATCACCACTGCTCCTCCAACTACATTCTCACTTGCACTGACTTGAGGGCTTGAGGGCTTGTTACTACTCATAGAGAATTTAGCTAAGGCTTCTTATTGAACTTCTTACCTGTATTCTTAAAAGAACTGCAAAAAGAAGAAAAAAAAAAAAAAAAAAAAAAAAAAAGAGGTAATTAATGCTGCTTATTAGAGTTATATATAATTTTCTTTTTTTTTAGTTACCTCCACCATAATTCTTGTAGAAATTCACAAAATAAAGAATATGGGACAACGATAATTCAGGGATAATGAAAAAACAGAAATTTCACAATTTCCACCAAATTTTGAAAAACCTGAGTAAACAGGCAGATGAGTCAATCCCTCTAGGTCTTTGTAAATCACTATTAACAATGAATATCAGGCCAGCCCTGTCAGCAACTTGAGTTCCAGCCATCTGAGTTAATCTGCAGCAGGTATATGGGCAAAATCTTTTTTCACATATGGTACAGAAGAACAAAGTAAAACCCAAAGCCAAGCCTTCCTCTAGTCAAAATGAAATGAATAGAATTTTAATCTAAATTTTGAAGCAGGTGTCATGCGGCTTGCATAAGAGAATTTCAGTCTTGATGTCAAAATGAAAGCCCTAACAAGTATAATACAGAAATTAACATGCAATTTTCCTAAAACATCAACTAAAATGACACTTGGGGAGTAATCAAGACTCCAGAATAATCCTTAAAAGAGGATTTTGGCTGATGGTGGGAAAAAAAACCCAAACTGTGTATAGGAAAAAAAAATTATAAACATTATTCTCTAGATTCTCATCACAAATAATGAACATGTGCTATATTTTGCTGCCATAAATGTCTTGGTGTTCCTGAAAGAGTATTCAAACTCACTACTTGGGAGGAAGCAGGTATCGTCACCTGTTTCAGTTGCAGAAAAACAATATAGCAAAGAGAGTTTTATAAAAGTGATGAGGTTGTGCTTGTATTTAATTGCCTGGAAAGATCTGGGTTGGACCTCATGCTGCTTTCATTCAAGTGGTGATTTCATTCAACTACACTTGTGTTAGTATTCAAAGCTGAAATACTTCTTGGCTCAGAGGTAATAAGATACTGATGCATCAAAATTAATTTTTTTTGGTATCTGAAATTTTAGGGAGGTTCTCTTAAAGCAACATTGCTCCCACAGTAGATTTTGGATCAGTAAAATACATTAATTTTACTCAGAATCTCATAATGACCTCAGAAAATTAATTTTTCACACAGCTGTGAGTGACTCCTTTCTGTTGTCTTGATCATTCATGAAAAAGGTGCAGAGCTATTAACTCTGAGGGAAGCACGCAGACTGCAATTTTCAGAGCGAAGCAGAAAGTGGTTCAATGCTTCCTGCTGAAAGCACTTCATTTTCCCAGTAGGCTTTGGCAAAACTCAATAGAGTTCAGGGAAAAAAACCCAACCAACCAAAAAAAAAAAAAAAAAA